>CM035436.1:83911322-83978822 GCA_020310875.1 Ceratopteris richardii
GATGCATACACACACATACACATGCATACACATACACACATAGACACATACACACACATAGACACATACACACATAAACACATACACACTCATAGATACACACACATACACATAGACACACACACACACATACACACACATATACACACACATGCACACATAGACACATAGACACATACACATGCATACACACACATACACATGCATACACACATACACACATACAGACACATATACACACACATATACACACACATACACACATATATGCATACACACACACACATAGAATGACATACACACATATACACATACATGCATACATATGCATACATAATGCATATGCATATGCATACAATGTACATACACACTTACATGCATACATAATGCACATGTATAGATACATACACACACACAGACACATACACACATAGACACATACACACACATAAACACATACATACTCATAGATACACACACATACACATAGACACACACACACATACACACACATACACACATAATGATGCATACACACACATACACATGCATACACACATACAGACACATGTACACACACATATATGCATACACACACATAGAGAGACATACACACACATAGAGAGACATACACACACATAGAGAGACATACACACACATAGAGAGACATACACACACATACACATACATGCATACATATGCATACATAATGCATATGCATATGCATACATACATACTTACATGCATACATAATGCACATGCTTACATACACATACATAATGCATACACACACATATGCATACATAATGCATGCACACACATACACACATATGCATACATAATGCATATGCATATGCATACATAATGCATATGCATATGCATATGCATACATAATGCATATGCATACATAATGCATATGCATACATAATGCATATGCATATGCATATGCATACATAATGCATATGCATATGCATACATACATACTTACATGCATACATAATGCACATGCTTACATACACATACATAATGCATACACACACATATGCATACATAATGCATACACACACATACAAACATATGCATACATACATGCATACACATACACACATAGACACATACACACACATAGACACATACACACACATAAACACATACACACTCATAGATGCATAGCAACAGATACACATACACACACACATATACACACACACACAAACATACACACATAGACACATACACACATAATGATGCATACACACACATACATATGCATAAACACACATATGCATACATACATGCATACACATACACACATGGACACATACACACACATAGATAAATACATACACATACACACTCATAGTCACACACACATACACATAGACACACACACACATATACACACACATACACACATAGACACATACACACATAATGATGCATACACACATACACATGCATACATACATGCATACACATACACACATAGATACATACACACACATAGATACATAAATACACATAAACACATACACACTCATAGACACACACACATACACATAGACACACACACACAAACACACATAGACACATACACACATAAGAATGCACACATACACATACACATGCATACACACATACAAACACATACACACACACATACACACATATATGCATACATACACACGTATATGCATACACACACATAGAGAGACATACTCACACATACACATACATGCATATATATACATACATAATGCATATGCATATGCATATGCATACATACATACTATAGCTCAGTGATGAGTAGCACCTCCTTTAATGTCAATCCGGGAAGACGCGAGGATGGTATGAAGACCTCGAGCAAGTGGAAGCACAAGTGCGTGAGTGAGAAGCACACAAACATGCACACACATACACACACACGCGCACACACGGCAAGACAAAGAGTGAGAAGCAATGGAGTTCTTAGATTACTTTCAAAAAGCTCTTACAAGTTCGTTTCAATTACAATCTAAACTCAAAAATGAGCTCTCTAGCTCTTTTTATAGTTTTTGACTAGGTTTTGGCCCTGTCCAGACCTAGTGTCCGGCCTAGTTAAAAATTAGGTTCCAGGGCCAATTTGAGGGCTTAAACGGAGTCTAAAAAATACAAAAATTGATATGTAGGTGCTTCTAAGGCTCCTCAAGCTCAAGGACTCCTTGGCTTGCACAAACTAGAGCTACAAAAATATGAAATGATATTTACAATGATTGTTAGTGATAAGAATCACTGTTATAAAGATGTTGATTTGGAAAAATTTGAAGGGCCTATCTGCCAAATTTGCGTCGATTGCTTTGTCTACTTACTCCTTCACCTCGCTCTGACTCTCTCCGCTGGCTTCCTTGTCTAGTCAGTCCTTGGGTGCCCATACTGCTCTCAACATCCCCCCCTCTCTCGCGTCTGTCGTCCCTGACAGACCCTTGTTGCTGGGAGTGTTGGATGTAATATTCCACAACCTGAGTGGCAAGCTGATGTTCTTGTAGGCGTAGTCCTCTGGCCAAGTATGTCATCATACGATCCCAATCAATTGGTCCTGGAATGTCCGGATGTGGCAGACGTAACTGATCTGCATGGATCGCTTGTTCTACTGCGAATAGGTGTAGCAAATGTGTGGGTTTGGGAATGAAAATTTCCGAATGATATTCCCAGAATCCCGTAGAGAACATCTCCTCAAATGTCTGCTTGAAACATGCGGGTAAGTACTTTATTCGTGCATGCCAAGCAAAGATTATAGTAATCGAGGGATTCTGGCTCATGTCGTAGACTAAATCCTTGTTACCTTGAGAGAATCCAGGGGCAGAGATGTATGGAGCTTGTACATTCCGAAAGGTTTTGAAGACAATGGTCATGAGCTGGAATATCTTCATACACATTTTCGCTGCTATGTCGGGTACATTATTTAGACGTGTAGACTAGTGCGGAATTGTTGATATCATGTAGGCTACGGTTGGGGTCCCTCGAGGTGGAGCAAAATATGGATAGTTAACCCAAGCCGAGCATTCTTTATTGTTGTGTACCTTGATTGCAAATGCTTGCCAGGATCTACGACGTACCACTGGGCAATAGCATGGATTATACTTGATATATAGTGGCATGGTTGCCCAGGTGCTCATCATCTCTGGGTAATCGATTAGTAGATGTGCACGCCAATTAGGTTGGAAGATCGAGCCAGCACGTGCATCTGTCGGTAAATCCCCTAGCTCAAATTGAGTGGCGAATGTGGGCTCCTTCCCTGTATGTCTTTTGACTTCTGCATTATAATCATGTAGCAAGACAAAATAAGGCATGTATTGCGACTCTGATGTTGTGATTAACCGTTGATGGGATAGGTTTTGAAAGTAAGAAGATCGAAGGACAGTTTCTTCCAGATTTGTGAGAGATTGCATTTGCACGAGCACACGATCATCATGTGTCTTACCCACTTTCTCGACCTTTTTGACCCAATCTGGAACTTGAATTTCTAAAGTGTCTTGCCCCTCCTCTGTAGTTCGACCACCGGGTGTCGGCATCGGCTCATATGGCTCTTCATAGCTGTCATCGACGGGGATTTCCACTACTGTTTCAGGTTCTGGTTCTTCAATGGGCGAGGGTGGCCTTTCATATGGTAAGAGGCGTGCTTGGAGTGCTGCCACCTGTTTCCGGAGGGTCTCGACTTCTTCTGTAGAGTGTTGCAAGATTACCGGCTCCTGTTGAGCTGTGGGGGACACTGGCTATCTGTTTCTTTAGGTCTGCACATTCAGTCTCTAACTTTCATATGACTCCAAGAAATTTGCATGCTCCTCAAGTAAGATGCGAATGTCTTCCGATGGGACTGCTCTATATCTGGTAGGGCTAATGGTTGCTCCTACAGCTCCTTCCATATCCGCTTCAAAATTGTCTTGGTTTTGTTGTTGAAGCCTCTTGTTCTCTTCTAGTGCTGCTGCCATATGCTTCCTTAATAGCCCAAGGTTGCGTCTGAGTGTAGCATTAGATATCATTTGCGCTTGGAGCACTGTTTCTAATTCCTTGACTTCGTGGTCATCTACTGTTGATGTCTTTGATTCCAATTCGGAGTGAGCCTGCTGTAAGGTGGTATGCTCGGTTAGGAGCGTTTGGTAATCAGCTTCAAGAGTGGTGACTCTAGCTTGCAGACGTTGAGATTCTGCCTGGAGGGCAGCAGTGCGTTCTTCCAATTGATGGTATTCTTGTTGTAGTTGATGTGTACACTGAAGTAATGTGTTGAACGTGCTATTTACATTATGAGATGCAAGGGAAAAAGTTTGAATTGCAGGGGAGGTGGGATTGGGTAGGGGGGTAGTGAATGCTGTGTGTGCCAATGATGTGAGTGGTGAGGTGGGGGGTAAGGGAGGGGAAGATGGTGGAATCGTGGGGAGAGGTGCTGTGGTTGGTGAAATGTCCATTGGGTCAGACAAGGTGGTGTGTACAGGGGCTACCATGTAGGTGGGTATGGTAGGTGAAGTGAGTGTGGTGTTCGTGTAAATTGATGTCGTTGCGAACATCGGAGAAATGTGCCTCTGAAACATTGGAGAGCGGATGAACTGCTCCACAAAGGACGGGTATTGGGTTGGTGCGGTCAGGTTGAAAGAGGTGTAGGGGCCAGATGGGAAGTGAGGATCATGGAATGGAGGTACCCGTATTGGGGAATAGGAAGGGAAACACAGGGTGCCTTCGGTGGGTGTCGGGTTTCCAACCACACTTGGAATCATGGATGGCCAGTTATGGGTTCGGAGGATAGAAGGGTTGAAGTGTACAAGGGATTGGTGACGAATGAGAAGAGGGTTTCTTGTGAGGTGGGTTCTCGAAATGAGAATGATGTGAATGAGGATGGGTTGTAAGTGGAGGTAGAGGTGATGACTGACGTTTCTTCCATGGTGGGAGGTGGTGGTGGGGGTGGAGAAGGTGGTGATGGAGGATGCTGGGGTGAGATGGGTTATGTCTGAACGAAGGTTTCAGCAGAGAGGTCAGTGGTGGTTGTGGGGTTAGCTGTGGTTTCAATGGGTACTTCTTGTTCTGTGACGGGTATCCTGATAGTCTTACCTGCTCGTGGTAATGTGTCAACTCTGCGTTTGTCATACCTCACGGACTGGCGGACTGCAGTGTGGACAGCCTCTGGAACTCCTAAAGATTCTGACACTAATTTGAGGGTGTCAATGAAATGTTGGTCCACCCCCTCATCTGATAGCATTTCTTGCATCAAAGCTTGACCTGATACAAGAGAGAGTTGATGCCTTTCTTGTACTGCTTTGATTGTGTCGTATAACCTTTGTAGTTGAGCTGTATATGCTGGTGCACCTACAAGTTCTGGCACTTCTTGTTGCTCCTCTTGATGCTCTTGATCATAATCCTCCTCATCTTCCTCTTGTTCTTCATCTCCATCATCCTCTTCATCCACTTCAACTGTGGTGACAGGTGCTTGGGAGGTTGTGGCCTGCGTTTGTACGTTCTCTACATGTTGTGCCTCTTCTGCCTCCAGCTCTACATCTTGTAATAATTGTTCGAAATCTTCATTAGTGAGTTCTTCCAAAGGTGCACCACTGGGAAATTCAAGATCCGTTGGGATAGGAGGGAATATCAAGGTGGAACCATCGGTGCTACGTCTTGGAAGTCGGAGTGTGAATGGTCGGACTCTTCGGGGTGGAGGGGTGACGTCTGGTGTTAGAGTGGCTCCACGTGGTTGAGCACATGGGACTTGGACAGTGCCTCTCATCTTCTTAGAAGGGGGTCCAGTGGATGTCCTGCCTCTAAACTGCTCTACACGATTCCACATTAGGGCTCGTTGAATGGGGATGTCATAAGCCAAACACCTATAAATTATTCTCGTCAAAGCACAGCAACCATATAAAACCTGTTTTCGCGGCCATCGTTTGTGAGCTAGGTGTATCTGATCAATTATCCAATGGGGTAAGTTGATGGTGAGGCTCTGTGTCTCTGCCAGATACAAACTAAACCAAATCTTTTTGGGAGGCATGGTGAATCTATCTTGTGCAGGAAAAGCAAAGTGTTGCATGCACATGCGAAGGTGTATTGCAATATTAGGCGTCATGGATACCATGTCCTTGAGTTTGGTGAGACTTCGATTCTTCATGTAATCCGGTACTAGGGTTTCCTTCTCTGTAGGAATATGCATTCCGCGCATATCTAGAGCCTCTCTCACCAAGTTGTTTGATAGCCTGAACCTCTTGAGCTCATTCCCCTTTGTCAGAGATGGAATCACAAATGAGCTTGCACCTTTTGGGTTCTGGTTTGGAGTCAAGGTGTTGATGAGATAGTAGCATCGCATGAAGTCAGGCTTTGGGAGCCGTGCACTGAAATATGCATTCAATCTTGCCTTTTCCCATATCGAACGTAGACCTTCTGCATTTTGTAATTTCTCGAATTCTCTTGTAAAGAAATGGTATCTGGCTTGCTTCCCATTGAAGTCCAACTCTGATTCCCATAGGTACGTTCCCTCACCCAAGGGTCCTGCCACTTCAGTAAACCAGTGGGAAGTCCTTCCTACGGGCATGGTGTGGCCACGCGGAGGGTCCGCAATAGGTATGATTTTGATTGCCTGCAATTCTTCTGGCCTTTCATTTGTCTCAGGTAAAACGGGTAAACTGTCTAAGTCCACCACTTGCTGGCTTGTCTTTGTTTGAGAGCTAGTTCCTGCTACCTCAGCCATGTTGAAAACTTCGCAGCTGGTTTTGTGAGAATATATGAATAAATGTTAACATTGCAATGGACACAAAAATGACACAGTGTCCCCTGTTACAACATTAACCTAAGTTTCGGGAGAGGTTAGGGGTTAATAAGTGCTCGGTGCTTGTGTGTGTAGTTAGGAATTGGGTAGACCTACGAGCTAAGCGGAATGATGTGATGTGAGAGTGAAGTGGTTAGTAGGTGGACATGGATTTACAATTGGGGTCGGGGGGTTTGTTACAAGTCTTAGGCTGCCAAATGCACTCGATGGGTTTTGCTCTTGGTTTTGTAGAGACTCGCGAGAGCTTTATAGGTGTGTCAGCTTGAAAAAGAGGCCTTTTAGGAACCCATTTACAAGTTCGTGCTCATGGGTCTTGGTGTGTTCTTGAGTGTTAAAAACGAGTGGATGCCGGCTGTGCAAGTGAATGGATCATGCTGTATAGGGTGTGTTCTTGGTGTAGCTATTTGAGACCGCAAACAAGCCTTAGGCACCCAAATTTGTCTTGATTGTGGGCTAGCCTTCATCGACTTCTTGGGTACCCAAATAGACTTCATGTTAGCAGAAGAACTTCTGAAAGACACCTTATTAGTGTCGTGTTGTTGGTTACTAATAAGAGTCTTTGCCCGTGTGGTTGGCTTGAGTGCAACCGGGTGTTCGCCTTTCCGCACCCACACTTGTTTCACTAGCTTAGACATTTTGCTGCGCAGGTACTTTTGATCTCCGACATAGGTAGTAATCTGCTTCTTCTGCCTTTGATCCACCTTTGGTTGCTACCTCCCTCTGGCCTTTGGAAAAGACGGGAGTTCCGTTGCATCCCTCACTCCTTTTTTGCAACCATCATTCCTCTGCAACACATAGTTTTGGACAAGAACAGCATGGTCATCTTCATGTGTACTCCTGGAAGGACCAGGAGTGTGTGCCTTTCCTAGTTCCTTGAGTGCTCCATTATCTAACTCTACTGTAATTCGACTATGATTGACCCATACCTGAAGAAGTCCACTTTTTAGGTTTAAGTTGACTGCTTGGTCATAGATCCAGTCTTGACCCAAGATAAGGGGTTCATTGAGGTCCTCATCTTGACACACTAGTACTTTAACTGTCATTGCTTCATCATGAATATAGAGGGGAAGTTCCACCTCGCCCATGCAAGGGGTTTCCACGCCTCCCAATCCTATGAGATATGCTTCCACAGGATTGACAGTTAATTGCAACTCTTGACAGTGAGACAATTTAACAGCACTAGTGGCTGCACCTGAGTCAATCAAGGCTCTTACAGTCCTTGCACTCTTTCCTTGCCCTATGTCTAAGGTTATGAAAGGACGTCGATCAGTTATCCTATGTGAGCTAACACCTGAAACTTCACACATAGCCACGTGATATCCTGGATCTGCGTATGCATCTTGCACAGGTTGCTCTCTACCTTGTCTTCTTAATTTCATTCTCCGTATGCGCTCTAGGGCTTCTGCTTGAGCTTCTTCTCGAATTCGTTTTTCCTCCTCTTTACGTTGCTTAGCAGTATTGAGTCGACTTAGCATTTCCTCCGTGAGGGGTTCCTGATACAACTTGACTCTGCATTCGCTAATATAGTTAGGGAGAACATCACCCTCTAAAGTGGCTAGTTGTACTGCTCCACTCGTGGAGATCCTATTGATGATCATAGGTCCGTAGCCTCTCTTCTCCAGTTTCCTCGCATGTTGCTTCAATGTGTAGACTAAAACTAAGTCGCCTGCCTTTAAACCTTTATCCTTAACGTGGGCATCAAAGTAGGCCTTCTGTCGTTTCTTAGCTGCATATATCCCTGCAGCTGCTCTCAGTCTTGTTTCCCCTAATCGTTCAAGGTCAAAGAGTCTAGAGGAGAGTTCATGACCCGTCCATTCGTGCTCTTGTGCTACTTTCAATGTAGGTATTAAGAAGTCCAAAGGTAGCACGGCATTTTGGCCAAACGCCATCTGAAAGGGGGTGGCTTGGAGTACCGTCTTGTAGGCGACTCGGTATGCCCAAACAGCATGGTGTAGCTGTTTGTCCCAATCAGAGCGTTTAGTGTTCACTAATTTTGTCAGTACATTACATAGAATCTTGTTTGTGCTTTCGGCTTGCCCATTAGCTTGTGGGTGATAGGGGGCAGATTTCTTATGCACTACCAAGAATTCTTGGAGTAGATTTTCAATCACTTCGTTCAAGAAGTGAGTGCCTCTATCACTCACTAGCTCTATAGGTAGCCCGTATCTAGTGAATACATTCTCAAATAGAAACTTAGCTATTGTTTGAGCATCGTTCTTCATTGTGGCTTTTACCTCTACCCACTTAGTTAGATAGTCTGTTGCAACAATGATATATTCTGCATGAGAACCCTTAGCTAGGGGATTAATAGGACCTAAAAAGTCTATTCCCCACTTAGAGAATGCACGTCCACCCATCATGGGTTTCAGTGGCATCTCATCCTTACGTATAGGATACTAAGTTCTCTGGCAAACATCACACCGTTTCACATAGGTATGTGCGTCCATGTGAAGGGTCAGCCACCAGAAGCCCGCAAATAGTATTGCCTTGATCACCCGATCTGGTCCAAAGTGTCCTCCTGCTACACCTTGGTGAGCAGTGTCCAAGATCTTGAGATACTCACTCTCATGGACACATAGTCTCAGGTAACCGTCTTTACCACGTTTGTATAGATTATCACCAATAAGTGAGTAATCCTGGGCTTCTTGTTCTAAACTCCTTTTCCTAGCCAGAGTCATGTCTGGAGGGAATGTTTTCGTCCTCAGGAAGGATACTAGTGGTTCACTCCAATCTGGCACTAGGGACACTTGATAAAGAGTGGCATGTTCCACAGGTGGTTTAGTGCAGCAGATTGGGCATTCTTTGCACAACCTTTGGACATCCGCTTCCATAGTTGGCCAATGTACTCCTAGTCTCCTTAGGGTCTGTAGGGTTCGTTGTTTTGAGTAGTGTTGCTCTAATGCACCTACATGTGCCAATTGCAACCACTTAGCGTACTCATCCTCTTCCACACAACAGGCCAAGATCCCTTGATCTGTGTGCTTGTACATACTTCCTGCCATGATGTGATACTTTTGGGCTTTTACTACCTCTCTATCCTGTGTGGCTATTACTGGGTGGTTAGGCCCGTACGTCAATACTGGCACTAATGGCTTGGCCCACTGCGGTACCACTTCCAAGTTAAACAAGTAAGCATCAGGAAGGTCATCTGACACTCCTTGTGGGGCTTCTCCAGATGTGAGCCTAGAGAGATGATCTGCTCTCAAATGAGTCCTCCCTTTTCTCACCACTACCTCAAAGTCATATTCCATTAGTAATAGAAACCATCTTACTAATCTACTTGTATTGCATGGTTTGTTTACGAGGTATAGCAATGCCTGATGATCAGTAAAAAATTTAAACTTATTTGCAAGCAAATAATGTCTAAACTTTTTAACCGCATACACCATGCCTAAGCCTTCTCTCTCAGTAGTGGTGTAATTTTGTTCAGCTGCATTCAATTGTCTACTAGCATAGGCAATTGGAAGATCCATATTACCTTCACCCGTAGGTTGTGCGAGTACACACCCAATAGCATAATTGGATGCATCCACGTGAACATGGAATGGCTTGTTCCAATCTGGTGTGGTCAAGATTGGTGCTGAACATAATCTTCGTTTAAGCTCATTGAAGGAATTCTCACATTCCTCAGTCCACTCAAAGTTTGTCAGAAGTCCGTACATGGGCTTTGCAATGACAGCATACATGTGAATGAACCGGCGGTAGTAACCACAATGCCCCATGAAGGCTTGTACTTCCTTGACATTCCTTGGCCAAGGTAGCTCTGCTATGGCTCTCACTTTCTCTTCATCAGTGGATATGCCATTCTTTGACACTATGTGTCCTAGAATCTTGCCTTGCCTGACCATAAAGACACACTTTTCTGGGTTCAGGCAGACTTGATATTCTCTACATTTGTCAAAGATTTGTCTGATTTCAGGAATATGGGTTTGTCTAATGTTGGAATGAGCACAAAGATCATCAACATAGACTTCTAAGTTCTTCCTCAGGAACTCCTTAAATACATGGCACATTAGTCTCTGAAAGGTAGCTGGTGCATTGGTAAGCCCGAATGGCATTACACGAAAGGCAAATATACCCCACTCTGTGGCAAAAGCCGTCTTATGCTGACCTTCTGGAGCTATGGCTACTTGATTGTAGCCCGAAAATCCATCAAGGAAGCTATACACTTCCTTGCCTGCCACTCTTTCTAAAAGATGTTCTGTGATGGGAAGCGGATAGTTATCTCGGATTGTGGCTGCATTAACCTTCTTCAAGTTAATGCATACACGCAGCTTGCCATTCTTCTTGGGCACCACTACGATGGGGGATACCCACTCAGTGTGCTCAATTTCATAGATAAATCCAGCTTCAACCAGTCTATCGATCTCCTCTTTAATCTTGGCAGCGTAATTATCGTTATATGTATAGGGCTTTTGCTTAGAAGGTTTGGCATCCGAGGTCATGGGGATAGTGTGTGAGCATATGTCTGGATCAACACCTTTCAAATCCTTGTAACTCCAAGCGAATACATCTCTGTATTCTCTTAGCAAGGCTATTAACGCATGCTCTTCTTCCTCTGTTAGGTCATGGCCTATGTACGTGCATCTCTCCTCTCCTTCTTCTAGGGCCACTACTATTTTCTTGGTGGTTTCTTTGTTATCATAGGCCTCTCCTACTTGTGCCTCTCGTTTAGGCATTCTTATCATGACTCTCCTGTCGTCTATCTCATACTTCTTAAAATTTTCTGGGACCTCAAACAAAGATTCTTCCTCTTCTGGTGAGACTTCTCTCTTCTTTCGTTTCTTTCCTTCTTCCTTCGGGGTCACATGTGTGGCTAATCTTACATCATTTGTAAACTCTCCATGCCTCTGGGGTTGAAATTCTACTTCATGGAAGTATTCTTCATCTGATGCAAAAGGTGGGTCCATAATGATTGACTCTAGATCGGAGTCACTTGCATCCTCAAATGCATCAGGGCTAGGTTCGCATTCTTCTAGAACTGCATCTCCCATGATTGGCTCTATGGAGAAGACTGAAATGTCATAGCCATCCTCATCACAGTGAGGTGTCCATTGTTCCTCATTGATGGCTACATCCATTGTTGCTAGGATTTCTGCCCAGCCATGGGGTTCAAATTCCTCATCAAGAAAGACTACAGGTGCATAGGCTGGGTCTTGAATTGATCTATGGTTTTCTTTTGCACCTACCTCTCTGGCTTTTTCTCTCTTCTCTTCCTCTACTGCTACTTTGCACATCCGTAAGTGAGTGTCTTCATGCATCCATGAGGATCCTGATCCTATGGAATGCACCGATTCCGTATCATCTTTGGCTCTATGGATGGGGTTCCATTGGATAGGAGGGACATCTCTATGAGAGTAATCCTTGAGATTGACTTTGGTCATAACACCTAAGTGCTGCAGGTACAAAGAATTGGTTCCCCAATCTTGTACCACTTGCAACTGTCGCATAAAAGGTCGTCCCAAGATCATCTCATAGGCATGATTTTTGCTGAAGTCACATATGGCAAATGTGTGCTCAAACTCGACACCACAGGTGGTGAGAGTTATTCCTTCTAGCAATCCTAAGGGTCTCTCAATATGACCATCGGCCATCTGCAGTTTCATTCTCGTTGGCCTGAGTGCTGGCTTGCCCCAACGCTTCCATAGGGAAGTGGTGGCAATTGCAACTACTGCACCTGAGTCCAAAATTGCCTTGGTGGTGTACTCCTGGTAGGTAATGGGAAGATAGGTGTTCCCTTCTTCACCTTCACACATATCTCCTATCTTATCCAAGGGTATCTCTGGCACCGTCCTATGTGATCCTACCTGGGAATGAGGTTTCACTATCGCTGGTACTTGTTTAGCGACATGTTTCCATAATTCAGGTCTAACCTTGAGTAGCTCTTCCAAAGTGAGATTGCACTGCACTTTAGTGTTTTTCACTACCTCTGTGTTCCTAGGTAAGAGTGAGTCCTCATTTCGTACCATGACCGTAGGTGCTCTCATACAAGTAGACTTAGCTTCCCATGGGCCTGTGAAGTGGGGTAATTCTTGTAGAGAGTTAGATTCAAAGTCTAGTCTGTCCTGAGAGTGGGTGCTCTCCTGCTCCTCATAGATGGATGGGATGTCTTGTGGGAATTGGTCGTGTGCATCATCCACAAGTTCAATAGGAGGAGGGACTTCACTCTCTTTAGCCCATTTGTCTTCTTGAATCTCGCGTAGGAATTCTGGTGTGAACCGATTCATAGAAGATGATGTGTCTGGCTCCGTAGAGTTAGGCACATAGGCTTCCTGAGCAGGAATGCTTAATCTTTCACTTGCCTTGTCCTTGTGTTGAGAGGCGGGTTCCTTTTCTGATTGTGCAATCAGCTTCTCTATTCTTTCTAACAGTCCATCAAAGTGCAACTGTGTCTTCGCTGAACTAGAGATGTTAAATAGGCGACTGGCCTCAAACATGGTCTGAGCCAATTCCACCATCTTAGCACAAATTTTGGTTCGTTCTAACTCTAGTTCTGCTCTTGGGTAACACTTTTCATGAATAGTTACGTTTTGCCCTTCTTGGATTCTGGCCTGATATGCTTTAAGCATCATATTAAGGTCTTCGGGAGTGGGATCTGCTAGGACTGATCCTACTCTAGGGGGTGGTGGAATTAGTTGAGGTGGGTCGGAAGGTGGCGGGTCAGATGGAGTTGGGAATGGTGGAAGTGGGGTAATGTGAGAGGGAGTTTGAGATGTGAGTTCAGTTATCCTGGCCTTTGTTTCTCTGAGGCTTTCCTCGAGTTCACTCATCTTTTTTGCCCATTGCCGTTTCATTCTTTCACGGCTATCTCTCCAAGCTCTAGTCCTCTTTTTTGTCATGCTCTCTGTTTCACTAACATCTAGGCTCTTCTCCTGGTTTACCCCTGGGTTTTGCTGTAATGCTTGAGCTCTAGTGATCACTTGCACGGGTGTAGTGGAAGTGACACTTCCTGTGGAATCTACAACTAACTCAATAACGTTAATAGGAGTAATTTTTGGCATATTATTAGGATTCTTGGGGCAGTCTCGTAAGAGATGATCCTTTCCACACTCTTGGCAAAAACCTTGAATCGTCACTGACTGGGGTTGTGTAGGTGGAGGCAAGGGACAATCACGAATGAGGTGATCCCCCTGACATCTGTAGCATGGTCCTCTAGGGAAAGGGGGTCTTACCTACCTAGGTTGAGGTCTAGGGTTGGGGTTTGCATACATGACGTTTGTGTAATCTGCCTCCCAACTAGGTTCATTTGGCTCTTCACTATAGTAGGACTCACCATGTTCAGGAGATTGCATGTAGTAAGCCTGGGGGCTATCAACATGTGTAGAATCGAAGCTATGGTCACTGGGATCACTTTCTGAAAGCACTGGTGTTACAGGGACTATAGCTCTATTCAGGTTCTCTTCTGCAGCAGCATACTTTACCGAAATCACATTAGCTGGAGCTGGGGGTTGTAGTGCTAGCACAGGCTGAGGCCTTTGTTGGTTTTGGTAGGGTTGGTAGGTTTGTTGAGGCCTAGCATACTGCTGAGGTGGGTACTGGTTCTGGTATCTTCCTTGTTGAGGGTATGGCTGTGGGTACGTCTGCCTAACGGTTTGCTTATTGTAGGGGCAATCTTGCGCGGTGTGATTGGTGTATCTTCGTTCTATGGTGCCGTACTAGCTACTAGGATTAACTTGGGGTTGAGCCATAATGGGACATACATTCGCCATGTGGTCGCCACCACAAGTATAGCACCTTTTCACAGGAGCAAACCTTGGGATTTGTTTGTTAGTGACACCTAATTTCTGAGCTACTTTCTCTGCAAGTTCCTCGATTGATGTGGATTGCATGGAAGAGAGGTTAGAGGCACTATCCGAATCTTTGTATATCTTGGAAAGCTCTAACTCCTCCCCTAGGTCATCTTCAATATCAATGCACATGCGTACATAATCTTCTATGGTCCTAGGGTCCTTCAAGTACACATAAGATCTCAATTTGGTACTTAGCAATCCATCCAAGAATAAAGCCACTTGCTTGGCTGGTGTGGGTAGCTCCGAAACAGGGCATCTTTCTAAGTATTGCCTAAATCTTCTTCCTGCAAGTCTCACGGTTTCTTGAGGGGTTTGCTTGAAGCTGTGAATCAGCGAGGAGGTATTATGCCTTATGCCACTCTTAGAGAATTCGATAATGAACGCCTCTAGGAGTTGGTCTATGCTTCTGAACTGCCTCTCATTTAGTGGCTGAAACCATGTCAGGGCAGTGTTCCTAAGGGTCAGACCAAAGGCATTGTACTGCGTGAATAAATCCTCCACCTGTTCAGCTCTCAGACTTGCCTAAACTCAGCCACATGATCGTATGGATCTCCAGTGCCATCGAAGTAGTTCTTCATGGACTTAACTAGCTGAGTCGGTCTCAAAGTCCTTGTGTGCTCTCTAGGTCGTGGTAGAGGGAACTCATCCGCATTTCTTTGATTCCTGTGAGCTCTAAGTATCTCAGGTTCTACTCTATTTGTTTCCGTCCTCGTTCTTTCTCTGCCCACTGGGTTGGCAAAGCTTACTTCTGGTCTATCTCTGCTTCTGTCTCTTTGCATTCCATGAGCATGGGATGTTCCAGCTCTAGGGTGACCATAGGATACATTCGATCTTGGTTGGGGAAAAACGAATTCACCCTTCCAAGTGTAAGCATGCCTATCATTTTCTGTCACCACAAAGATCCTCTCCGAAGCGTGATCTAAGTAGGTCACTCTACCTGGGCTATCAGGATCCTTAAACTCATATATCATGATTGTTCCTATATCAATTGGCCGATCAGGTTTGTACCTCAAAAAGGCTTCGTCAGTCTCTCGATTGAGGAGCAAATCTATGCTCTTATTATCCTGGGGAATCCACTCCGGTGTGATAATCCTAGTGAGAACCGATTTACCTCGAGGGGTTCTAGGTTCTGCACTCATGTTTCCTTGCTCCAGGTCACCTAAGTCTGCTTTGGGGATCACATTTCCAAATTCGTCCGTCCTATCTGGGTGACTGGTGACTACGTATATGGTTCCTTCTTTGTCCAAGTATGCTCCATTTTCAAACTTGACAGCTGGGTGCTCTAATCCAATGGATTGATCAGGATTCTTAATTTGTACCACAGATCTTCCTAGGCCGTCCTCATAGATGCTGGCACCTAATCGGTTGGTCCTAAGGTATTCCAACTGCGTTTTGTAAGGGCCTTCTACCCTGTGCAAGTATGGCACTCCTGACTTCCTTTAGGTCTCTCCATACCTTGAGACATCTCAGATTCACTAGTCTCAGAACTTGGGTAATATGAGTGGTGGCTCAACTGCTGGGCCCACGACCTAGCAGTGTGGTTGACACTGGCCTCTGAAGACCTAAGGCTTTGTCTATCCCTTACTAGATGTTGCCCTGATCTAAGGTTCATAAGCCTAGTTGAATAGCCCAACTTTGCCCAAGTACAGCCTCGTTGCAGAGTCCTTTTGTATCAGTTACTTGATTCTTTTTAGTTGATTCCTGTGTTAAAATTCTTGTCTGATACCACGTCGCAAGGTATATTTGAGTGTAGTTCTGCACTTACAGTTGATCGTTCCACGTTAAGTTCTTTTCCTTTAAAGTTCTCGACAGTACGAAGATTATGTTCTTAGCTTGAACTTGAAAGTTTAGGTATTCTTCAACTTGATAATTGCTTATCGTCGCCCTGACTTACTCCTACCTCTACTCGTTCTTAGCCTAAGCTAGGAATTGACAGAGGGGGTTGAAAGTTTCCAACCTTTTGTTTCCTGCTTGGTTGCCCTTGAATGCCCAGGAAGTGTGTTCCCAAGCTTGCACTTACACTTGCTTAGAACGCCTTTCGATGCTCTCAATAGATCTCTAGAGTTCCAAAGTTAGCTTTAATATTTAAATTCCAAAGACAGAACCAATGATTCTCATTCCTGTAGCACAAATACTAATTTGCATAGTGAATTTTAGGAAAAACAATTCTTAAGACCCCTGACTTTGATCCCCCTGAGTATGGTCAACTTCAAAATACCCTAGCTGAAAATCAACGCATTATCTTTATAAAAAACAGTTGAGGGCGTGTAGTATATGCCATGAGCTTTCCAACAAGCCCTAGAGCTCAAAGAATGGATTTCGTATGAAAAAGTTGTGACCGTTCAGGGTTCTAGGGTTAAGACAGGGTTCAAACAGGATCACTGTGCAACAGGTTTTCCCCAAGTTGTTTTCCTAAGGCCTCCTTAAGTGCTCTAGAGTAAAATGTTTATGCCCAAAATTAGCCCAACTCTTCAATTTAAAAACCCTAAAAAATTGGCTAAAATTGGCTGTTAATCGCGATGGACAGGGTTGTCAATCGCAATGGACAGAGTATCAATCGCGATGGACAGGCAGGTCAGTCAATCGCGATGGACAGGGTATCAATCGCGATGGATAGGCAGGTCAGTCAATCGCGATGGACAGGGTATCAATCGCGATGGACAGGGAGCTCAGTCAATCGCGATGGACAGGGTATCAATCGCGATGGACAGGCTGGTCAGTCAATCGTGATGGATAGGCAGGTCAGTCAATCGTGATGGACAGGCAGTCGGTCGCGATGGACAGGCAGGCTGTCAGTCGCGATGGACAGGCTGTCAGTCGTGATGGACAGGCAGTCGGTCGCGATGGACAGAGCTGTCAATCGCGATGGACTGAAATTTTGCAAGATTTTCAAAAATTTTGGTGGAAATGTGGTGTGCAGGGTCTCTAGTCCACTGTGGTGCACTCAAATTTACGAAAAGGTGAAAATTTTTGTCAATCGCGATCGACAAGAGTCGGCGCCTGCGAGACAGTTCTGCACATTTCCGTACCTGCGCGACGTGCTGGAGGGGATGATGATGCTGAAACCTGCAAGAAACTCCAAAAGCATGCAGAAAATAGCACACAACAATTCGCTCTCTCGCTCTCTCTCACAAGTGAAATGAGGGAAATGAGAGGAGGAAGGAGATATAGTCAAAAAACTGAAATTTTCTCGATGATGGAAGTGGAGGTGGAAGATGGGGATGATGATGATGGTGATGATGGTGGTAAGGTAAGAAAGAGAAAAATAGGAAAAGTAAAGAAATTACCTACAATGCCAACGTCTCCAATCTACATCTTACCATCACACGCTCGTCCTCAAAGCTCGATCCCCGGCAACGGCGCCAAAATTTGGTGTAGCTCAGTGATGAGTAGCACCTCCTTTAATGTCAATCCGGAAAGACGTGAGGATGGTATGAAGACCTCGAGCAAGTGGAGGCACAAGTGCGTGAGTGAGAAGCACACAAACATGCACACACATACACACACACGCGCACACACGGCAAGACAAAGAGTGAGAAGCAATGGAGTTCTTAGATTACTTTCAAAAAGCTCTTACAAGTTCGTTTCAATTACAATCTAAACTCAAAAATGAGCTCTCTAGCTCTTTTTATAGTTTTTGACTAGGTTTTGGCCCTGTCCAGACCTAGTGTCCGGCCTAGTTAAAAATTAGGTTCCAGGTAGTAGCTCTTTGCATTCACGTTTTTTTTGTGGGATCGAGTTTTTGTCAATCTCTTTGGATGTAATCCACCTATACATATCATAAAAACAATTATAAAGAAGTTAATTAAAAAATAAAAGATATCCAATATTCATACATATTAAATATAAAAGTATCATAATTACTTTATAAGTGATCGAAGACGATAGATCACATCTTGTACTCCTTTCGTTGTACATCCATCGATAACCAAAGGTAAAATATGTTTCAAAAAGTTATGCTAGTCATGGGTCTTTAACACAGATAAGCTCTTATCATCCATAGTAAACATGTTTTGAAACGATGCTCCATATCCTGTAGGAGTCTTAATCAATTGAATTCTATTGTTGATAGTCTATATCTCTTTTGTTGTAAGTACCCAATGAGCAGGTGCATAATCAAAAACTGGCCATAACTTTGGTTTGGATTTTTGATCTTTCAAATCATTCCTTGATGTTGTGGTAACTTTTAGTCCAAGAAGATGTTGCCATAGTGAATAACAAATATTTTTGAATATATGCATAGGATCAAGAAGATGACATACTTTTAACTCTTTCCAATACTCCAAAGAATACCATATTGATATGTTCTCTGCGAGTGCCAATTTTCCTTTACCTCAGTTCACATACTCATTATCTGAATCATCACTGAAGATTTCTGCTTCTGGATCTATCAGAGGTCCATTTGTCCATTTTTTATACAAATCCATAGGTGTCATAGGTTTTGGATACTGACTTGTTTCAAGATTTCCATTAAAATGTATCGCTTCTCTTTTAGATCTTAATGGATGATCATCAGACAAGAATCGTCGATGTCGAAGATAAATATTTTTGTTGAGATTCTTACTAAAGATTGATCTCAACCAATCACCACAATATGCACAAGCTTTATAACCCTTAGTAGATATTCCTGCATCATGGAAAATGATAAAAATATAATTAGATTAAATTATATTTATTTACATGCATATTGAGTAAAAAAATTACATCAATACCTGAACAAACACCATATCCAAGAAAATCGTGAATAGTCCAAGCCACAATACCACGAACCGTAATATGTCTTTCATTGATGCTTTTCGATACATCAATGACAATAATACCTCTCCATAACTCTTGAAGATCGTCAATGAGAGGAGCAAGATATACATTCATATATTTAACTTGTCTTTTGCCTGGGATTAAAAGTCAAAGCATTAAATGTTCCTTTTTAATGCTAAGATATGGCGGAAGATTGTAGTTTATGACTACCACTAGCCATGTTGACCATTTACTGAATTTCATGGAGAATGGATTAATCCCATCTAATGCAACTCCTAACTTTAGATTCTGTGGATTTTGTGCAAATTCAGGCCATGTAGAATCAATATGCTGAAAAGCAACACTATCATGAGGAATTTTGATTATTTCATCAGTACTTTTGTGATCATGTCCCCAAGTCAAAAGCTTTGATAATTCGGGGCTTTGAAACATATGTCTAATCCATGGATCCAATGGAAAATGTCTCAATATCTTTTTTGGGATTTTACCTTCTTCGCCCTTATATAGAGGAGATTGACATTTGGGACATGTCAAAGAGTCTGCATATTCACCTCTATATAAAATACAATCGTTAGGACATGCATGTATACATTGATGATCTATACCAAGATTGTTGATTATCTTCTTCATTTCATCATGTGAGGTAGGAAGAATATTCTTTTTGGTAAAAACTTTTCAGATAATGACATGTAAGTTTATCAAAAAAAGATATATTAAAAAAAGTAAATAAATAAATATACATATATACATGCAGGTTTTTATTCTTACTTTAGATAAGGTAAAAACAAGAACTTGAATTGAATGGACACTTTTTGTCCGCGCATCTTTTAAAACTATTGCATCTTTCAAAATATTCGTGCAAAATTTGATTGTTTTAGATGGCAGGATACGATTGTTTGTTTTGGAGGATATGAAGTATGTACCTTCATTGAATGATTTGTCGATTCACACATATGTTCAGTTTGAAAGTGTGAGAAGCAGGTTTATAATTGCTATTCAAAGAGTTTGGCACTGTTTATAGGCCATACGATAGTGACCTGGATGAATTGCATGCACAGAGGTTACTCAAGATAGAGCAACCTGATTATAAGGGACTAGTACTAGCAGGATTTCTGGGGTATGTAGTAAACCTCTTGCATGTCAATGATGAGCATCTGAACTTTAGGATACAAAGTGGAAATCATGGTGGCTTGATAGGATCACTTCTATACAGCTTGTTCAAAGAACTTGAGGTTTATGACACTGAAGTTTTTTGAACAAGCTGTATAAAAGTGATCCTCTCAAGCCACCATGATTTTCACTTTGTATCCCAAAGTTCAGATGCTCATCATTGACATGCAATAGGTTTACTGCATACCCTAGGAATCCTCCTGCCACTAGTCCATTATAATCAGATTGCTCTATCTTGAGTAACCTCTGTGCATGCGATTCATCCAGGTCACCATTGTATGGCCTATAAACAGTGCCAAATTCTTTGAATAACAATTATAAATCTACTTCTCACACTTTCAAACTGAACATATGTGTGAATCGACAAATCATTCAATGAAGGTACATACTTCATATCCTCCAAAACAAACAATCATATCCTGCCATCCAAACAATCAAATTTTTCGCAAATATTTTGAAAGATGCATTAATAGTTTTAAAAGATGCGCGGACAAAAAGTGTCCATTCAATTCAAGTTCTTGTTCTTGCCTTATCTAAAGTAAGAATAAAACCTTCATATATATATATATATATATATATATATATATATATATATATATATATATATATATATATATATATATATATATATATATATATATATATATATATATATATATATATATATATATATATATATATATATATATATATATATATATATATATATATATATATATATATATATTTATGCATATATATATAAATAGATAGAAAATTGAAAATTATACCTTAATAGTGTCGAAACAGATACATTACTCCATCCAAAACGATTTTGAAGGTTGAAAATAAGTAAGCTCGCACTTAGTCGTGTCAAACGACTTCCTTCATATACATGCTTTAGACATTCCTCTCGAAGATGTTTCTCATTTTTAGAAATATGAATGCTCTCACTCTCATTTTGATACCAATCCTCAATAAAATCTGCCATGCCATCATCTTCATCATTGTCACACAAATCTTGTACTTTATCGTCTTTTGAATATAGATCTTTCAACTTTGCATATTGCACTGGATTAGTTTTGCGTAGCCTCCTCATGGAAGCTTCTAATAAATGAGGTCTTATTGGTAATTGTGAATGCTGTGGATGAATATCATCAATATCATACGTTGGAATCTACACATATAAATAAATCTCATTAGTATTCCATAAATAAATAAAAAGTAAACTTTAAATATAAAATTAAGTATATAACTTATTAAATATGGATAGAAAATTTTTATTCTCTCTAGGTAAAAGGTGTTCTTGGAGGTCTACGCCATTCATAATTCACTAATCGTTCATCACCAGCATGTAATGTAGTAATAGCATTGACAACTATGTATCTTGATATATCTCTACTCATGTATGGTGATTCATGACTATTTTCATGCTCCTCAAATGTGCAATTAGTCCTTGAACTATTATGTAACCCTCGACTACTATTTATTAAACTTGCTATATTTCCATGTGTGTAAGGTCTTCCATCAATATATAATCTTTCATTTTCTGCATGTAAAATCCTTCTACTCGTAAGGGATGTTGTGTTCAAGCATATTCCATAAGTACTCATGCTCTGAACATAACGTGAAAGTCGATGCCAATCTCCCCATCCATATATAGGATCACAAAATGATATAAGAGTGACTTCAGAGTTTGGAGGCACATACAAATCCTCTACAATAAAGAGACCACAACCAGCATTAGTAATAGTGGATGGAGCAATCATATAGCGATTACCCCAAAAGTTGAAAACTTCTCCATCTAAAAGAAGTGGTCCTCTATTCCATCCTCCATATCTTCTTCTATCATATGTTTGTACTAAAGAACGATCATGAGCTGGAAATGGATAATCTCCAGCCGTTTCATTCTCTAAACCAGGAGGTAGAGGATTTCTAGAAACCTCTGCTTGTAATTGATGAACAGCAAGTCCATGACGTGTACGGGGTATATTAACATTATGAGAAAAATGATCATCATCAGCGAGCAAGTATTCCTGTATATCAACAATAATTTGATTTTATATATGGTTTTCAAATAAAATAATGACATTAATATATATAGAAAATACATACCCAAGCATTATCACGTTGATCTGCAGTAGACTCAGATGTTTGGTACTTTGAGAGTGGGGCGAACAAACATATTACCTTGTAGTGCAATTTCTTCTCTTCACTCGAGCCTGACCCTACAGGAAATACTATTACATGCGGCAACAACTCCTCTTATCCTATTATGGGAGTTGGTAAGATCATTTTGACTACTTCTAACGGTAGTTCTTTCACTTTGTCAGACACTTTGTTTGTGCCAGGGATCAAGAAAAATCTGTTATGAGTTTCTGCATTAGCCAAGATTGGCTTGGTTGTGAAATTTGTTGATGACACATGTACAGTTCATGATCTATCAAATGGCAACATGATTATTGCTTCTGGCATTCTATGTCGTGGGCTTTATAAGCTCATAAACTATGAAAGATCTGTAAATGATTTGGCATGTGCAGTACATGATTCTCGGGCTATGTCAGATGCAAAGCTTTGACATGCACACTTTGGTCATCTCAATTTTGCTAGTTTGCTATCCTTGCAGAAATCTGAAATGGTGTCCTGTTTGCCCAAGCTTGAGGCATCGGGAAAACATGTTTGTGAAGGTTGTATTTTGGAAAAAATGCAGCATTCCTCCTTTCCAAAAGATGGTTCAGTTCAGGCTACTCATAAATTGTAGCTTGTACATAGTGATGTCTGTGTTCCTATGCAGACACCTTTTTATGGAAATTATCTTTACTTCGTGACTTTCATCGATGATTTTTCAAGGCATGCATGGGTATATCCATTGACGGCAAAGTCCGAAGTGTTCATGTGCTTCAAACAGTTTTTGGTTTTGGCTGAAAATCTGTTAGCATGTAAAATGGGCACCTCCGTTCTGATCGAGGGGGGGAATATATGTCTTCTGATTTTAATGCATTTCTGGCTGAATGTGGGATAAAACACCACTGTAGAGTGCCATATACATCTCAACAAAATGGATTTTCTGAACAAAAGAACATGTCACTCATGGAGATGGCGAGGTGTATGGTCAAGCGTCAGGCTTTACCACATAGTTTCTGGCTTGAGGTTGTCATGTGTGTAGCATATGTACTTAACAGATGTCCCACTAAAGCATTGCAATCTATCACTCCATATAAGGCTTGGCATCATCGCAAGCCATCTGTTGCACATCTGTATGTTTTTGGTTTTTTGGCATATGCATTTGTGCCTGAACAACATCACAAAAAATTGGATGATAAAGCAGTAAAATGTATTTTTGTTGGGTTTTCATGTACTAAGGAGACATTTGTTAGCTCCAAAGACATGTATGATACTTTGTTGCCTCTTTTTATAGGTGGACAGTCTAGTGCTAGCCCTAATGAGGCAACTTTTCAACCTTCGTAGGTTTCATGTGATGATGCAGATCATCCCATTTCTGATGCAGATTTACATGATGCACTTGTTGATGATAGAGGTGACATTGAGGAGGTAAAAACTATGTCAAAATGGCTAGTGCAGACTTTGCGTGATAGCAAATTAGATGCACCTCTATCATGTCTTACTCGATTAGGCTCTCATAGTGCCTCTTTTGCATTAGATTGCTATGCTATGGCTGCATCTAGTCTCTGTGATGAGAATGAGCCTATTTCATTTGAGGAAGCACAAAATTCAGAGAATTGGATGGCTCCTATGTAATCTAAATATGATGCTATAATGAAGAACGATACTTGGTCTTTATGTGACTTGCCTCCTAGCAAGAAGGACATTGGCACTAAGTGGGTTTAGAAGCTGAAGCCTAAGCCTGATGGGACAGCTGACAGGTATAAGGCTAGGCTTGTTGCAAAGGGTTATGCATAGGAAAGAGGGATTGATTTTGATGAGACCTTTGCACCTACATGCCGTATGACTACTGTTTGGAGCATCTGTGCACTTGCAACCCATCATGGTTGGAATGTACATCAGTTGGACATTAAAACTGCATTTTTGAATGGTGACTTGCATGAAGAAGTGTATGTTTTTCAGCCCCGTGGCTTTGTGCAGAAAGCGCATGAAAACCAGGTGTGGAGGTTAAAGAAGGCATTATATGGTTCAAAGCAAGCACCACATGCTTGGTATGAGAAGATACATGCCTATCTGATTGCACATGGTTTTGAGAACAGTCCAACTGAAAGCACCTTATATGGTAAGCATGCTAATGATGTGCTTCTGATCATTGTTATCTATGTTGATGGCATGCTGCTCACTCGTCCTATTGAGAAGCATATGCTGATTTTAAGGCTTATTTGCATGCCTCATTTGAGATGTCTGATTTGGAGCATTTGCATCACTATTTGGGCATTCAATTTATGCAAGTTGATGGTGGAATGGCTTTGTGTCAAATGAAATATATTGACACATTATTGCAATGTTTTGGCCTTCAAGACTGTAAGCCTATTGCCACTCCTATGTAGACACATTTACGATTGAGTCTTCATGATGTTGGAGATGCATTTGATGTTGTCCTCTATCAGCAGGCTATTGGATGCCTGATTTACTTATGCATTACTCGGCCAGATATTCAGTTTTTTGTCTAACAGATGAGCAAGTTTATGCATTGCCCATGTGTCAAGCATTGGCAGGCAGTTATGCGCAACTTTTGCTACTTGAGTGGTACTCGGCTACTTGGGTTGTTTTATACCAAGGGGGGATCACTAGTGCCAGATTCGCATGCTTTTTTGACTCAGACTAGGCTAGTTGCTATGACACTTGTGTGTCCACTAGTGGCTTTTGCTTCATGCTTGGTAGCTCATGTATATCAAGAAAGAGCCTTCTATGGCCACTTCCAGTTGTGAGGCTGAGTATAGGGTAGCTTTCACAGCTACTGTTCAGTGTGTGTAGCTTAGACTCCTTATGGCTGATTTGGGTGTTGGTCAGTCTTTAGCCACCACCATCTTCACTGACAGTTAGAGTGCATTAGCAGTTGCAAGGAACCCTGTGTTCCATGCTCACACTAAGCACATTGAGGTGCATTATCATTATGTCACGGAGAGGTTCTCTACTGGGGAGATCAGATTGGCATATGTGCTCACGCAGGAGAACATTGCAAACCTTTTCACGAAGGCTCTACCTAGGGAGAAGTTTGAAGCTTCCCGCAAAGCTTTGGGCTTACTTCCTTTTGTGGAGTGATTTCCACATAGCTTGGCACTTCCTTATACATGAGTGCCAGCTACTTGTTCACGGTATCACTCCCAAGGGGGATTTGTTGATATATTTAGGTAGTGATGTGTGTGAACACTCTAGGCCAGGGCTTTTTTTTCCCTCTTTAGGAGGTTTTTTCCCCCGGCTTGTACATACGCCTATTGCCCTAATGGGCTACTTATCTTTGTACATTCTCTAGTAACACATTAAGTACTGTGTGTTGTACTCCAAGCTTCTTCTTCTTTGTTGTGTTGTTTGCGTGCTTCCGAAGACCTCTAACTCCAACAAGATCATACCCCATGATGAGCAAGAATGATGGAAACACATGATTTTCTAAGCAACAGAGCCATGAAAGTTTGTAGATCATTTCAAAAAACGTTTTTAGACCATGTCCCCCGTGGCTTCTAACAAACACGAATGCATGGCCATTAGATTATGGATCAAAAGCTCCATGGCGTATTCAGATGTGGAAATGGTTTGAGTTTATCTCAATATTCTTTGAGTGCACAACCTTTGTACTAGAACATTCTTTGAGTTCAAAACCTTTGTACTAGAAAGTGAACACCATGTCAATTTCTTACACCTCAAGCCTCCCTATTGTACAACATCTTGTTCAAGGATGAACTTTCAATGCTTTTAAGCAAAGCATTGATGATTGCTTGTTTGATATTCAAACTTAAGGTCCTTTAGGCACAATACCATTCTAATCTTAATCCCTTTTATCTCTAGAGCATCTTTGGAAAATTTAACCTACTAATAGATCATCTCTAGAAAAACATTTTCAAGAACTAATCCTACATGTATTCTTTGCTTAGGAGTAAAAAATATTTTCTTATTTCTACCAGACTTATAAGTATCCTAACAAGGTTTAGAATAGTTCTCATTGCATTTAGAGCTTAGATAATCTTGTTCTAAGTCTCATAAATTCCGTTTCATAAGGTGATTGTGACAAAGACTTAGTCTTTATCTTGAGATCTCTTTCTCAATCTACAAATCATATAATTTTATCCCATGCATTTTCTAGATATGGCCTCGTCAATTCAGGTGTACGCATCTACTCATGCTTTTTATTTCAAAACCTAGAGGACCTAATGAAAATATTAATACACCTTTTGGTTACAGCAACGACAAGACTTAAGTACCACTACCTGCGGCTCATGGCTTACTCAAAAACTACTCCAGATTCTATGTTATGTCTCTTATTGTGGTCTAATCTATCCTTCATGAAGTGTTTACATAGTATATGTTTTAACATATAAACTTATCCCTCTGCAATCTTGTGGTTAATTTCTATGAATGACAATGAAAAAAGAGGTCAAAGTGCGTAATTGCATGCCCAAATACACCCACACAAATCAATCTCCTTGATGCACACATTCCCACATTCAAATAATAATACATCGAGTTTGAAGATAGACCTTACTTTATCTTTATCAATAATACATCGTGTAGTGAATCGTGTAGTATTGGATATCATAAAGAATGCAGACTTCTTCAGTAGAAATCTTCCCAAATTACTTCTTAGAGTATGATCAAAATATATAAATTAGAAAAAACTATTTGAAAAATGTAGCCTTCCTTGGAGGAACAAGTGGCTCGACAAGGATGAGTACAAAAATATAATGTTGGATGTTACAAACCATACGAACATTAACCAAACCTATTGTAGCATTGGTCATTCGGCAACATTCTGGAATGTGCACACATTTTGTGTTCGATCCAACATCTACTTGCTCACTTGCTGGAGGCCCTTTAACAAATATCTCTTGCAGCTATGAGTTGTAGAAACTTATCCTGGAAAAGATGCTCTACTAAAAGACGCAATTTTCAAGTTTATATGGGATATTTCTTTACTGTCAAAGATCTCTAGTTGGCTTCCCATGAGATCTCCATGCCTCTCTTATCTCCTTTCAAAGTTTCTCCCCATGGTTCTAAATTACTATTACCCCTCTCAAAAGTATGGCACCTGTCTGAGGGCCAAAAAAAGGAGCCTCAAATGTATTCTTTCACTGTTATGTACTATCCAAGGAAATTTTCCTTTTGCTTTATGCTGAGTGGTACGAATGTTCCAAATAGTAGTTTCAGAAGATGGAACAAGTTACTCGTGGGAATGATGCTTCGATTCCATATGAACCATGGTATATTGATAAGATTTGGATGTGTATATTTTGTACAGGTACGTCAAGATGGTAAGCTACAGACAAAAGAAGGGAGATGTATCTTCATTCGATATTGAGTAAATGGAACGTGCTTATGTAAAAAAACAAGACTAAAACCAAATATTCTTAGCTTTGAAGGTACTTCAAGGTTGCTCAAGGGATAGAGAAAAATTTTTCTATTTCAAGCAAAGTTGCAAAGACAAGATCATTGTCATCTACACGTATGCCCGCAAAAAAACAAGTGCAGGAATGGAAAATGTAATTATAACTCCAAGAGAAGTACAGAGATCATTATGAAAATATATGAAAAAGGCAAAGCAGGAATCAAAAAAGCTAGAAGCTCTTGGAGTTAAAACACAACAGAAAATATAATTATAACCCCAAGAGAAGTACGGAGATAATGTAGACACAAAAACATAATGAATGTCCAAAAACATAATGTAGGCCCATGTAGAAGTACGGAGATAATGACTCATTTGTTGCTATTTATTATGCGATATATCAATGAAAGGATATCCGAACTTCAGTCCTCCTCAAGGGAGTCTTTGGTGATATAATAAGAAACAGTGGTCATATCGCGGCTATGCTGTTTCATTTCGCATATGCATGGAAACAAGGCCATCTGTTTCTCTAGCTATTTATAAGAACGTACATAACTTTGCATACTATACTATATGTTTTAAAATATCATTATTGTAATGAGTCATTTATTTCAAGTGTCTTGAATGAGACCTTATTTGATGACTTTTCTAGATTATTTCAAACAATCATGTATAACTCTAAGTATGGAACATCTTACGAAAAGGCCTAAATATTTTTACAAAAAATATAGTTCTCATTAAAGAATAGGAAACATAACGATTTATTCTCTAGTTCTATTATGTTAATTTTATTATTGGTGAAAAAATTACAGTGATCTACCCATTTTGATTGTTGTAAATGCAATATAATCTCTTATTTGATATCCTTCTATGTTACCATCAATGAATTATTTTTCAAGGTGATAGTATGAATATGAATCCTTTTTAATTATCAAAATAACATTAAGATTCTTAGATCTAAAAAAAAAATACCTTTGGAGTGAGATTTCTATGTCGTTCCTTCAAGTTCAACAATACTACTACTTTTCTATGTTAATGAAAGATCATTTCATGATAGAAATAGTGCATATGCTACATGATTAAAGTCAATATGCTAGTTTTATCTATATAAGCTAGTTTTTAATGCTCATATTATGTACGTTATATCATTCGTAAAAGCTAAGTTTTAATGATGAAATTTTATTCTCAGTATAGTGCAATATGGCTATTCAATGAGATATTCAGATGGTTAGCAGTATGTGAGATAAGTACACAAATTTCTTGTTTAGATACACGTAACTTATTGTTTATGATATTATATAATGTCTTTACGCATCAAAGAGCCAAGAAACTTCAATACAAACTTTATATCTTTGCGTGAAACTTTGAAACTACTATGACCACCAAACTCTGAAAACACCAACCATTTAGGTGTTTTTACGCATCAAAGAGCCAAGAAACTTCAATAAGAATTTTATATCTTTGCGAGAAACTTTGAAACTACAATGACCACCACACTTTGAAACTATGATGACCACCACTAGATAAAAAGGGTAGCATTCATAGTATTCCTAGACTAAATTATGGTGAATAATATGGTATGAAAAGAAGGTTTTCAGACAAGGGCAAGGACGACTTATAAATTCGAGAATTCTGAGGGCATCTTGAACTGTGGGATAACGCGAAGCACGTGAGAGTCATCCCAAGCTCTATAAGTAAACTTATTACTAGTATAACTTACACCAAAAAGGCATGGCCGCCAGTCCCAAATTAGTTGGGTGTTGAAATGCTACTTCGTTTTGGACCCTCTAGTTGAGATTAGTAATTTGTTCTACTTTTCAAAATTTTCTTTAGAGGGATATAGATCGATGCTAAATCCCAAAAGATCATCAATTCCACCCCTCGATGTAAGAAATATCATTGCAAGGTGAAAGACATTTGTCATAGCTTTTGTGTTTTCCGTAAAGGTAGAAGGGTTTGGATATCCTTGCAAAGGACTCTAAAACTAAGATTATTGATTTCCTAAGAACATTCAATCTTAAGAAGCCATTGGCTATTATGCAACATTCTAGAATGTGGAAACATTTTGCATCCCCTCAAACATCTAGTTGCTCACTTGGTGGAGGCCCTAAAGCAAATATATCTTAGAAGCTATTGTTGATATATCTTGTAGTGATCTCTCTGAACACAATTCGGACCATTGGGGCACAATTTTCCTCTTTAGGAGGTTTCTTATCACTACTCGTATATCCCCCTATATTTGTTGATATATTTCCAAAGTGATGTGTGTGAACACACTTAGGACCATTGAGGGACCTTTTTCCCTCTTAAGGAGGTTTTTTCCCTCAACTTTTATATATGCCTGTAACCTTAACGGGTTACAGAATCTTGTATATTCACTTGGTAATTCATTCAATGTTGTTTTGTGCTCCAAGTTTCTTCTACTTCCTTGTAGTGTTTGTGTGCTTCCACTTACCTCAAAATCCAACAATTGGTATAATTCATAATTACAAGCATGGGAACATTTTTCCTTGAGCTTATTTTGGCCTTTGAATGCACTATCAGAATCCTTATGCATGGAATACAATCCTTTTGTGCCCAACATATATACATGTTTCGGTTCACTAGTACAAGTGCCTCGAAGTGTGCTTCAAGTTTAGTAGAACTTGATAGGCTGGTTGTGTTTAGATTTTTTAGATACAGTATTTTTCTGCATTAGAGTATTGAGTCACTCGTCATGGCTCAAAGAAATAATCTATTCCGTATATTGGTTGTTGAGGAAAAGCTAGATGGTACTAATTACCTATTTTGGGCAATTATGATGTGTACTGTATTCGTAGGAAAAGGGTTCTAGAATAGTGTGCAACATTATGAGAAATGCCCTACAACACCTACGAATATAGTTATTCAAGCTGATGGAGATGGTGTGGAAGATGATGATCCTTAGAATCCTATTTATTCTTGGTTCCTACTGCACCTAATGTAGAACAACTGCCTTGGTATCGAAGAGATGCTCATGCACTTGCATTGATACCTTGGTCTATCAGAAATGTTATTATCCCTCACATTCGCTGTTGGAAGGAAACAAGCATGCATCAGATACACTTACAACCTTATACAAGGCAAGAAATGATGCTTGCATTGCTTACGTCCAAATTTTGAGAAAATGAATGAGGGAGATTCCATGGATAGTTTTTGGAAGAAGATCAAAGATTTGAAGTAGCAATTGATTTCTACTGATGAAGTCTTTCGAGATGGTTCACTTGTGTAGTTTGTTCTTAATGGTCTTCTAGATTCATATGAGAGTTTTTCTTGTACTCGTTTATCAATGATGATAGGAAATACAAATGCCTTAGCATTTGAGGAGTTATTCTCTCTTTTGTTGTAGGAAGATCACTCCAGGTAGATCAAGTCCATTATACATTTTGTGGAACAAGCTTTGTTGGCTAGTCAAAAGGGCAAAGGTAAATGAGCTAATCTATTAGTACGTGAATATACTAATGCAGGAGAGTCAAAGAAAGAAGACAAAGGTGAGAATAAAACAAGAAAGTAAAAATAATCTTTAAAATATTCTAAAGGTAATGATCAAGTCATAAAGAGTTTTTTCTGAATTGGTTGGAAAGGAGGCAAAGAAGAAAGAGGCTAGAATGGTTGTTATTGATTCCTGTACACCTAATAGCTATGGCCCATCTTCTCATGAGCAGTGTATGTTTGTAGCAGACTCACATGTTTGTTATTTTGATAGTGTACTACCCCACCATGCAACTTCTTCAGTTCACTTAAGCCTATCCCTACAAGGAATACTATCACATGAAGTAATAACTCCTCTTATCCTAGGATGGGAGTTGATAAGATAATTTAGGCTACAAGTGATGGTAATGCATTCACATTTTTAGATGCTTTGTATGTGTTAGGGATCAAGAAATAAATATTGTTAGTTTTCGCATTAGGGAAGATATTGATGATATGTGCATAGTTCATGATCTTTCAAATTTATTGATGATATGTGCATAGTTCATGATGTTTCAAATGGTGATGTTATTATTGCTTTTCGGAGCTTATGGCATGGGTTGTATAAGCTCATAGAGTATGAAGACTCTATGAATGATCGCATGTGTAGTTGAACATTATCAAGTTATCTTATAATGCAAATCTTTGGTTATTTGAATTTTGCTACTTTTCGACGCCTCAAAAAATAAAAAATGGTGACCTCTTCGCCCAAACTTGAGGCACCTTTGTAAGTGGAATATATATTTTGAGAAAAATGAAGTATTCATCCTTCCCAAAAGATGGTTCAATTCTATCTGTCGATAAATTTGAACTTGTTCCTATTGATATATGTAATCCTATGTAGAGAACTTATTTGAATGAAAATTCCAAAGTGTTTAGGTGCTTCAAATAGTTTCTCGTTATGCCATCAGGTAGATTGGGCATGCTCCATTCTCATCGAGGAGCAGAATACATGTTGTCTGATTTTAATGCATTTTTGGCATAACGTGGGATGAAACATCAGTGTAGAGTGCCATATGCACTACAACAAAATCAAGTTGTAGAAAGAAAGAACATGTATCTCATGGAGATGGCGAGGTGTATAGTCAAAAGTTGAGCTTTACCACATTGCCTCTAGCTTGAGGTTGTTATGTGTGCAACATATCTACTTAATAGGTGTCCCACCAAAGCAATGCAATCTATCACTAAATTTGAGGATTGGCATGGTTGCAAGCCATCTACTCCTCAATTGTGTGTCTTTGGTTAGTTATCATATGCATTATTGCCTACACAAACAATGTAGGAAATTGGATGATAAAGGAGTGAAATTTATTTTTCTTCGGAACAGTCTTACAACAAAGGCTATGATTTGTATCATCCATATAATAAATGCATTTTGTCTAGTCATCACTGTGTATGACACTTTTCTACCTCTTTTTATAGCTTGATAGTCAAGTACTACTCCAAATAAGGTAATTTTTTAGCCTTTATGGGTTCCTCATGACAATGCAGATCATTCCATTTCTGATGCAGATTTACATGATGCACCTTTTAATGAGAGGGTTGATATAGATGATGCAAAAACTATGCCTCATGGATGGTGTAGACTTTGAGAGATACCAAATTAAATGCACGTTTATCATATCGTACTTATTCATGCTCTCGTAGTGCTTCCTTTTGCAGCAGTTTGCTATGCAATGGATATCTCTAGTCTTTGTGTTGAGAATGAGCCTATTTCTTTTGATGAAAAAAATAGAAAATTAGATGGCTTCTATGTAATCAAAATATGATGCTATTATGAAGAATGGTACCTTGTCGTTATGTGAGTTGCTTCTAGGAAAAAAAGCCATTGGCACTAAATGGGTATACAGGCTGAAACATAAGTTTGATGGAACAATCAACATGTATAAGGCTAGGCTTGATGCAAAAGATTATGCTCAAGGGAGAGGCATTGATTTTGATGAGACCTTTCCACCTACATATAGAATGACCATAGTTACTAGCATTAGTGTACTTTTTAGTCATCATGGTTGGAATATACATGAGTTGCACATTAAAAGTGCATTTCTAAATGGAGATTTACATGAAGAATTATAGGTATTTCAGCCTCATTGTTTTCTACAAAAAGGGCTTGAAAACAAAGTGTGGAGGTTGAAATGCCATTATATGGGTTGAAGCAAGCACCACATGCTTGGTATGAAAAGATACATGCCTACTTGATTGCACATGGTTTCGAGAACAATCCAACTAAGAGAACATTATATGTTAAGAATGGTAACGATGTACTTTGGATCATTGTTGTGTATGTTGTACATGGTGTGCACTGGTCCTAATGAGAAACATATTGTTGAATTTAACACAGATTTATATGCCTCATTTGAGATGTCAGATTTGCAGCCTTTTCATCATTATTCGGGCATTTAGTTTATGAACATTGATGTGCGAATAACTTTGTGTCAAAAAAATATATAAACACATTATTATAGAATTTGTCCTTGAAGATCCAAATGAATCTCCACTTCTTTAGAAATAGGCTTAGAATGGAGTCTTCATGATGTTGGAAATGTATTTGATGTTGTTCTCTATTAGCACGTTGTTGGATGCTTGATTTACTTATGCAAAACTTGACTTGATATTTAGTTTGTTGTTTTAGATGACCAGGTCTATGCATTGACCATCTGTCAAGCATTGGATGGTAGTTAAGCACATCTTTCACTATTTAAGTGTTACCATACTACTTGAATTTCTTTTATCATAAGAGGAATCATTATCGCCAAATTTAAATGTTTTTTTCACTCCAATTGCTCTGGTTGTAATGACACCCATGTGTCAACTAGGGGTTTATGCTTCAACGTTGGTAGCTAATGCATATATTGGTCGAGCAAAGAGAAGCCTAGTGTGCCCACTTCTAGTTATGAGTCTCTTTATAGGGCAGCTTTCAGAATGACTTTTAAGTGTGTGGATGAGAATGTTGATATATTTAGGTAGTGATGTTTGTGAACACACTAGGACCGCCGGGACACTTTTTTCCCTCTTTAGGAGGTTTTTTTCCCTCGGCTTGTATATACGCCTATTGCCCTTAAGGGCTACTTATCTTTGTACATTCTCTAGTAATACATTCAGTATTGTGTGTTGTGCTCCAAGCTTTTTCTTCTTCCTTGTGCTGTTCGCGTGCTTCCGTAGACGTCTAACTCCAACAATTGGTATCAGAGCAGGTCATCGCTTCATCTAGGGTGCCGTCGACACTCCTCCGTTTGCAGTCTCAGATTCACACAAAATTTGGTGAGCATACTTAGGGTGTTTCAGAGATCAAAACAGCTTTGCTGCGTGGTGCCGAAATCATGATCTGAGCTCATTTCGGCCTCCGAACGCACTATCGCAGTGCTTGTGCAGGCTTTTTGTCTTTTTGTGCCAAAGGTATATACCAGTTTTTGTTCGCTAGTATAAGCATCTTGAAGTCTGCTACAGGTCTAGCGGAATTCATCTGGGCAATTCTTTTCAACTTTTTGAGATACAGTCAATTTTTAGCATCAAGGTATTTTAGTCACCGGCCATGGCTGAAAGCAGTGATGTATTCCGTATGTTGGATGTTGAGGATAAGTTAGATGGTACCAACTACCCGTTATGGGCTTATATGATGCGACATGTGTTGGTTGCAAAAGGACTATGGAACATTATGTAGGGTGTCAAAAAACGTCCTATCACACCTGCAACTGTTACATCTACAGGTACTGAAGCTGATGTAGAAGGTGTCGAAGATGATGATATTCTGCATATTCGTGTTCATACTATGGTTTCTGCTGCACCTACTGCAAAGTAGATTCATTGGGATGGCAGAGATGCCCAAGCACATACATTGATAGCTTTGTCTCTCAAACGTGCCATTATTCCTCACATTCGCTCTTGTAGAACAACTAAGGATGCTTGGGATACACTTACCACATTGTACTAAGCTAGGAATGAGGCTCGTGTTGCTTATCTCCGAAAAAAATTGGAGAGTGAGCACATGAATGAAGGTGATTCTATGGATAGTTTCCTAACAAAGATCAAACACTTGAAGGAATAGTTGATTTTTGCTGATGAGGTTATACCAGATAGCTCACTTATGCAGACCGTTCTGAATGGTCTTCCTGATTCATATCAGAGTTTTGCTTCTACTCTTCGGTTGATGATGAAAGGTCATCCAAATGCCTTATCATTTGAGGAGTTAGTCTCTATTCTGTTGCAGGAAGATCACTCTAGACAGAACAGGTCCATTATGCGAGTTGCAGATCAAGCTTTCCTGGCTAGTCAACAGGGAAAAGGAAAATGAAGCTCTTCAACTAGGAAGCAGAAATCTGCTAATTCTGCATATTCAAAGAAGGAAGATAAAGATGAGAAGAAATCAAAAAAGCAGAAATTGTTTTGTAAGTACTGTAAAGGGAATGATCATACCATAAAGAACTGTCCAAAACTAGCTGCTACAGAGGCAAAGAAGAAAGAGGCTGGAATGGTTGTTGTAGAGGCCTCTACACCAAAAACAGAGTCCGCTAATCTTGTGTAGGAAGAAGAATGGGTGTTTACTATTGTCTATAGTTTTGACCCATCTTCTCATGATAAGTGCATGTATGCACTAGACTCAGATGTTTGGTATTTTGACACTGGGGCAACCAAACATATTACCTCGCAGTGCAGTTTCTTCTCTTAGCACGAGCCTGCCCCTACAACGAATACTATTACATGCGCCAACAACTCCTCTTATCCTCTTATGGGAGTTGGTAAGATCATTTTGACTATTGGTGATGGTAGTTCTTTCACTTTGTCAGATGCTTTATATGTGTCAGGGATCAAGAAGAACCTGTTATCAGTTTCTGCATTAGCCAAGATTGGCTTGGTTGTGAGATTTGTTGATGACAGGTGTATAGTTCATGATCTATCAAATGGCGATGTGATTATTGCTTCTGGCATTTTATGTCGTGGGCTGTATAAGCTCATAGACTATGAAAGATCTGTAAATGATTTGGCATGTGTAGTAAATGATTCTCAGGCAATGTCAGATGCAAAGCTTTGGCATGCCTGCTTTGGTCATCTGAATTTTACTAGTTTGTTATGACTGAAAAAGTCTGAAATGATGTCCTCTTTGCCCAAACTTGAGGCACTTGGAAAACATGTTTGTGAAGGCTATATTTTGGGCAAAATGCAGTGTTCGTCCTTTCCAAAAGATGGTTCAGTTCGGGCTACTTAGAAATTGCAGCTTGTACATAGTAATGTCTGTGGTCCTATGCAAACATCTTCTTTTGGGAATTATCTTTACTTCGTGACTTTCATCGATGATTTTTCCAGGCATGCATGGGTATATCCATTGAAGGCAAAGTCCGAAGTGTTCTTGTGCTTCAAACAGTTTTTGGTTTTGGCTGAAAATCTGTCAGCATGTAAAATGGGCACGCTCCGTTCTGATCGAGGGGGGGAATATATGTCTTCTGATTTTAATGCATTTCTTGCTAAACGTGGGATAAAACACCAGTGTACAGTTTTGTATACACCTCAACAGAATGGAGTAGCTGAATGAAAGAACAAGTCATTCATGGAGATAGCGAGGTGTATGGTCAAGAGTCAGGCTTTACCACATAGTTTCTGGCTTGAGGCTGTCATTTGTGCAACATATGTTCTGAACAGGTGTCCCACTAAAGTGTTTTAGTCTATCACTCCATATGAGGCTTGGCATGACCGCAAGCCATCTGTTGCTTATCTGCGTGTTTTTGGTTGTTTGGCATATGCATTAGTGCCTGAACAACATCGCAGAAAATTGGATGATAAAGCAGTAAAATGTATTTTTGTTGTGTACAGTTTTGAAAGTAAAGGCTATCGTCTGTATCATCCACAGACAAAATGCATTGTGGTTAGCCATGATGTTCTTTTTGTGAAGATGCTATTCAACCATTGCTTTCATGTACTAAGGAGACATCTGTTAGCTCCAAAGACATATATGATACTTTGTTGCCTCTTTTTACAGGTGGACAGTCTAGTGCTGGTCCTAATGAGGCAACTTCTCAACCTTTGTAGGTTTCATGTGATGATGCAGATAATTCCATTTCTCATGCAGATGTACATGATGCACTTATTGATGAGAGAGCTGATATTGAGCAGGCAAGAACTATGCCAAAACGACTGGTGCAAACCTTGCGTAACAGAAAATTAGATGCACCTCTGTCATATCGTACTCTTTTACGCTCTCATAGTGCCTCTTTTGCAGCACATTGCTATGCTATGGCTGCATCTAGTCTTTGTGATGAGAATGAGCCTGTTTTGTTTGATGAAGCACAAAATTCAAAAAATTGGATTGCTGCTATGCAATTTGAATATGATGCTATAATGAAGAATGGTACTTGGTCTTTATGTGACTTGCCTCCTGGCAAGAAGGCCATTGGTGAGACCTTTGTACCTACATGCCGTATGACTACTGTTCGGAGCATCTGTGCACTTGCAGCTCATCATGGTTGGAATGTACATCAGTTGGACATTAAAACAACATTTCTGAATGGTGACTTGCATGAAGAAGTGTATGTTTTTCAGCCTCGTGGCTTTGTGCAGAAAGAGCATGAAAACCAAGTGTGCAGGTTAAAGAAGGCATTATATGGTTTAAAGCAAGCACCACGTGCTTGGTATGAGAAAATACATGCCTATCTGATTGCACATGGTTTTGAGAACAGTCCAACTAAGAGCACCTTATATGTTAAGCATGCTAATGATGTGCTTCTGATCATTGTTTTCTATGTTGATGACATGCTGCTCACTGGTCCTATTGAGAAGCATATTGCTGATTTTATGGCTGATTTGCATGCCTCATTTGAGATGTCTGATTTGGGGCATTTGCATCACTATTTGGGCATTCACTTTATGCAAGTTGATGGTGAAATGGCTTTGTTTCAAACGAGATATATTGGCACTTTATTGCAGCATTTTGGCCTTGAAGACTGTAACCCTATTGCCACTCCTATGGAGATAGGTTTACGATTGAGTCTTCATGATGCTTGAGATGCATTTGATGTTGTTCTCTATCAGCAGGCTGTTGGATGCTTGATTTACTTATGCATTACTCGGCCAGATATTCAGTTTGCTGTCTCATAGATGAGCAGGTTTATGCATTGCCCAAGAGTTAAGCATTGGCAGGCGGTTCAGTGCATCTTTCGCTACTTGAGTGGTACTCGGCTACTTGGGTTGTTTAATCCCAAGGGGGGATCACTACCGCCAGATTTGCAAGCTTTTTCTGACTCTGATTGGGTTGGTTGCTAAGACACTCGTGTGTCCACTAGTGGCTTTTGCTTCATCCTTGGTAGCTCATGTATATCTTGGTTGAGCAAGAAGCAGCCTATTGTGGCCACTTCCAGTTGTGAGGCTGAGGGATTTGTTGATATATTTAGTTTGTGATGTGTAAGAACACACTAGGACTGCCGGGGCACTTTTTTCCCTCTTTAGGAGGTATCCCCCGCCCTTGTATATACGCCTATTGCCCTAAAGGGCTACTTATGTTTGTACATTCTCTAGTAATACCTTCAATATTGTGTGTTGTGCTCCAAGCTTCTGCTTCTTCCTTGTGTTGTTCGCGTGCTTCCGCAGACGTCTAACTCCAACAGAGAAGCCCTTTGGATAATTTTGGTGTTGTTTAGTGTTCTGTAATCACCATCTTTAGCAACAGTTAGAGAACATTGGAAGTTGAGAGGAAGCCTATGTTCCATCCCCAAACGAAGCACATTGAGGTGCAATATCATTATTTTTGGCAAAGTTTCTTTCCTCGAGAGATTAGTTTTGCATATGTCCCCACAAATGAAAAAATTGAAGACCTTTTCACAAAGGCTCTACCAAGGGAGAAGTTTCAATATTTTTGCAAAGATTTGGGCTTACTTGATTTTGTGGATTTATCTCTTTCCACATAGCTTAGCACCCTTATATATGGGTTCCAATTCCTTGTTCACTTCATTGAAAGATTTTGGAAGTGATGTCTATTAACACACTTAGGACTGCTAGGGCACTTTTTTTCCCTATTTACAAGGTTTTTTCCCTCGGCCTCTATATATGCCTTAAACCCTAACAAGTTATTGAATCTTATACATTCAATAGGTAATTCATTCAATGTTGTATTGTAATCAAATCTTCTTCTTCTTTCTTATGTTGTTTGAATCCTTCCATAGATCTCAAATTCCAAGAGCTATGAGTTGTGAAACTTATCATGGAAAAAATACCTTATTCGAAGAGGTATTTCCGATTCTATATGTAGTATTTATTTACTCTAAAAGTACAGTGGAGTCTTGGGAATATTGAAGATGAATGGTTATGCTCCAGAAGTGATGTTTGAATGGATGCTCAAGGCTTGGTCCATGTAAACAAAATGATGGACCTGATTTTTATTTAGAAGCAAAGATCATCTTTGTCTAGTTGGCTTCTCTCAATGGTAAATTGATGAAATCTCCATGCTTCCCTTATCTCCTTTCAAAGTTTCTTCGCATGGGTTGAAATTAATATTATGCCTATGTAAAGCTATATACGGGCCATCATTCTATCAATCGTAATGGGAAATGGGTGGATTGGAGTAGGAAAGATGACTCCATTTTCTTTCCTATTAATGGTGATCTTCCCTCTAGAAATGAAAATGTTTCTCACCATTACAACATATGAGTCTCATACTGATGCTAGCCATACTCACTATCATACCTCAACATTGATATGACAATTAGAAATGTTTGGAAAAGCCACGCTAGTCATACTCATGATCAATTTGATGTCCATATACCTGTTGGAAAATTATCGCTAGTATACGTGTCAGAAAACATTGCCATTGATATGAGCACCGGTATGCACATCAATAGACGCATGGATATATTGAATGGAAAGTACAATGGAATTATTGTTACATGTGTGTGCCTTCAGATCACACTCTAATATGGCATGAAGCTCAGCTAATGATGTTGCAAACCCCACGACTAAACCATGTGTACATATAGGGATGATTGGAGCCAAGATTTGAATTTAAATCTTGCTCACCTAAAACAAGTTTCTTACCTTTTAGTGATTGGTTCTCCAACTAAGTTAATCATGAATTTGTGGCGTTCTTTTCCCATTCATTGATTTTGATGAGACCTTTGCACCCACATGCCAAATGACTGCCGTTCATAACATATCTACACTTGCAGCTCATCAATGGTTGGAATGTACATTAGCTGGACATTAAAATAGCATTTCTAAATGGTGACTTAAATGAAGAATTGCATGTATTTGAGACCTGTGGTTTTGTGTAGAAAGGGCATGAAAGTAAAGTGTGTAGGTTGAAGAAGGCAGTATACGGTTTCAAGCAAGCACCATAGTATGAGAAGATACATTCCTACTTGATTGCACATGGTTTTGAAAATAGCCCAATTGAGAGCACCTTATATGTTAAGAGTGTAGATGATCTACTTCTATCTTTGTTATGTATGTTGATGGCATGTTGCTCATTAGTCCTAATGAAAAGCATATTTTTTAATTTAAGGCAAAAAAAAAATACATTGACATATGATTGAACTATCTTGGACTTGAAGTTTGTAAACCTAGTACGAGTCCTATCAAAACAAGTTTATGGTTGAGTCTTCATGATGCTAGAGATGTGATTGATGTTGTTTTCTATAAGCAAGTTTTGGATGCTTAATTTACTTTATGTATAACTCAGCTTGACATTGAGTTTGTTATCTCACAAATGAGTAGGTTTATGCATTGCCCAACTGTCAAGCATTCGTATGCAATTAAGCACATGTTTGACTACTTGAGTGGTACCTAGATACTTGGATTTTCCTATCCTAAGGGGGATCATTACCATCAAACTTACATGCATTTTTGACTCTGATTGGGTAGGTTGCTATGACACTCATGCTTGGAAGCTCATGCATATCTTGGTTGTGAAGCAGAATATAGGGCACCTTTCATAATGAATGTTGAGTGTGTGTGGATTGCAAGGTCTTGGTGCAATAAGGAAGCCAAAATGCATTGGTAATGATTCATGACTACACATTCATTTACCTCTTCTCAAGAGAAAACCACAATTGAACTCATGCTTGTCAATTTCAGTATAATTACTTTGGATAATTGTAAAATCCAAGAGAATAAGGAATGTTTTGTTAGGGACCCAAAATAGGACTCATGTGGTAGGAAGAATCAAATCAATGAGTTCTCTAAAGCGTAGAATCACTTTTAGGTGAGAAATTAAAATTCAAACCTAAAACATGTGTATCACTACACATACGTTTAGTCACGGGATAAGAGAGACATTTTGAGAGGAATTGGGCAACAAATTTGAGCATACATTAACCTCACACTACCTATGTCTAGTCCACTACACTTTCCTTTTATCATATATTCATTAGCATACACATTTTGATACATTTTGTCAAGTATATTTTCATCTATTGTAAAAGCATATGAACAGTGAACAACACAAGGAAGAAGAAGAAGCTTGGAGCACAACACACAATATTGAATGTATTACCATTCAAATGTACAAAGATAAGTAGCCCATTATGTCAAGAGGCGTATATACAAGCCAGGGGAAACAAAACCTCTTAAAGAGGGAGAAAAGTGCCCGGGCTATCCTAGTGTGCTCACACACATCACTACCTAAACATATCAACAAATCCCCCCAGGAGTGATGCGGTGAACAAGGATCTCACACTCATGTATAAGGAAGTGCCAAGTTATGTGGAATCAATCCACAAAAGGAAGTTAGCCCAAAGCTTTGCGGAAAGCTTCAACCTTCTCCCTAGGTAGGGCCTTCATGAAAAGGTTTGCAATGTTCTCCCGCGTGGGCACATATGCCAAGTTGATCTCTCCAACAGAGAACCTCTTCTTGACATAATGATAATGCACCTCAATTTGCTTAGTGCAAGCATGGAACACTGGGTTCCTCACAACTACCAATGCACTCTAACTCTCAGTGAAGATGGTAGTAGTAGAGAACTGAAATCAGACATCTCAAATGAGGCATGTAAATCAACCTTGAAATCAGCAATATGCTTCTCATGAGGACCAATGAGCAGCATGTCATCAACATACACCACAATGATCAGAAACACATCATTAGCACTCTTAACATATAAGCTGCTTTTAGTTGGAATGTTCTCTAAACCATGTGCAATTAGATAGGCATGTATCTTTTCATATCAAGCATGTGGTGCTTGCTTTAAACCATATAATTCCTTCTTTAACCTGCACACCTAGTTTTCATGCCCTTTCTACACAAAGCCACGGGGCTGAAAAACATACACTTCTTCATGCAAGTGACCATTCAGAAATGTTGTTTTAATGTCCAACTGATGTACATTCCAACCATGATGAGCTCCAAGTGCACAGATGCTATGAACAGTAATCATTCGGCAAGTGGGTGCAAAGGTTTCATAAAAAACAATGCCTCTTTCCTCCACATAACCCTTTCCAACAAGCCTAGCCTTATACATGTCAACTGTTCCATCAATTTTACGCTTCAGCTTGTATACCCACTTAGTGCCAATGGCCTTCTTTCTAGGAGGCAAGTCACATAAAGACCTGGTACCATTTTCCATGATCATATTCAAATTGCATTACAAGCATCCAATGTTCAGAAGTTTTTGCTTCATCAAGCGAAATAGGATGAGTATCATCATAGAGACTAAATGCAGCCATAGCAAAGCAATCTAACACAAAGGAGGCACCATGAGAGCCTGAATGAGTAGGATATGACATAGATGCATCTAATTTGTTGTGAGGCAAAGTTTGCACTAGCCATTTTGGCATAGTTTTTGCCTCCTCAATATCAGCTCTCTCATCAAGTGCATCATGTAAATCTACATCAAAAATAGAATGATTTGCATCATCACATAAAACCTACAATGGTTGAGAAGTTGCCTCATTAGGACCAGCACTAGACTCTCCACCTATAAAAAGAGGGAGAAAAGTAGCATACATGTCTTTGGAGCTAAAAGATGTCTCCTTCATACATGAAAGTAAAGGTTGAATAGCATATTCCACAAAAACAACATCACGGCTAACCAAAATGCATTTAGTATGTGGATGATATAGACGATGACCTTTGCTTTCAGAACTGCACCCGACAATAATACATTTTACTACTTTATCATCCAATTTCCAATGATGTGGTTCAGGCACTAGTGCATATGCCAGACAATCAAAAACACGCAGATGAGCAACACATGGCTTGCGACCATGGAAAGCCTCGAGTGATAGAGAGTAGTGCTTTAATGGGAAATGTGCTAAGTACATATGTCGCACACATGACAACCTCAAGCTAGAAACTATGTGGTAGCCTGACTCTCTCATACACCTTGCCATTTCCATGAGTGACCTGTTCTTTCGTTCAACAACTCCATTTTGTTGAGGTGTATACGACACTTTACATTGATGTTTTATCCCACGTTCAACCATAAATGCATTAAAATCAGAATACATATTCCCCCCCTCTAAAATGGAGGGTGGCCATTTTACATGCTGACAAATTTTCAGCCAAAACCAAAACCTGTTTGAAGCACATAAACACTTTGGACTTTGCTTTGAGTGGATATACCCACGCATGCTAATGAAAGTCACAAAGTAAAGATAGTTTCCAAAAGAAGGTGTTTGCATAGGACTACAGACATCATTATGTACAAGCTACAATTTCTGAGCAGCCAGAATTGAACCATCTTCTGGAAAGGAGGAATGCTGCATTTTCTCCAAAGTATAGCCTTCACAGACATGTTTTTCGGGTGCCTCAAGTTTGGGCAAAGAGGACACCATTTGTGATTTATGCAGTTGTATCAAACTAGCAAAATTCACATGACCAAAGCGTGCATGCCAAAGCTTGCATCTAACATAGCCCCAGAATCATGGACTGCGCATGCCGAATCATTCACAGATCTTTCATAGTCTATGAGCCTATATAGCCCATGACATAAAATGCCTGAAGCAATAATAACATTTCCATTTAATAGATCATGTTTTCTTGATCCCTGGCACAAATAAAGCATCTGACAAAATGAAAGAACTACCATCAGTAGTATTCTGAATGATCTTACCAACTCCCATGATAGGATAAGGGGAGTTGTTGGCACATGTGAAAGTATTCCCTTTAGGGGCACGCTCAAGTGAAGTCAAGAAACTACACTACGAGGTAATATCTTTGGTTGCCCCAATATCAAAATACCAAACATCTAAGTCTATTCCACACATACATTGCTCATGAGAAGATGGGTCAAAATTACAAACAGTAGGAAACACCCATTCTTCATTCCATGCAGGATTAGCACACTCTGTTTTCAATGTAGAGGCCTCTGCAATAACCATTCCGGCCTCTTTCTTCTTTGCCTCTTTAGGAGCCAATGTTGGACAGCTCTTAATGAAATGATAATTTTCTTTATAGTATTTGCAAAACAATTTCTGCTTATCTGTTTTTTCTCATCTTTTTCTTCTTTCTTCGAATGTGCAACATTTGCAGATTTTTGTTTACTAGTAGAAGAGCTCCATTTTCCTTTTCCCTTCGGACTAGCTAGGAAAGCTTGATTTGTAACATGCATAATGGACCTTTTGTGCCTAGAGTGATCTTCCTGCAATAGAACATAAACTAACTCTTCAAATGAGAGGGCATTTGGATTGCCTTTCATCATCAAATAAAGAGTAGAAGCCAATCTCTGATATGAGTCAGGAAGACCAATCAGAACGGTCTAGACAAGTGAGCTATCTGGTATAACTTCATCAACAGAAACCAACTATTCCTTCAAATCCATGATCTTTGTCAGAAAACTGTCCATGGAATCACCTTCATTCATATGCTCACTCTCCAACTATGTTTGGAGGAAAGAAACACAAGCATCATTCCTAGCTTGGTACAATGTGGTAACTGTATCGTAAGAATCCTGAGTTGTCCTACAAGAGCGAATGTGAGGAATAATGGCGTTTTTGACAGACAAGGCTATCAATGCATGTGTCTGAGCATCTATGCCATCCCAACAGATTTGCTCTGCAGTAGATGTAGTAGAAACTACAGCACAAACACGAATCTGCAGAATATCACCATCTTCCACATCATCTCCATCAACTTGAGTACCTGTATTTGGAGTACCTATATTTGCAGGTGTAACAGGAGGTCTTTAAACACCCTACACAATATTCCATAGTCCTTTTGTGACCAATACATGATGCATCATATAAGCCGACAATGGGTAATTTGTACAATCTAACTTTTCCTCAATGGCCAACATACAAAATAGATCACTACTTTGAGCCATGGCCACTGATTAAAATACCCAAATGCAAAAAAATGATTGTATATGAAAAAGTTGAACAAAACTACCTTGAGGAGTTCTGCTAAACCTGTAGCAAACCTGGAGGATCTTATACTGCCGAACGGAAACCTATATATATCTTTGGCACAAAAAGACAAAATAGCCTACACAAGCACTGTGATAGTGCATTCGAAGGCTGAAACGAGCTCACATTGCGATTTTGGCACCATACAGTGAAGCGGTTTTGATCTTTGAAACACCCTGAGTATGCTCACCAAATTTTGTGTGATTCTAAGACTACAACCGAAGAGGTCTAGACGATGCCCTAGATGAAGTTGCGACCTACTCTGATACCAATTGTTGGATATACACATCAATTATATGTATGCAAAATCTCTTTTTTCAGTTCATACCAAGTTGTGAGCTCTGAGCATAATAGTCAAACCTTCTATTCCCAAAATAGAAGGTTTTTCATATTTCTTGCATGTGCAAGTTATTTTTTTTGATGCAAATAATTGAGATTGATTCTCCAAAGGACTTGGTGATTCTAAATGAATCATTGTGAACCTAAAGAGGTCTATTATGCATCCCTAAAATTAGATTTGTAAGTGTAGAGCAATTTTTGTGCAAGACGAGCTCATCTCTAGAACTTATCTCACAATCTCCCCGTAGTGGTATCAAAGCAACTAGTCAAAATGAGAGATGCATTTCCTTCATCCATAAACAAATTGGATCGAGGTAAATACTCAACCTAGTCACTTAGAATGGAAGCTCATCTTCAAGGGAGAAATCTCTATGGATACATATCTGGAGTTGAGATGATGCAAATCCTCAAAAACAAGGGTTAGCCAATTCAAGAAGAACAAGAGAGGTTAAACACATGGTGCCCAAGGGATGCTCTAGCAAGTTCATATATTGTAAAATCAATCTCTAATTTTGTTATTTCCACACATCAAGAGTTGTAAGAATTCACAAGAGACATGGAATGCTCTTGAAACATTCTTCTTGTCAAGTATCAAGGCAAGGAAGATTAAACCAACTATGGATGGAATTCGCCACACTCAAGAAGATGCCCAAACAAAGTGTGACTGCTTTTTTCACCAAAACAAAGGAAATAGCAAACCAACGTGGAAGCATTGGAGAAATCATTTTTGAAGAGAAGATAGTGAGGCAAGTGATCAATGGAATAAAGGTAGATGAAAAATGGGAAGCTTTCACCATAGCCATGGACATCTACATGGACATTGAGGTTCTTGATTTCAACGCCCTCATGGGATAATTTTTCACACATGAATCAAATCTTATGAAGAATGTAGAAAACCCAAAAAGGTAATCAATGCTTTGCTCTCTACACACATAAAAACAAAAACAAAGATTGCAAAGCCAAAGGTAAAAAGTTTGATGATGAAGGTAGCACCTCTCAAGCATATTTTGAAGGTAGAGGTAGAAGCTCAAGGGCAAAAGGTAGAGAAGGAAGACAAGGCAAGGGGAGAGCTCAATGCTCATCACCATTTACTATATGTGGCTTAGCTAATCTCATTACTGAGAATTGTTTCAAGAATCCTAGAAACCAAAGAGGAAGAGGTTACAACGAATGAGGTTATGGAAGCTCAAGGGGAAGATTCAACAACAACAACAATTGTTACAATAACAACAAGTACCAAGGAGGATACAAAGGAAGGAGAGAGATGATAAAAAACAAGAAGATTCACTTCTTTTGATCAACGTGACCATGGAGAAAGGTAAAATAGATGAAAATGTATTCTATATAGACTTAGGTTGCTCAAATCATGTTGCAAGGAATGTAGCTCTACTCTCAAACTTAGAGGATCAAAAGAATAGACATGAATTCCAAACACGAGGTAGCACAAGGCATCCAATAGAGAAGATATTCAATATTAAGGCTTCATATGGTAATATGAACCTATTGAGCAAGGTATTATATATGTTGACTATCACCAAAAAGTTCATAAGTGTAGGTCAGATTGCTAAAAAGGATTACAGGTCTGATTCACAAAGAATGTAGCATTTGCTGAGGATCCACATCAAGGATTCAAGAGGATAACAAGAGTAGAAAAGCAAGGTAGATTATTCATATTTCAACTCCAAGATACCATAAATATTGCATTGTTCAATTATGGCAGCCAAACTCTATCAGAGTTGGAAATTAGGCACAAAACGTTAGCTCACAAAGGTGAAAATCTATGAAGCAAATCAATAGCGATGAGAGTGCAATTGATCTACCAAATATATACAAACAACACATGATCTAAAAATTTAGTGCTTGTCAATTTCCTAATTCTCATAGATAACCATTCACAAAGAAGGGATGCATTCATAGAGACCTATTGGAGCTAGTCCATAAAGATGTATGGGCACTAAGAAAATAGCCTTCAATCTCTAGATCCACGTACTATGTGTCATTCATTGATGATTGTAACAGATGGAAAATATTATACTTTATAGAGCATAAAGATGAAGTGTTTTCACGTTTTGAGAAATACCTAGCACTTCTAGAAAATCAATCAAGTAAAACTTTGAAGAGACTGAGGTCAGATGGAGGGGTACAATATTTCTCACATGAATTTGATTCCTATCCCCAAGAGAGGGGAATTAAAAGATAAATCACCACCAAGTATACTCCAGAGCAAAGTGGAGTGGCAGAAACAAGAAATAGAACCATAGTGGAGGCAGCAAGGTCAATGATAAATGAAAACAACCTACCCAATTACTTGTAGGAAGAGGCTGTATCCATAGTGACGTACCTAATAAATACACTCCATCAAAAGCATTGGATGGGATGAAACCATATGAAGCATGGAATGGAAGAGGACCTAACCTTGATCATTTAAGGATCTTTGGGTGCATAGCATATGCACACATACCTTCACAAACCAGAGGCAAATTAGATCCAAAAGTAGAGAAATGCATATTTATTGGCTATGACCTTAATCAATAAGGCTATAGAGTATACAATCCAAGCAACATGGGGTTCACTATAAGTAGAAAAGTTGTGTTTGATGAAAAAAAAATCTTGGTTTGAAGATTATTGTAAGAAAATCAATTTTCACTATGATCTAGAGGAAAAGTTTCCAACATTATCAAAAAGGAATGATCATACACTTGAAGCATCAAGTGATTTTGATGATGATCAAAAGAATTCAAGAAGTGAAATCAATTCTTGTAGCCCCAAAGGCAAAGCTAAAGTGCAAGAGTTGAGAGATGTGGTAGAATCGTCTAAAGAAACTATAAGAAGGTCTACTAGAAAGAAAAGGAAGCTAGAAAGCTATGGTTATGATACCTCTTTATTCAATAAACACTCAATAGGTATAGCAAAGGACTCAGACTCTAAAGAACCTTCTACATATGAAGAATCCAAGAAAAACCCGAATGGAGAAGTGCGTGGGAAGAAGAAATAGAAGCTCTATAAGAAAATCAGACTTGGGAATTGGTAACCAAGGAGCCATCTATGAATTTCATTGGCTCAAGGTAGATCTACAAGGTAAGGAATAATTTTGTTGGTTCAACTAATAGGTACAAAGCAAGGTTTGTAACCAAAGGGCTTGCACAAACTCAAGGTATTGATTATGAATAAACTTTTTCACCTGTTCCAAAAAAGCCTACTTGTCACATAATCCTAGTAGGAGATGGTTGAACCATGCCTTAAGAGAGAGGATTAGGAAGTAATCCTCAACCTTTGATTCTGGGGAAAGTGGTTAGCCCATGGAACTCCCATTTGGGAGGTTATGAGTTCAATTCCCAACATTGGTATCAGAGCCTAGGTGAGGAACTTGGGCTAGATAAAGGTTCGGCCTCATTCGTGAGCACTTGGAAAAAAAACTTATCCATGGTGAATGTGAAACTAGCCTTAGATAAAGATAGATTGGCATTTGGGCACCCACAGAGGGTAGGATAGGTCCAAATTTGGTCCATGTGGTGGAGTTTGAGGTTGGTGGAAGCGGTCATGCATGGAAAGTGGGTCCAAGAGATCAGAAGGGTTCATAAGTGAGGATTGAGAGCAATGCTCAGTCTAAGGGGAAACGAATGTCACATAATCCTAGTAGGAGATGGTTGAACCATGCCTTAAGAGATATGACTGGGAAGTAATCCTCAACCATGGCTTTTGGGGCAAGTGATTAGCCCATCTCACTCCTAACCGACAGGATGTGATTTCAATTCCCAACACTATAATCGAGTACTCATGAGTATTCCATCGTCTAATAATTAGAAGATATATCAAATGGATGTTAAAAAATGCTTTCTTAAATTTTTGTATTTCAAAGGAGGTATATATGGCTCAATTTCTTGTCTTTGAAGATCAAACATACCTTGAATATGTGTGCACATTGAGGAAAGCCTTGTATGGCTTGAAGCAAGTTGTTAGAGCTTGGAATCATATTCTTGTCGCTGATGTGTACGATAAAGGTTTCATTGTAAGCAAGGAAGATCCTTCCACCTTCAGCAAGAGGAATCATTCAAAGGTCATATACCTTTTTGTATATGTCGATGACATAATCATTACAGGTAATGATGTAGATGGAATCAAAAGCTCAAATGAAGGAGGAATTAAAGATTAGTGATCTTGGCTTACTCACATACTTTCTAGATTTGGAAGTGGCATATACAAAGAAAGGTATGCTTCTCACTCAAAGAAACTAGATTGGAGATATGCTCTCTAAATTGAAAATGAGAAATACAGAGGTTGTAGGTACTCTCATGGAGTTCAATTTGAAGTCAACTGCTCATGAAGGTGTGATCATTGAGGATGTAACTAGCTATCAATGTTGAGTTGCAATCTTGAACTATGATACTCTAACTAGAGTGGATATATGCTATGGAGTAAGTGTGCTAAGTCAATCCATGCACACTCCAAGGAAGCCTCACATGGAAGCAGCCAAGAGAATTCTAAAGTACTTGAAGTGAACAATCAATGAAGGATTCTCCATATACATGTGATATAGATGTTAATCTTTTTTGTGATGTAGATTGGGCAGGCTCTAAAGATGATAGGAGAATCACATCTTGTTATCTTACTTTTGCACATACAAAGTTGATCTCATGGTCCTCAAAGAAGCAACCCATAGTTGCTCTTTCATCAACAGAGGCTGAATACAAAGGACTTGTAAATGCTACACAAGAAGTTATGTGATTAGAACCCTATATTCAAATTAGGGTTGAACATTTCACCTCCACATATATTTGGAGACAATATTAGTTCATTATATCTTGCTACTAACTGTATCTATTATGTCATGACTAAACATATAGAATTTCATTACCATTATGTTAGAGAAAAGATTATGAGCAGAGATATTCAACTCTCATATGCATCAACTCATCAACAATGTGCAGCTATGATGACAAAGCCTTTGGATGGTAGCAAATTAAATAGATTGAAATAAATGATTGGATTGCAGGAGATCATGAAGGACGCAAGACTCAAGCACCTTAGGCTTGACGAGGAGTTGTTCGTGCAATTAGCAAGCCTAAGTGCATTGCTAACAATTCAGGATCACACATTCATTAACCTCTTCAAAAGATAAAACAACATGTGAACTCATGCTTGTGGATTTGAGTATATACAGTTATGATAATTCTAAAAGCAAAAAGAATAAGGAATCTTATGAAGCTAGGAAGCCAAACCCACGACTCATGTGGTAGGAAGAATAAAATCAATCAAGTCTCTAAAGTGTAGGATCACTTTTAGGTGAGGGAGATTCAAACTCGAACTTGGAACATGTGTATAAATACACATACTTTTAGGCATGAGATAAAAGAGCCATTTGGAGAGGCATTAAGCTACAAAATTGAGCATAGATTGAGCTCACAATACCTATGTGTAGTCCACTACACTTCCTTTGTATCATATGCTCACTAGCATATACATTTTGATAGTTGGAGTAGAGTGCGTAGCATGTAGGTGTCAAATATCATTAATGTTGGTTTAGTAGATCTTGAGATATGACATAATGAAGGTGACTATGTTTGCAAATCTCCTAGATCCTAAAAAGCCCATATGATCTCCCTGACTTGTTCGATTCATTTCTCTTCATACGGTAGAGCTAAATTGATGAAATAGCTCGCATTAGTTAGCTATAGGCTTCAACTAGATTTTTTCAAAAGCTCCTTGGTCAATTGATACCAAGTTGTGAGATCTCAACATAATATTGAGACCTTCTACTCCCGAAATAGAAGGTTCTTCACATTTCTTGCATATGCAAGTTATCTATTTTGATGCAAACAATTGAGATTGATGCATCAAAGGGCTTGGTGGTTCTAAATGCATCACTCTAAAGCTAAAAAGATCTATTATGCCTCTCTAAAGTTAGATTAGCTGGTGTAGAATAGGTTTTGTGCAGCACCAATGCATCTTTGAAACCTATCTCACCATCTTCTCACATGATGAACCCTGTGTTTGGTGATCACACAAGCACAATGAGGTGCATTATCATTATGTCATGGAGAGGTTCTCTATTAGAGATACTTGTTTGGCATATGTGCCCACATAGGATACCATTGCAGATCTTTTCACAAAGGCTCTACCTCAAGACAAGTTTGAAGCTCACAAAGCTTTGGATGCTTACTTACTTTTGTGGATTGATCTCTTTCCATATAGCTTGGTACTTTCTTATATATGAGCACCAACACCTTGTTCACAACATCACTCCAAGGGGTGATTTATTTATATATCTCTGTAGTGATGTGTATGAACACACTTAGGACCATGGAGGCACTTTTTTTACTCTTTTAAGAGTTTTTTCCCTGACTTGTATATGCACCTATAGCCCTAACAAGTTACTTATCTTTGTACATTCACTTTGTAATACATTCTAAAAGTGTGTTATGCTCCAAGATTGTCCTTCCTCCTTGTGTTGTTAGCATGTTTTGCAAACCTAAAACTCCAACATATAGTTCCCTATATGTATGCATTTATGTACAATATGTATGTATGTATGTATCGATGGATGTATGTATATATGTATGCATGATTGTATGCATGTAAGTATGTATATCTGTATGTATGTATGTATGTATGTATGTATGTATGTATGTATGTATGTTTAAGCTCTACATTGAGAGTACATGGGTGGACAATGCCATCATCTTTGTACTTGTTGTTAGTAGAAAATTATCGAGATTCAGCTATATCTGGTATCTTCTCTAATATTGCTCATGTGTTATATTGTGTAATTATTATCTTAGAATACATACATGCTCTAAGGATGGCTATACATGGGTGGTAGAATGTGAGCCGCCACCATCTGCATAGTCACCATAGACGGCTTAGGTGAGTTCAATCTGCCTAACTAATATAATGATTTCTAACATGAATAGAGAATATTCCTTGGTAACTCCCTTTCCTTACAATACCTTATATATTCCAATTTAACGTTCCTCCAACATATAAGATGGGATTCCCATCAATCGGGTAATGCATGCTTCACTTCTCCTCATAATGGGAGCTTTACAAAATGAGCATTTGTACATACCATCATGAGGGGTAGACATTGATCATATACTACATGTATGTATACTTGTATGTGTTTAATGTATGTGTAGATGTATCTGTATGTAAAGTATATTTATATGCATGTATGTATGTATGTATGTATGTACGTATGTATGTATATATGTATATGCATGCATTTGTGTATGTACATATCTAATGCCGTAATGTCATAATGCCATATGCCAAAAGAAATTTGGTAGCATCTCCTCTACAGTAGGGAACTTCAATAAAATAACCATAAGGCTAGTAGGCCATAAGTAAAACTAGCTCGTAATCCATAAGGAAAATAGGCTCGGAAGGCATGAGAGAAAAAAAAAGCACCCATATCCATAGCATTCCTCCTCCAAAAAGCATTATACGTGCAATAAATACATACCACCACAAAAGAAAATTCTATTTATCTATACGTATGTATTATTATATGTGTATATGTGAGCGCATCTGTATGTGTGCATATGAGGTCTATTTCTTTATTTATTAACTATATTATTTGACTAATTCCCTTAATTATAATTCTTTTAAACATTTTTCAATTATGATGGTGTTTCTTAAAATTATACTGAGTAACTAAAAAAACATCAATAAAATGAAAATAAAGAATTAAAATTTTCTCTTACTTGAAGCTCCTTAATTTGAACTGGGTAAATATGAACTTTGTAAGATTTCGTGCATAGATCGAAAGGTGTGTAATGATTGATGTACTTAATAAAGTGTTTAAAGAATCTAACGGTAAAACAAAACTAGTGGTCCACATGTCATAGGGGAATTGGTTTGGCTCTTGCCTCTTGAAGCACAGGTCTAGGGTTCAACTCCCGGGCTAGACATGTAATGTTTTAGGCCAATTAAACCACTTGTAATCAACTTGTCTTCTTGTCTAACCCCTACTTTGTTGGGGGGGAGGGGGTCTGCAGTTACAATGCCCATTCACTTGTACAATTGTAATTTCAAAGTTAAAGCGAAGTAGGCTTCAACTGAACCTCCATTAAAGAAAATAAAAATAGAAATATACTAATAAAGCTAGTGAGACTGAGTGAGATAGGTAGAGAGAGTAAGAGGAATGAGAGAAATACATTAAAAAAGGTATGATTGGCTGAAAACACTTATATGGAATTTGTTTTATTGTGCACAGGCTCTCGAAATTTACGCTCGAGAAACGTTGGGCATAGTTTGAAAGTTTTTCTTTATGCAAAAGTAAAACGCGATATACTGCTCGATAAAAGAATTGGTCGATATATAAACTACGAATTATTATATTTTCATCGATATTGTGGCCAGTATGTGAATGGGAAAAATCACATCCACAAATAAACAATATAATACGTATAAGAGATGTGTCAATGAGTATAGACATCGATAAAGAAAAAACAAAGTCCTAAAAAAGGTTATTGGCCGACTCTCTTGCGAACCTGCATACCGAGGAGAATGTGTATCCATAGGTCAAACTAACTCATCACCTTACAATTTCTTTTTACCGACAAATATACCTACACCCGTGATTTTTAATAAATTTTGTACATGTCGTTAATTCCTATGTTTTTTTATAGTGATAAGCTAACATATTAGTCATTCTTTGTGAAATATTATGCATACAATATATTCTGATATATATAAAATATTTTGACTTACGGATTTAGGTTATTTAAGAATGTAAACCGGCATCCATATCGATGAAACGATATCCAAAACTTACTCTTGCCCAATGGAATCTTTGGTCCTATACTAAATTTTATTGAAAATAATAAGAGACCTTGGTGATATAGCGGGCATGCTATCTCATTTAGCATATGCATAGAAACATAGTCACCTAGTTTTAGCGAGGTATCAAACACATAGATAACCCTGTATACTATAGTTTTCAAATATCATTATTTTTATGAGTTATTTATTTCATACTAGAATGATTCCAATTGGTCAATCTTAAACGAAGATAAAGCAAATACAATGGTTTTCTTTAGACATTCAATGCATTTTAAAGAGAGTACCCACAAATTCAGTATTCAAGAAAAGAATACTTAATCCACAAAATCATAATTTTCATATAAAACGTTTTGTACTCTTAAGGTATGATTTCATGTGCCTTAATAAGAAGCTTTCAATATTAAATTTGAAGGGTTCGTTTAGACATTGTATGGGTACATATAACAAAGCACAAAGCTTGGAAAGAGAAAAAACATGGAGGTTCATTACATCAATTTCTATTGAAAAAAAGGGATATGTATGAAGATTTTCAACAATCATAGCCATATTTAAGACACATATTAATCAAGTTCATTCATGTATCTACTCAATGTGAATTGAAATTTATAATTACAATAAACGCGATTAGACTCTTGAGAAACAAGAATGTTATATCTATTTGAGGCTTGAGATAGGCTTATAAGAATTCACGTACATGTTTTAAGGATCTGTATATGAAACTTAAGGTACTTTATGCAGTAGGTATATATATGGATGAGGCATGTTCCATGACCTCTAGTAACCCTTATCGCCCCCCCCCCCCCCCCCCCAAACGGACCTCCTCACTCCACCCTCAAATACACATTTTATGCGCCATTAACAACATTTAGAACACCATTTTTCCTTTTCTTTTCTAAACTTTCATTAATCCTCCTTTCTAGGACTGTTCAAGGATAATAATTGAAAGAATATTGGCATTATCGTTTTTTCAACTTTGCACCATGCACATGCATACAATATGACGAAAGGAAGAACACGAAATCGCTTGGAAAAAGGTAAAAAATACTTTGTAATGTCATGGCATGTGAGTACCCTTTGTATCTGAGAAATAGAAAACCTAGAAATACAGCAACAATGAACATTCTCTGTTGATAATGGCCTATTCAAAGTGGTAACCATCAAAAGCACTCATCCCATCAAGTTTCCAATCGTGTATTCTAATAAAGTATTTCTTGAATTTCTTTATTTAGGAGGTCCCCTTATGCTTCGAAGAAGAAATTCCCATACTTCATCTTAATTATCAAGAAAGGATAAGCGCAACAATCTTATCAGTAATCAAGATGGCATTGTAACTACACGAAAGTTGTTGAGATTCTGAAATCATATGCATTTGGCTTTAACTGTGTACAACTAGAGAACAAAGATGACTCAATGAGGACCTAGAATCCATAAAAGTAACGCAAAAGATATTGTCCACCTTTCATAGAGAACACTACTTTGCAACCGCACAACTTAACCACAATTATTCTCATGGAATTAGTGCTTTGTCATAGACTTTTTCTTCCTCTACGATCAAGTAGTCTTACTTTGTCTCTTGGACAAGTCCTTCACCTCGCCTTTCTCTCAATATCCCCATGTTTGTATACTTGCAACTATTGCTCGGTCTAAAAAGATAGCTTTTCTATTGCATTTCTAAGATTTGTAGACTACTATGATATAATTGCATAGGATTATCACTTTACTAGAAGTCAATTACTTCCCACTTGAGCACTTTTAAGGATGTAGCAATTCGTGAGAACTCCTTGCGAGGGATGACTCTTTTCCTTTCCACAATCAGAGCTTGCAAAATTTTTATACTATAGTAATAATAACATTATTGAGGGAAAACAGAGGCCTGCATGCGTCCAAAGTTACTTAATAAAAGCCTCCGACATTTTATTTGTTATTAGTTTGTAATGGAATACATCCACCATAGCAATGCACATTTTACAAAAATGGAAACAAAGGGGAGAGAGATTTCGTGATCAGCATGATTTAGATCATACCCAAACATTCTTGATCAAAGAAACGTTTCTATGGTTAGATAGAGAAACGTTTCTATGGTTCTTTTGGATGAAACGTTTCTATGGTTCTATGGTTTCTATGGTTAGATCAGAGAAACGTTTCTATGGTTCTGTTCATCCAAAAGACGCCTCTGTTCATCCAAAAGACGCCATCCCAATCGCCGTGCATCTCGCTCGCGATCTTTGGTAGACCAAGTTTTCAATGGCTGATGCACGTTTCTGCGCTTCTGAATAGCGAAGATATTCTGCACTCAGCTTAGAAGCGTTAAAGGCGAAAGGGCCTGCCTGCTAAGCCATTCTGTAGCCTGAGTAGGATTCACGATGTCCTCCATACTCAAGGTTGGTTTATGAGCGTATCCGTCGCCATGTCTGCGGGATTTCTTGCTTAAAGGAGCGGAAGAGCTGTACATGTGGTTTCCCTCCGGAAGTCTGAGCCGTCTTCCGCACCCATCTCCGATCGGCCCTACGGAACGATTGGCTGTCTGGATCGTGTTGTCCGTTCTAAGCTCCGCATCGCTTAGTGCGTATGGCCGCATATGGTCGGGTTCTCGAGCATACTGCCTCAGAACCATGTACGAACTCGTAGGCCATCGCGCAAGCCTTAATCCACGCAGGCGTGCGTTTTATGCCAAAAGCCTCCGTTGCACTCTCATCAGCCTTCTGGACCATGGGGCGAACTGCGTTTTGTCGGAGATCCTGGCCTTGGCTTACAATGAAGGTCGTTCCATAGTCATCACGGTTGAAGCCTGCACGAGAAGAACTCTTCTGAGAAGAGTCAAGTGTCATAAGCATCTCTGTCGTCGAGGGAAACAAGATCGTGGAACTAGGGAAACAAGATCGTCGATTGTGTAGCGAGACGGAAAAGGAATTCGGACGTGTCGCATCGTCAAGTTCTAGGCTTGCGAGATTTCTACTCTCTACGTACTATTGACGCTAAATTTTATTTTTTTATTTTTTATTATTATGATTTTTTTTAATAAACGGAAGTTTGGCCTTTTTTTTTTTAAATAAAGGAAGTTCGGCCTTAGCCTAATCTCTCGGATTTTAATTATAATAAAGAAAAAAAGTTACAAGTGAATGGGACTAGTGCCCATGGAAACCCCCAAATCCCACAATGCAGAGGAGGAGTATGGCAAGCTACAGGGCATTACAGATGAGGCGGATAAACTTATCATCACCCTCATGTGGGACCCATTTGGGTTTCAACTTGTTGATTTCGAGGAGATAAATACAGTGATGTCTAAACGGTGGCGATCTCTTGACTCGGGAGATTCTTTTACCTAGGAGAAACAAGGATTTCTCGATCAACCATTCCTTAGGAGTTTGGCCAAAATTGACAGCACATCCCTCCCTCCAAATCTTCCAGAGAGTCTCACCTCTGATGGCATTCCACAGCCTCGATGAGTAGCCGATCACCTCACCAAACATCACTTGTTGCCAGTTGATTTGGTTCGTGAGTCTCAATACTCGGGTCACGTGATGCCAGATAACACGGGACTTGGGGCAGTCGAAGAACAGGTGAGCTAAATCTTCGATGCACCGATGGCAACGCTTGCACCATGGCGGCACACCACAGATTTTGTTAGCCCTTGCATTGGTCCAGATACCTTTATGCAAGATCTGCCACATGAGAACGGACTTTTTGACCTCAATTAGGGGGTGCCAAATAGACATGAATTTTAGCTCCCACCGAAGTTTGGTCCAAGAAAGGCACCATCTCTTGTTAAGGGTGTGGTGAACATCTAAAACCTCTTTGAAGTTGGGGATTCTGGATAGCTTCTTACCATTGCTCCATTTGAGGCCCTCCAAGCAAGGAAGATCCTGACCGTAGAGAAGGCGGGTAGTTGAGCGGTCCTATGCTAAACACCTGCTTTGAAGAAGAGTCCATTCCTCAAAGGTAACTCTAAGTCTTGGATCCAATTCTTCGAACCTAATCCAGCGGCTGGTCTCTTGTTTCCAGAGTTGTTTCCACTGTTTGAACCCCTTGTTCCATAACCGCCTTGCAGTTTGGAGGTTCCAAGACTCCACCCCCCGAATGCCGCTGATCGGGAATCAAATAGAGTCATTTTGTCTTATGCCAGCCGCCCACTTCCACTCATCACTGATTCTGATGAACTGTTTGGCCTTGTTCCAATTCTTCCATAAGGAACACACGAGGCTAGAGCCTTTAGGGAAGAGTGGGTTGGGGGAGAACAAAAGCGTGAGAATCCCTATGTCCTTCCAACCCGGGTGGCCAACTAAGGTAAGGTCTTCCGTGTTTCTGAAGATCAATTTAGCCCAAGAGGACTCCCTATTGCTCCAAGCCTTGATAAGCCACTTTGCCACCAACTTGTCAGCCAACCCAACAATGTCCAAAATTCCCAAGCCCCCTGAGTCTTTAGGGCTAATGCAAGTTTCCCATTTGATTTTGGGAATCCCCCTCCTGTTGGGGTCCCCACTCCAAAGGAAGTTTCTGCAGATTCTTTCCACTTTGACCAATTCTTTCTCCTTAGGCCTCCAACACGAGATAAAGTAAATAATTGTAGATAGCATAAATGTGTTAATAACCATAGCACGCCCTGCCAGGTTGACTTGCATACCTTTCCAATGATTCAGCTTCCTATCCAGCTTGGATAGCACCCAGTTCCAGCGTTGGTCCATTGAGATGTCGAATCCCATCGAAATGCCAAGGAGACGAAAGACTTGACCGCTAGGGATAACTTGACACCCCTCATCCACCAACAATTGGGGAGTATGTCCGCTGATTGCTCTAAAATCAGTTTTAGCATGGTTGATTTTTGAGCCTGATGCCACACAAAAGGTGTGGAGGCACCACCAAAACACCTCAATGTTGTTTATATCGTTATGCACAAAGGCATTCATGTCATCAGCAAAAAGTCTCACAATCATTTGGCCGTGATTTAGAGGTAAGGAAAGACCCTTGAGATTGCCAGCGTCCATGTGATGCTTTAATAGGCAGCTGAGTCCATTCGAGGCGATAGCGAATAGTAATGGAGCCAGAGGACAGCCTTGCCTAATTGATCTTTTTAAACGAAAAGAAAAAAAGTTACAAGTGAGTGGGACTAGTGCCCATGAGACCCCCCAAATCCCACAATGCAGGGGAGGAGAAAGGCAAGCTAGAGGGCATTACAAATGAGGCGGATAAATTTATCATCACCTCATGTGGGACCCATTTGGGTTTCAACTTGTTGTTTTCGAGGAGATAAATACAGTGATATCTAAACGGTGGAGATCTCTTATCTCGGGAGATTCTTTTACCTTGGAGAAACAAGGATTTCTCGATCGACCATTCCTTAGGAGTTTGGCCAACATGGACAGCACATCGCTCCCTCCAAATCTTCCAGAGAGTCTCACCTCTGATGGCATTCCACAGCCTCGATGAGTAGCCGACCGCCTCGCCCAACATCACCTGTTGCCAGTTGATTTGGGTGAGTCTCAATACTCGGGTCACGTGACGCCAAATAGCACTAGACAATAATGATAATAATAATATAATTGCGATGAGCCACGGCCGTCCCCTAGAAAAATGTGAGCCATGACTAGCAAAGGGGCTCTGCCGTGGTATAAGCTATGCTACCACAACATTCAGGATCTGTGTCACATTTTTTTCGTATGCTCCAAGTCTCTTCGGCTCTGGTGGATCTTAGGGAATATTTTGAGACTCCAAAAATAAATCACTTGGAAGCAATTGCTTCTGAGCAAAGCGATCGATTTCTCAGCAACATTGTTGAACACGATAAGAGGGGAGATCCTCTCGAAGATTTTTTAGGGAATGATGTGCCCACAACTTTGGACAACCTCTTAAGGAGTGGTCGATCGAGAAGTCTTTGTTCCTTCTTGGCAAAATAATCTCCATCTACAAGAGGTTTCCACCTTTCAGACATCATAAAGTGTTTCTCATCATGAACAAAAAGCTTAAGTCTAGGTGAGCCGTGCATGACGGGGACAAGAGGGTCATTAACCTCCTTTGTAACCCTCTGTAGTTCTGCATGTTTTGCACGTGCTTTGTGGGATATGGAGGGTCCATGGGCAGTAATCTGATTCACTTTTAACTTTTTCTTTCTTTCTTTCAATTAAAATCTGGGAGAGTAGGACAAGAGTGAACTTCTCTTTTTAAATAATAATAATAATAATAATAATTATTATTATTACTATTATAATAATACTAATAATATGTAGTAAACAATGAGGTTCAACCGCTATCATGTTTGACGGCAAAACACGAGGAGATTCTAAAGCAGCAATGTGCGTTTTGATTGGTGCTGAAATTTCTCCACTGTTATGTGCCATCAACATCGACGCTATGTGGCTACTATCATGAAGTTGTTCATCAATATCATCTACTCGTGAAGTTCTCCTTGCTGCCCATTTTCGACAAATTCCATTGTCACTAAAATATCTTTCTATTCTATTGCAATATCAGTCAACATTCTTTATCAGCCTCATTATTCAACAGCTTGACGAGGAAAACCATCCGCAATCACTGGATTTTATCATGAACGTGGTGAACTTGGGTGACCGGGTTCCTCTATCATCACTTGGTCGATTATAATCTCCCTCGTGCACTATAGGATTGAACCACTAAAGATACCTAGGTTCCTCTCTAAAGGATTTAGAATGAAGCAAAAGGACTAAGAAAGTAAAAGGACTAAGAAATTGAAAGAGTGGGAAACTCTTTGCAAGGCTCTTTGCATTTGACAAGGAGGAGAATGAGCGCAAAGTGGAGCTCGGACTTTGATTCAGAAATATTTTAAAGTAATCTAAGATATGAAGAGGATAAGAAATGTCTCCATCTTCAATTGTTCTAATAGAAGAGGAAGGTTGACATACCTAAACTAGAAATGTGAAGAATTTCAAAGACGAAGTTAATGAAAGATCATACCCCATGATGAGCAAGAATGATGGAAACACATGATTTTCTAAGCAACAGAGCCATAAAATTTACGATCCAAAGAAACTTTGTAGACCATGTCCCCCATAGTTTCTAAAAGACACGAATACATGGCCACTAGATTATGGATCAAGTGTTCCACGGCTTATTTAGATGTGGTAAAATGGTGTGAGTTTAACTCAATATTCTTTGAGTTCAAAACTTTTGCACTAGAAGGTGAACACCATGTATGTTTCTAATACCTCAAGCCTCTCTGTTGTACAACATCTTGCTCAAGGTTGAACTTTCAATGCTTTAAAACAAAGCATTGAAGATTGCTTGTTTGATATTCAAACTTAAGATCCTTTCGGAAAAATACTAGTCTAAAGCTTAATCGCTTTTATCTCCAATGCATCTTTGGAAGAATCTACCTACTAATACATCATCTCTAGAAAAGCATTTTCAAGAACTAATCCTACATGTATTCTTTGCTTAGGAGGAAGACATCTCTTCTTATTTTTGCAAGACTTACAAGTACCCTTACAAGGTTTAGAGTAGTTCTCATTGCAATAAGAGCATAGATAATCTTGTTCTAAGTCACACGAATTCCATTTCATTAGCTGACGATGAGAAAGACGTAGTCTTTATCTTGAGATCTCTTTCTCAATCTACAAAACATATAATCTAATCCTATATATTTTCTAGATATGCCCCCTCCATTCAGGTTTAGGCATGTAGTCATGCTTTTTATTTCAAAATCTAGAGGACCTATTGAGAAGATTGATACAGGATTCGGTTATAGCAACCATAATACTTAAGTAGCATTACCTATGGCTGAAGGCTTACTCAGAAACTACTTGAGATTCTATGGTGTCTCTCTTATTTTCTCTTATCTATCCTTCATGAAGTGTTCTTGTTCTTAAAACATCTCAACTATTGAGCAAGTTCTTTTTAAACTTTGATGGTTGCTATCACTACCAAACCTTAAGTTTTATGGATCACTCCAAACCCTCTTCGAATAAGTCCAAGTATAAAAAGATACTTATCATTCTGATTGATTGTTACTTGTACTCGTCTCTTGCCATTCATAATAAGAGTGGATGTATTCCCATTTCATATGCATAGTATATTTTTTTACACAGAAACGTACCCCTATGCAATCTTGTGGCGAATTTGTATGAATGGCAATGCAGTCAAAGATCAAAGCGCGCAAGTGAATTTTCAAATACATAGAAATCAATTTCCTTGATGTACTCATTCCCACGTCCAGATAATAAACACATCGAGTTTGAGATAGACCTTATTTTCTGTTGATCAATACTACATCGTGTAGTGAGTTCTGTACAACACCATGGACAACAGATGGATTGGAGATCATAAAGAATCATCAGACTTCTAGAGTAGAATCTTCCCAAATTACTTCTTAGCGTATAATGAAAATATATTAATTAGAAAGAAACTATTTGAAAAATGTAACCCTTCTTTGAGCAACAAGTGGCTCGACAAGACTGAGTGCAAAAAGATATGGTTGGACGTTCCAAACCATATGAAATCTTACCAAACATATGAAAAATTTTTGCAAAAAAAAGAATGGACAAGTTGTCTCTAACTGCATTAGTTTTCCAAAGATAGCTGGTCCAAAGAAAGAAGTGTTGCGAACAAAAACTTATATGATCATTATTAACAAAGCGATGGGTCCAAATCTCATACATGTCAATGATCAAACTTGTACATTACTCGTAAGAGTAATAAAATGCATCATTGCATGTGTAGAAACATTCACGAACATATATATTAGAGCTTTAAATTTTGTTGGATTTAACTCTTCAATATATGGTTTTCTTTTCAATCTCACTGAAACTCTCGACCGCAAAAGTATGATGCAATATTATAGCAGAGTTATATTCATGGGGGACAATAAGTAAAGACTTCGAAAGATGCTTTTGACTGCAATGTTTGGAGAGAAATTCAAAATTTTTTGGTAGCACACCAAGAAAGTTACATGGAATATACAAATAAGGATATTATTGATAGACCAGATGTTGTAATATAATGGAGGAAGGTCTTATTTGAAATGGTCAATGATTTGAATATTATAAAAAGAAAAACCCATGAACCTATGTCTGCAATCGATCAAACGAAGAAGAAACACTAGGAGACACTCATACACGACTCTGTCAAGGATGAGAAAAATGAAGGAGAGGGAGAAATGTTTGAATGCATGGCAAAATAGCTTCAAAGAGCAAGTATTTTGTGAAGAAACAAAGAAAAATCTATTTTTTGATAGGATACATTATCCCAAATTTTGTAAAAATGAGGAATATTTTTCCTTATGGTGATATTCATCACATATATTTTTATGGAAATTTTAGAGCTCTCTAGAGTGTATATTTCTATATTGAAGCAGGGAAAAACCAACTTTTGAGTCTGAAATTGGACACTTACATTGGTATAAAAGGCCATTGATGTCATAGGGAGATTCATTTTAAAAGATTAATGAGAAGTAGAGAGATCTTTCCAAACTCATTTCTCGTCACTTTTCTCTTTTGGTAATTTTAAGTGACTTTTGTGAGTATGTTTCATGGATATATCTCAGACATTAGTTGTTTTGTGTGTGTGAAATTTTTCATTGATCTATTTTCATCCTAAATTCCTCTGAAATCAAAGTATAATTTCCTTTCTCAAAATTGTGACAAATCACAGAATTCGCGATCCTCTCATGCAGGGGTTCTAGTTAGAAAAAGTTGAAACTAATGTGATAGATGTCTTCTTTATGAAAAATAACACATTCTACGCACTGAAATCTTGAAAACGCTCATTCCTTGTTTAGTTATGCTCAATTCAAGATCTACTCTAAAAAATGGTAAGATCTTGAAATTTGATATCTAGATGGCATAGATTGATGGATGTATTAATGTTTGTTTGATGAACCTTACCAGCCATCAATTTGAAATAGGCTAGGATCTTAGTATTGTTTTCGCATTGACCATTACGTTTTCGTGGTTGTTAGTCATTTATGCTATGATGATTGGAGAGGAGAAACCCAAAGTAAAACAAACAATCCATCTTCAACTCAGGAAAAGAAATATCACCATAGGAAAAGAAAACTAAAACTATTCTCATCAATATGTCTATCGGGTATCGAAAAAAAATTCATGCTGTATATGCTCATTCATATAGTCCTCAACAGAAATATATGACATAATAATATAGAAAACAACAACCCTCCGTAGTCAGCTGTAACTATCCCTTGCAATATCCACGATAATTTCAACCATAAAAAACATGTTATAATAAAGATCAGCTAGAATATTGGCAATCATTATATTAAATTTAGCTGAAGAAAAGGATAAAACGATAACCATAAATTAATCTTCAATTTCTAGAACCATGAAAAAAACTTGTTGGAACCATGATATTTATAACCATAAACCTCAAAACTTAAAAACATCGAAAAATTATTTGGAAACCCTTCAGAAGATGACCATTTACATAACCATCAGTTTTTTTGGAGACGTTAAAATTATATTCACCAATTTTGATAATTAAAAACATAGACATTGATTTTGATAATCATGGACATGAACTTATAGCGATAAACAAAAAAATGATCGTTATTTCAATTAAGCATGAATAACGTATTATAAATAGATAAAATATTTTGCACGAAGAGAAATATCTAAATTCGTTATAGGATAAGCATAATCATCATTTTTCATAATCATATACATTAATGTTTATAAATAAAAGCATTAGCTTCAAAAACCCTTTTCATAATCATCACTTTCCATGCCAGAAAAGTTGCTTTCCATAAGTATAAACACAAAATTCCATAAACATAAACTTCACTTTACATAACAATGATAACCATAATCACGGGCCTAAATAATAGAAACCATAATCTTGAGCCTAGAAATTATAATCAATACCAAATTCATAAATAGAATAATAAGGGAAAAAATATTTTTGCTATTGTCCATCACATGAGCCAATTGTCCTCTTCCAATTCACACGTAGATTGATCTATGGTTCACTGCTCAGCCATGTTTGAGATTCCTCTGAAGTCTTGTGTGTCCCTCGAATGACACACCCTTCCCTCTCTTCTACTAAATGTCGAGTAATCCTATAATAATGCCATGTGGCATTCTCTATTAAACCCCATATAAATATCATGTAACATTTCCTCCCCCTTAAAAGCATTTTCATCCTCAAAAATATAGATGAAATGTTTGTAATGGTAGAAGAAAGTGCTCGAACTCCCTTGAACCCCATGTACTCTATGTACATGGTCATCTTTGTGTGTGGTGTCTCCCGATATCCTTCCCCTTAAGAAACCTCATAAGAGATCTTCTCAAACATGGCAAACCTTCTACATGGTGTCTACTATCTCCTATATACACTCAACTTCCAAACTATTACTCCCATGACATATAACAGCATCAAAATGGCCTAAGTCCATATGATGTATCCTCTATGCAGTAATAATATGAAAAACAAGTGTAAAGTGCCAAGCTTATAGTCTTCACCACACCATAATGGAGATATTATAGCATAGAATCCTTTGAAATATAGAAAAAGTCCCAAAATAAGTGACTCCAAACTCATCTAGGACTAAATGATAGAATTTCCCTTATAACAGTCTAGGTCTTCCTAACCACGAGTGTGCTCACAAGAAATAGTATTATCTAAACTACCTTGTGATCTATGCAAATCCATCATCCTAATTCATATATAAGAATGTCTTGGAAGTAAAATGAAATCTGTAGATTCCACTAACCAAGGATTCTTTGGTTTTTCATCCATTACCTTTGGAGTTAGTTCTATTGGAAGAGCATCTATTTGCACTAATGAAAACTCTACTATTTGTTTATTTTAAGTGTGCCATATGAATGCAAAAATCATTTCCTTTGAGATTCGGATAATCCATAAGTACCTATCCTCCTAATTCATGCTGAGACATCATCCTTATGATGAAACATCTATTAAGGGTTTCGTAACCCAATTGAATTTGATCATATGTCTGCTCGACCTCATGCATTACATCATCTTCAGGTACTTGAGTAGTCTAAATAATCTTTTCCTCATCTAAAATTGGCTTTTCAAGGTCACCGATGTCTCTGGGCTAATTTGCTAATGGTGGCACTGGTTCCCTTGAGAAAGGTGCGAATCTTCACGTGTCATCAATATGCTTTTTACCTACTTCTTGGTCCTCATTTGGGCTTTCATTGAGACCATTGATTTGCATTCTAATGAAGTTGACTTGGCCTTCATTCTTCTCTACAACTATGCAATGCTTGAACAAGAGGCCACATTCATGCAAGTAAATGTGATGCAAGTTCTTTATCATTGAATACAGATGATCAAGTGGTGATAAACAAATTTAGAGAAAAAGCAAATATCTGAATCTAACTAAACCATTGCATGCAAAATGCTTAAAAATCCCAAAATCTATTGCTCATAAAGTTGATGCAAAGTATAGAAGTTTTACTTTTTTAGTATCCAAATCAAGCAAGTGCATAGTTGATCTTGGGGTTTCTAATACCTTATTTTTATAGCTACAAGTATCCTAATCAAGAAAGTGAGTAGTCAATCTAAATTATCAAGCCACATTATGTTCCCAAAAAGGATTATCAACTAAAACATTCCCAAGGGCATTTATTTGTAGGGGTCAAAATCCT
>CM035436.1:83983822-84051322 GCA_020310875.1 Ceratopteris richardii
GTTTGTATATGCGTGTCTATGTATGTATGTATGCATGTGTGTGTATGCATGCATGTGTGTATGTATGCATGTGTGTATGTATGCATGTGTGTGTATGCATGCATGTGTGTATATGTGTGTGTATGTATGCATGCATATGTGTATATGTGTATATGTGTGTATGTATGCATGTGTGTACATGTATTTGTGTATGTATGTGTGTGTGTATGTATGCATGTGTGTACATGTGTGTGTATGTATGCATCTGTGTGTATGCATGCATGTGTGTGTATGTATGCATGCATTTGTGTATATTTGTGTATGTATGCATGTGTGTACATGTGTGTGTGTATGTATGCATGTGTATGCATGCATGTGTGTATATGTGTGTGTATATGTGTGTGTATGTATGCATGCATGTGTGTATATTTGTGTATGTATGCATGTGTGTACATGTGTGTGTGTATGTATACGTGTGTGTATGTATGCATGTGTCTACATGTGTGTGTATGTATGCATGCATGTGTGTATATATGTGTATGTATGTATGTATATGTATGTGTATGCATGTGTGTATATGTGTGTGTGTGTATGCCTGCATGTATGTGTGTGTATGTATTTCTATATCTCTCTCTCTTTATCTCTCTCTCTCTATATCTTTATCTTTTAATTCATCTCTCTTTATCTCTCTCTCTATTTTTCTCTCTTTCATCTCTCTATTTCTTTCGCTATCTTTCTCCCTTTCATCTCTCTTTATCTCTCTCTCTCTCTTTCTCTCTCTCTCTCTCTCTCTCTCTCTCTCTCTCTCTCTTTGTGTGTCTATCTCTCTCTCTCTCTCTATCAATAGAGAATAAAATAGTCACTTACAGGTATGTCCCTCTTATCAAGATCTTTCTCACATGCACACAGAGGTTACGAATGTAGAAAACACACAGAAAAATAGAGACACCAAGAGACGAGACCGAATGTAGTATTGGTTGCAATCTCCCCCCAAGCACTCTATTTCGACAGTCCACAGAGTGCATGTATTTATAGGAATTTTTTAGTATGCCGAAAATAGTGGTTACATGAGTGCGACTTTGAAAAGCATGTGTGAAAGTAAAAGTTCGTGACTTTTGTAGAAATCCTTTGCTTTTAATATCATACATTTTGGTCTACAATTACCCTTATTCTGGCCACTACTTTTCTAACTATTTCTAACAATAGAACCTTCTACGCAGGTTTATTTACAAACTAAATTATAAATCAGATTTATTAATGTCTGCCCTAAAGTCGGATTATTGATGTCCGCCCTTTCATGCCTTTCACGCCCTCATGAACCTTCAGCTGCTATATCAAAAACACCAAAACACATTAATACATTAATAAATTAACATTCCAACAATGCATTGTTCAACATATTCCATAAGTAATAACATGCCCCTCAATTGAAAAAGCAACTAGCCTCAGTTGATAAAGTAAAATAAATATGGATGGCTAGTCACATGTTCCATCATGGAATGGAAATAAGCATGTTCCATGTTAAAAAACAAAACATGCATGGAAATGTTCATGGAGGAATTACATTAATCTTGTTTGTGTATGATATGCAAAAATTAAGTGTTCATAATGAGTATCCATTTACATTCTTCAATAGAGTGATTTTTGTACTTAACTAACTATTGATGATATTGAGTACCTGTGCATGTAGTAGTGACATCATGATCAATTATTTTTTGAGGAACCAATATTTTAGATTGTTCTTCAATTAAAGGAGTATCATCAAGAAGTGGAGTGAGTGGTAAAGTTTCTTTAAATGGTTTAAATAAACTAATATGAAAAGAGTTATGTATATTCCAATGAGATGATATATCTAATCTAAATGAATTATCATTATCTTTTTGTATAATGCGAAACGGTCCATAATAGCACGGTCCAAGTTTAGTTTTAGGATGCTACAAAATATTTTTGAGACATCTTTTAATGATATGCAACCACACAAGATCATTTTCCTTGAATTCCTTAGCTAATCATTATGTATTGATATTATGTGTGTATTGCTCTTGGCTTTTCCTAATGTGCCCATGAACATCATAGAGTATAGAAATGTGATCTTGCAATAGAATGAGCCATTACAATGTCCATTTGGGTGAGCGACATGGGAGTGGGAAGCTTTTTACCTTAAACAATTTCAAAAGATGCATGACCAGTAGTGGTATGTGTGGTGTTATTGTAAGCAAATTGAAGCAATGGCAACTTTTCATCCCAGTTAGCGGGACTATCTAATGAATAACAACACAAGAAATCAAGAATAGTACTATTTGTAGCCTCACTTTTTCCATTACTTTTCGGTTGATGTAGAGCTTAAATCTATTTTAGAACCAAAATGTTGAAATAAGGCAACCCAAAAATGATTACAAAATCTAACATCACGATCAGATAACATTACTTTAGGAAATCCATGATGTGGGAAAATGCATTTAATGAATAATTTTGCAACTTGAGGTGTAGACAAAGTTATCCTACATGGAATGAAATATGCATATTTATTAAACCTATCAATTGTCCAAATCATATCATTATGTGATGAAGTGATGGGAAGACTTGTGATAAAATCCATAGAAATTTATTCCCATGGTTCGTTCCGAATGCGAAGTGGCATTAATAATCCAAATGGTTTAGCATGATGCCATTTTACATGCTGACATACAATGCATTGAGAAACATAGTGTGCAATATCTTTTTCCATGTATGGCCAAAAGAAGAAATCTTCGCAAGCAGAAATGGTCCTATGATGGCAATCTTGGAATGTGTGCCATCCGATTAGGCAGAAACAATAGCTTTGACCACCCTCGTAAGGTTGTCTTCATCAGCTTTCATCTTTTCGAGTATTTTGTCACGTTGTTGGATCTCATTCTGAGTGCCTCGTAGTTCGTGCCACATGAGCTCAAGTTGTTACTCGAGTGTTAGCTCAGGTAGAGGTGACTCACCAAAATCCTTCATGTTGTTCATAGGTTCCATGAGGATTTATAGAACAAAACCCTCTTGCTAGATATGTAAAACAATTTTTGAGATTGTTTGAGTTAAAATGTAGAAGGAAGGGTTGTTCTTGGGAATTGAAAAAGTAAGAAAGAGATGAAAGTTGTGTTAAATATAAGAAGAGAAGTAGAGTGACAACACAAAGAGATAATGTAGTGGTAAAACACTTCCCTTGTGTGGGTGAGGTTGTGGGTTCAAATCCTCCCACCTTGGTGAATATAAAACTCCTTATTGCCACTAATAAACTAAAATTGGTTCGCATGTAGCCAACGGTTGCCAAGGGTCACCAAGGGAGCCTTGGGTGCCAAACATGCAAAAGTAATGCCTTAGTTATGCCTTAGTTATGCGAAGTCGGAATCGAAATCGGATCGTGAACAGAGAACAACCAAACAGAGATCAATTCGCCGAAATGAACAGAAACGAATCCCTCTGTAGTGACGGGTGCAGGGTTCTGATACCACTGTTATGAGGATGTTTGTCACATGCACATAGAGGTTACAAATGCAAAAAACACACAGAAAAATAGAGATGCCAAGAGACGAGACCAAATGCAATATTGGGTGCAATCTCCCCCCATGCACTATGTTTCGATAGTGCATAGAGTGCATGTATTTATAGGAACTTTTGATTACATGGAGAAGACTGGTTATATGAGAGTGGCTTTGAAAAGCATGCGTGAAAGTAAAAGTTGGTGACTTTTGTAGAAAGCCTTTACTTTTTATATCATAAATTGCGGTCTACAATGACCCTTATTCTAACCACTACTTTTCTAACTATTTCTAACAATAGAACCTTCGATGCGGGTTTATTTACAAACTAAATTATAAATCAAATTTATTGATGTCCACCTTAAAGTCCGATTATTGATGTCCACCCTTTCATACCTTTGTCGCCCTCATAAACCTTCAGCTGCTATATCAAAAACACCAAAACACATTAATACATTAATAAATTAACACTATAACAATGGGCACTTCCAGGCACGAGTGGTTTATTGGTGTGTTGTCCATCGGCATCTTCATCCGGTGATAGATGATTAACAGTGCTCACAAGTTCTTCATCAAAAGATGTTATTCTTGATGGCACAAAACTGAGAAATTTCTAAAGCAGATGCCAGAAGTCCTCTCTAAAAATGCTCTATTGTTATTGATGCATTAGTACCATCAGCACTTTGCCCTCTTTCTCCAATCGCTCCACTCTCAATTTCCATTAGCAGTCAACACTCTCTTTGCAATAGTGAGCTGCACATAGTCACACATTAGGGGAAAAAATGAACCCTCCTTGGGCCTTTTAGCTCAAGGGCTCATTAGTGATGGACCAATGAGAAGAGGGTGGTGGCCACAATCTACTCCCTCAATCACATAGACTAGGCATAGGCTTCCCTTGGTTTTGTGTGGTCAAAGATGCAAAAGCCACCTAGAACTGGTGCTTTTAGATTTGTGAATGGTTTTGGAATGCTTCAAAATCAATGGGAGCCCTTATATTTGTTCAATGATCCAAGGGATGAGGTGGAAAAGCAAAACTCAAGGGGCCATTCAACCTGAGCCCTTGGATTTCTCTTGATATCAATGGTTGAGATGGGATTCAACTTGAAAAATGTGCCATCAATTCTCCACCCTTGGATTCAGCTTAAGATCCGATGAATATGCTTGAAATTAGGCAAGATTGGGCACCTAAAATCTGGAGCATTGGATGCAAACAAGATCTAATGGTTGGGAATGAGGCCCCAAAAGCAAAAAGCACCTTTTAGCCTGCACCATCCGATTTCAAGCTCATCTGACAGCTCACGGCAGCTCGGGATTTGTGATCAACCCAAAGTGCAGTTTGCCCTTGGATTTCTCTTGATCTAAGGGCCAAGAAATGTGCAAAGAGCATCAAAAAAGTGCATGAGCTTTCTCCCATCATCATTGCATTGTCAGAGATTCTCTCACTAGAGTTAAATTGAAGTAAATATAGGCCATTGATTTGAGGTATCCAATGGCCTAAATTTGCTCATCTTGAGAATTCAAATACCACCTTTTGTGAAGTATTATTTTATTTGAAAATAGTTCTAGTGGTTTTTCAAGGGCCCTTAATCTCATAGATTAAGCTTTTTAATCCAATTCCTTACAAGGCCCATGTAGGGCTCATTTTTCCCCCTAATGACTAGGAGGACAAAGTGGACAGGATGTTGCAAGACTGAGAGTTCTCTACCTTGGCTACGCCATCGCCACCGTCGTAGATTGTTCAACTGTCAAACGCAAGGCTGGTACACTTCTATGTCTATCTCAGGGGTCTTCCATGTCCATCATGGGTGTGCCCTCTGTCTGTCACAGATGCATGTCGTTCGTGGCTCCATGTCCATAGCGAGAATCTCTTGTCCATCACATGAATCTCCTATCCATCGCCAGAATCTCCTATCCATCACAAGAACCTCTTGTCCATCATGGCCTAGTTTCCATTCCACACGTGTTGATTGTCGCTCCTTGTCTGTCGCAAGAATCTTCTATCTATCATGTTATCTTAGAGAATCGAGGTGATATCTTGAAGTGTGGGACTCCACTACCTTTAGTTTCTGTGCAGACCATTACTGATCCCTTGAGGAGTCGGTGTCGGTGATAGGATAGCTAAGGACAAGACTTCTGCCACATGGAGACTCTGATCGCGTTTAGTTTTTAAAATTGCATCTATCAAGGCGCCTAATTTCGGTTCTGCTCGTTTGTTTCTTTCCCACCATTTTGGGGCTAAAAAGAAAGCTTTTTATTGTTCATTAAAAGTTAAAAAAAAGGGGAAGAAGAAAAGAAGATAATTGTGGAGCTGATGGCTTGGAGTTGAAGTATTTCATTTTTCTTGGAGCATGTGATCTTATGGTTCATCAAATAGTGAGACAAATGAACTTCGATTGAGACCTGCTTCGAAGACGAAGATTAATCTATGGGATTGCGGAAGTGTATCTCTGGTGTGTAAATTGTGTTCCCGAGCATGGCTTCCGCAATCCCCCTCCTTGTGATAAGCAACATGGTCCCCACCCAAGGGGTAATTGGTAAGCTAGCCCCTTTTTTGGAGGGGGTCCTTGTGTCACTCCTAGGGCCTTCGAGGGTGCTGAGCCTCCCTTGGTATCTCTTAGTAGAGATGCAATCATGTCAAAGCAAGAAGAGCTCAAGAAAGTATGTCTCATCAGACAAGTTTCTGGCCCTGGACTGCAACTTGAAACTGTGCGCCAGTAGTAGAGTGGTTCCCCCATGGGCTAATTGTTAGCAAGTGTTAGTTCCTACTGGCTAGTCATATGTTGCTATTCTTTGAGAATGAAGATATGGCATTCCAAGCCCTCAGTGTCAAAACCTGGCAACTTGGGCGAGCGACCCTATGTCTGTTCAGATGGTCCCCATATTTTATTCCTGACAAATGGAAATCCCTTCGCTACCCTCTCTGGAAAAGAATCGCTAACTATAAGAAATCACCACCCTTCAAGCATCATCAAGTGCTCCTTTTGATCAACAACAAGCTTAAACCCAAGTCGGCCCTGCATGAGGGTGATGAGAGGGTGATTAATGCCATCTAAAATCTATAAAATTTACCCCTGCCCTATGCGGATTTGGGGGATTTCGTGGTCACTAGTCCCCTTCACTTGTACTTTTCTTTTTCTTTTAATTAACACAAGTCCGGAGATTAGGCTAAGCTGAACTTCCTTTATTTGAAAAAAACAATGCATTGTTCAACATATTCCATAAGTTATGACAATCACTCTTTTGTATCATTATCTTCAGAGCGTAATGTATGTCGTCTACTATCAAATTCCAAAGAATTGATGCCAAAAAGCTTCTACAAAATCAAAGAGAAAAAAAATTATAAAACATAAAGCATAGAGAAAGACAAAGGGTAAGAGTATAGGCACCACTTACCCAGATGCGTGATCTAGATAGAGAGAGAGTGAGTGAGTGTGTGTGTGTTTGTAGAGAGAGAGATCTGTGTGTGTGTGTGCACAAGACAATGCAGGTCAGAATTCGGTTCGCACGTGCAAGTTCAATAGAAGCAAGCAGTACTCATTATAAAACATGTGCAAAATGTTGAGTCTTGCTCTCGGGTTCCCAATATTTTTAAAACATGACTTCAGTATAGGCATTGGTATGGGCATCGGTACGAGCATCAGTAATCTCCAGCAAATTACCGATGCTTATTTCGACACACATACAAACGCCCATACTGACGGTCATTCCAATGCCTATACCGATGGTCGCAAAACATACCGACGAGGCATTTTAAATGGTCATACGGACGGTCAAGTGACCGTTGGTATACTTAAGTGCATTTTTCCAACGTTTATACTGACATCGGGAGTGACCGTCGGTATAGGCAGCATCGGTATGCCCCTCATATGTTGTAGTGATAGTGGTCGTAGTAACAACATGTCAGATAAAGAGGAGTACAACAATCTTCAAGAAAGAGGCTTTGTGGAGACAAGAGACATCACAGAGCATGAGATACAACAAATGGGAGATGTGAAGCTTGAAGGAAACCACAAAGCAAAAGGACTATCTCAAGTATTGCATGTTCCTACTATTACAAAGAACTTAATCTCTATTGGACTGATGGTTGAAAAGGGATACCAAGTCAAGTTCAACCACAATGGATGCTTTATTGAAGACCCAAGGAATGGATATCAGCTGATAGACAAAGGAAAAAAGGAAGGAAGGATGTCCACTCTTGACATTGGCAAAGGACAAAGCAACAAGGCAATGTTCATCACCTATGGCAACAAGAAGATTGGAGATTTGGATTTGTGGCATAAAAGGTGTGGTCACATCAACAATCAAAGGTTGAAAGACATGGAGAGGAGCCAATTGGTAAGACTTTTACCACATTTTTCATTACAAATGTTGCATGAGATGTGTGAAGCTTGTGAACTAGGCAAGTTTACTAGGGAGCCCTTCAAGAAGAGTGGATATGTAGCACATGGCGTGTAAGACCTTGTGCACACAGATGTGTGGGGACCAACCAAAGAGCCCTCTGTTGCAGGTAATAAGTACTTTGTAACCTTCATAGATGAATACTCAAGAAAAGTATGGTTGTATTGTATAAAGAAAAAATCAGATGTGTTTGATGTATTCAAAACATTGAAGGCACAAGTTGAAAAGGAGACAGGTTGCTTCATCAAAACCCTAAGATCTGATGGAGGGAAGAATACTTCTCCCATGCTTTTTGTGATTTCTTGGAGGACCAAGGTATAAAGAGGCAAATCACTTGTAGGTAGACTCCCCAACAAAATGGGGTCGTAGAGAGGAAGAATAGGTATATTGCTGAAATTGCTAAGAGTATGTTAAATGAAATGAATATGCCTTTAACATAGTGGGCAGATGCTATATCTACTATTGTGTACTTGATGAATAGGTGTCCCACATCAAGGGTACATGACATGAAACCTGAGGAGGCATGGAGTGGAAGGAAACTAGACCTTTCACACATTAGAATCTTTGGTTGTGTATGTTACACACTTGTGCCACAAGAGTTGAGAGGTAAGATTGATGCAAGGGCTGAAAGAAGTATGCCTATTGGTTATGCTGTGGAGAAAAAAGGTTACAAGTGCTACATTCCTAATACAAAGGAGTTAAAGGTATCTAGAGATGTAGTGTTTGATGAACTCAAACCATGGTATGCTCCCAAAGTTCCATTGTAGGATGAAGATATTGTGAGGCAGAGAGAAGTTATGAAGCTAGGTTTCAAGATAGTTTGGAAATCAATGGTATACGCACACAAAGGAGTTCACGCATGGATTCGGCCCATCAATCAATGAATAAAGGAAAGGCAAGATTGGTAGAGCTTGATGAAGATGGAGATGAAGTTGAAGACTTTGAAGAACCTATGTTAGAAGGGGGAGCTACATCAAAAGCTGAAATCAAGACACCAAGGCAAAGAAGGTTGATTCCACCAAAAGGAGAAGAAAGGAGGTCAACAAGGTTAAAAAATCCAATATCAAGGCTTTTTTCTGATAGTTATATTGCTACATATTATGCTTTCATGACTAAGATTATCAAAGATCATGAACCTTCTAGCTTCAAAGAGGCCAAAGACACAAAGGAGTGGCAAGAAGCTATGCAAGAAGAGTACAAAGCCCTTAAAGACAACAACACATGGAGTCTTGTTCCAAGAAAAGAAGGGATGAAGGTGATTGGCAACAAATGGGTCTATAAAGGGAAGACAAATTCTGATGGTTCAATTGCTAGGTACAAAGTAAGGCTTGTAGCAAAAGGATTTGCTCAATCCTATGGGATTAACTATGAGGAAACATTTAGCCTGGTTGCAAAGATGACCACAATTAGGGTAGTCATTGGGGTTTCCACATCTAGGAGGTGGCCAATATATCAATTGGATGTAAAGAATTCTTTTCTTAATGGTGATTTGCACGAGAGAGTATACATGACTCAATCATTAGGGTTTGAGAACCCTAAATATTCAGATTTTGTTTGTAAACTTAGAAAAGCATTGTATGGTTTAAAGCAAGCTCCTAGGGCATGGAATCAAAGGCTTGTGGAGTATTTGCGTAGGTGTGGATACAAGCCAAGTGATGGAGATCCTTCCTTATACCTCAAGAAGGAAGGATGACTAGTTGTTTATGTATGCATATATGTGGATGACTTGATTATAATAGGAAGTGATGATGTAGGTATCACATGGATCAAGGCCAATTTTGGAGATGAATTCAATATTTTAGATCTTGGGGTTCTTTAATAATTTCTTAGGATTGAAGTTATTTATGTGGAAAATGGCATTTACCTTGCTCAAAGGAAATACTTGCTAGATGTACTTTATAAGTATGGTATGAGTGGATGTAAGCCACTCACACAACCTCTGGATCCAAACGCTAAGTTATGTGTAGGTGAAGGACAACCTCTTGAAGATATTTCAGCACATAAAAGCATAAATGGAAGCCTTAATTGTGCTACCATTGCAAGACTTGACTTGTCTTATGTTGTAGGAGTTTTTTCTCAATTTCTAAATTCACCAATTGATGTTCATATGAATGCAGCCAAGAGAGTGCTTAGGTACATCGAGCACACTATCAACCAAGGGTTATACTACCCTTATTGTAGCTCAGTGATCAGTAGCACCTCCTTTAATGTCAATCCGAGAAGACATGAGGATGGTATGAAGACCTCGAGCAAGTGAAGGCACAAATGTGTGAGTCAGAAGCACACAAACGTGCACACACATACACACACACACACGCGCACACACGTCAAGAACAAAGAGAGTAAGACAATGGAATCACTTCTATTACAACCAAGTTCTCATACAAACTCAAAACTACAAGAAGCTAGCCCCAAAAATGAGCTCTCTAGCTCTATTTATAGTTTTTGACTAGCTTTGGCCCTGTCCAGACGTAGTGTCCGGCCTAGTTAAAAATTAGGTTCCAGGGCTTCTTTGAGGGCTCAAACGAGGTCTAAAAAATATGAAAATTGGTAGGCACTTACTTCTAAGGCTCCTCAAGCTTGAGGACTCCTCGGCTTGTACAAAATGGAGCTAAAAAAAGACGAAATGGTATTTAAAATGGTTGTTAGTGATTAGAATCACTTTTAAAATGATGTCAGGACTGGAAAAAAAATGATGGGATGCCTCAGTGCTAGATCTGCATGTCTGCCCGTACTTGCTTCTTCCGGTATAATGCCAACACTCTCCCCCCCCCCTAGCGTCTGTCGTCTCTAAGAGACCTTTGCTCAGCAGTTTGATCAATGTAGTGTTGTAGTATGTCCGTTGCCAGCTCTTGTTCTCTGATCCGTAGTCCCTTGACCAAGTCTCTTTGAAGGGCATCCCAATTAATTGCGCCAGGCATGTCAGGTTATGGCGTGGTGTAGAGCTCCGAATGCATTGTTGGTTCGCACATGAATAAGTGTAGCAGATGAGTTGGGCGTGGCACGAACACTTCTGAGTGTGATTGCCAGAACCCCGTGGTGAACATGTCATCAAATGTTTGCTTGTAGCAAGCAGGGAGATATCTTATTCGTGCATGCCACACATAAGCCACTCAGATACTCGAGGTCGTACTCATATCATAAAGTAATTCATAATTACCATTAATGAAGCCCGGAATTGGCGGCTGGATGTGATGTACATTGCGGAAAGTCTTTAACACTACTTGCATCATGTCCAGTAGCTTGAGCATCATCTGCACAGCGATGTCACATTATTCAGCTCCAAGGCATTGACACGTGCCTAGAGGTGAGACAACAGGGTACAAAGCTCTTTATTATTTTCTTCCAATAATCTGTATTCTTGCTTAAGCTGGGCCACAGCTTCGAACATAGTGTCCAGTGCATGAATAAATGCTGTGGATGTAGAGGTGGAGGTGAGAGATGCAAGGGGTTGGGAAGTGGGGAAGGGAAAAGTGGATGTTGTGCTGACAATGGTTGTATGTGGTGATGTGCCTGGAGTTACAAGTGGTGATATTGAGACAAAAGTGGAGGTGAGTGGTCCTCTGGAGGGTGAAATGTCCATGGGATCAGACGTGATCGTGTGTGAAGTGTGAATTGTGAATACAGGAATGGTGGGTGGTGTGTTAGTGGTGGCCGTGAATGTGGGGAAGGTGGGGTGGGAATGAGATTTTCTCTTATAATTCTCAATTTGTTCAACAAGGTTTGCCAAGAATGGAGGTAGGGTGGCTTGTGTAGGCTCTAAGGAGGTTAATTGGGGCTCACTGGTTTGGGGTGTGGAAAGAGGAAGAGTAGTGGTGATGTAAAATGGGTGTGTTAAGGTTTGGGTATTGGCCAGTGGCTGTGCGAGAGTTGGAAAATATGAATGGTGACCTATTATAGTTTGATCAGTGGCGGAGTGACCTATAGGGGGTTCACAAATTTGGCAAGCACTGATAGAGGTAGGAATAGGTAAGGATGGCAAAATGGGGGTGTGAGGTATAGGCTCAGTTGGGATGGCTATGGATTGTTCCATAACGCTAGTGGCTAGGGATTCGGCGGGTTGGGTGGGAGGTGATGGGGAAGAGGGTATCCGTGTGCTGTCATAGGGTTCCTCAGTGTTAGTCAGGCTAGCCATGTGAACATCTTCTTGAGCTGTAGTAGGGAAGGAGGTAGACACTTCCATCTGAATCATTTTTCCCCCTCGTGGTCGCGTATTCAGCCTTCGTTGATGGTATTGAGGAGGGTTGCGATGTAACATGATCCGCATAGCTTCTATAATCCCATATGTCTCAGCTAAAAGGTTCAATGATTCAACAGAGTGGGGGTCCGTGTTATCTGCTTGCAACATTTGATTCACCATCGCTCTATTTGCCTCTTCTGACAGCTTATGCCTCTTTTGTACCTTCTTGATCATTTTGTATAGTTGTTTGAGTTGTGCAGTGTAAGCGGGGACTTCCTCCTCACTCTCCTCTGCTTCATTTCCTTGTGCTTCTTCTTGATCCTGTGTGCCTTCAGCGTGAGTATGTTGTGTCTCATCTTCCCAATGTACTCTTCGTGCATCAATCTGTGGCCGTCCTCTCTGGGATGATTATCTGGGGCCGTCAGTGTCTAAGAAGAACTCACTCTCAGATAAGTGGGATGTTTGCAAGAAGCTTTCAAAGTCAAACGATGTATCCTTTGCCAAAGTAGCCATGGAGGCAAACTCAGCGTCCGTGGGTAGTGGAGGGGCTGATGGAGTGGGTTGTGCCATGCCCCCTGATTGTGGTCCCTGGAGATGGATCGTGAAAGGGGCTACTTGTTCTTCTTCTCTACAGGAGGCTTCAGTGGTGACTTCGCGAGGAATTAGAACCTGTGAATGATCCCCGCATTTGTTTAGTGGGTTGAACCCCTGATTTTTGCCCCTGGAAGAATTACAACTGTGAGTACTTAAGGGCCCGTGCGATTGGCACATCATAAGCGAGGCATCTCTAGATGATTCTTGTAATGGCGCAACATCCATTCAAAGTAGGCTTCCTCACTCCTCGTTTGCCTGCTTCATATAACTGGTCAAGGATCCACACTGGCATTTTGATAGGTAAGCTCCCAGTCTCCGCTAGGTATAACCCATACCAGATCTTCTTATGAGGCTGTGTGAATCGGTCTTGCAATGGAAATGCAAAATGTTGAAGACACATTCGCAATGGTATAGCAATATTCGGGGTGAGGGCACACATTTCTTTCAACTTCTTGAGTTTATTGTTCTTCATAGACTCCGGTATCAAAGGATCTCGATCGGAGGGTACATGGGTGCCATACATCTGAAGGGCCTCCCTGATCAAAGTGATGTTTAACTCAAACTTTTTCATTTCCTCCTGGTTTGATAGAGAGGGCACCAGGAATGTGCTTGAATGATCTTTATCTCGTGTCGCCTTCAAAGTTGCAATCAAGTAATAGCACCTAAGGAAATTAGGTTTAGGCAGAGATGCACTAAAATAATCTTGCAATCTTGCTTTCTGCCAAATATCTTGAAGAGGAGCTATATTTTGTAATGCTTCAAATTCCCTTGAGAAGAACTGAAAGGTCCACCAAACTCCTCCAAATTCTAACTTGGATTCCCAAATATGATCAGCATCTCCCAAATCTCCTGGCATCTCATTGAACCAATGGGAATGTCCTTTTACTCTTTCTGTTAGGCCACTCGGTGGGTCCGAGATGGGAATTCTTCGCACATTTAGGAACTCTTCAGGCCTCGCTGTTAGTGGAGCCTCTACAGGCATGGTATCCCAATTGCTTTGAGTACTAGTGTCCACCTGGGAGCTTGTTCCTGCTACTGCTACCATGAGATTTCTGATGCTTATCTGCTAGAAGAAGAAAGGCACATTAGTGTTGCATAGGAAACAGGATGTAATGGTGTTCCCTCCACAATACTAACATGACAATCCAGATGGTTAGTTGTTAGAGGTGAAGTGTTTGTGATAGATGTGAGTGGTGGTTAGTGGTTAGTGTCATCCTAGATGCATGCTTTGGATATGCAATGTACTCAGAATGCGCGTACCTCTGAGTGGATGGATTTACAAAATTGGGTCAGGGGGTTTGATACAGGGTTTAAGTCTCCAAACTCTGATTGAGGATTCCTAGCTCTTAGAGCTCATGACAGGGAAAGATTTATGAACTAGATTGTGCTGGATTTGGGACCTTTTGGGCACCCATTTCCAGAAATTTCTAGGTTTGACCGAAGGTGTAGCAGTGTGAGGTGTAGGTATCTACCCGAAGCTGTTTGCCAAGCGTGCTTGTGAGTGTTGAATTATGCTAGTGAGTGGAGGTGAAGCTATTTGGGCTTGTAAGCAGGCCTTGGGCACCATATCCGCCTAGCATTAGGGACAACCTTCATTGACCGCTTAGGGACCCAAATAGAAATGGTATGTCTAGATTGTTGCCTAGGGAACTCCTTTGTTTTAGTCCTTGGCAGTGTGGCTTGATTGATGCTCTTTTGAGAACCTGCCTCTCGGGCCGTGGTTTGTTCCTTCTTGCATATCCAGATCTGCTTCATGCCACGAGGTACTCCGTATTGCACAGGTTGGTGCTCCTGATTCTTGATCATTGGTCTCCTTAGTGTCGTGTGATGCTCAGCCTGCCCTTTTAGAATCTTCTTTGGAACAACTGGGAACTCCTCATTGACTTCTGTTCCTTCGGTAAGAGTGACAATCCTTTGCACCATAGAACTTTGGACAAGAACAACATTGTTATCTTCATGTGGGTTCTTGGAGGGACCAGGAGTTGGTGCCTGTTCTAATGGTTTGACAGCTTGATTTTCTAATTCAATTGTAAGGCGGCTTTGGCCTGCCCAAACCTGAAGAAGTCCACTTCTTAGGTTGAGGTTGACTGCGTGATCATAGATCCAGTCTTGGCCTAAGACAAGAGGTTTGGTAAGATCCTCGTCTTCACATACTAGCACCTTTGCTGACATTAGGGTCTCTTGAATGTTGAGGGGAAGTTCCACCTCTCCCATGCAAGGAGTTTCAACTCCTCCTAATCCTATCAAATATGCCTCTATAGGTTGTACCTTCAATTGCAGTTGTTGGCAGTAAGAAAGTCAAACTACACTAGTGGCTGCACCTGAATCAATTAAAGCTCTCATCGTTGTTGTACTCTCTCCTTGTCCTAATTCTAGGGTTACAAAAGGTTCGTCGATCGATTATTCTATGGGAATGTTTACCTGAAGACTCGCACATGGCCATGTGATAACCTAAAACTTCTTGAGAGTCAGGCATGGGCTGATCTCTACCTTGTCTTCTCAATTTTATTCGTCGGATGCGTTATAAAGCTTCTGCCTGTGCTTCCTCTCAAATTTTCTTTTCTTTTTCCTTGCGTTTCTTGGCAGTGTTGAGTCCATTTAGCATCTCTTCAGTCAAGGGTTCTTGATATAACTTGACTCTGCATCCGCTTATGTAACTTGGTAGGATGTCACCTTCTAGAGTGGCTAATTGTACTGCTCCACTTGTGGAGATTCTATTGATTATCATAGGTCCATAGCCTCTCTTCTCTAATTTCCGTGCATGTTGCTTCAATGTGTAGAGTAGGACTAGGTCTCCTTCTTTCAAGCCTTTATCCTTCACATGTGTATCAAAATACACCTTTTGCCTCTTCTTGGTTGCATAGATTCCTGCTGCAGCTCTCAATCGTGTCTCACCTAAACGTTCAAGATCAAAGATTCTAGAGGAGAGTTCATGTCCTGTCCAGTCATGCTCTTGTGCTACTCTCAATATAGGTATCAAAAAATCCAATGGTAGCACTACATTTTGGCCAAACACCATCTGAAAGGGTGTGGCTTAGAGTACCATTTTATAGGCAACTCGGTATGCCCAAACAGCGTGGTGTAGCTATTTGTCCCAATCAGAGCGTTTGTTATTCACCAATTTAGTCAACACATTGCATAAGATCTTATTTGTGCTCTCAGCCTGGCCATTAGCTTGTGGATGATAGGGGCAGACTTCTTATGTATCCAAGAATTCTTGGAGAAGGTTTTCTATGACTTCATTCAAGAAGTGTGTGCCTCTATCACTCACCAATTCTATTGGCAATCGGTATCTAGTGAACACATTTTCAAATAAGAACTTTGTTGTTGTTTGAGCATCATTCTTCGTAGTGGCTTTCACTTCTACCCACTTGGTTAGATAGTCCGTGGCCACAATGATAAATAGGACCCACAAAGTCTATTCCCCACTTAGAGAATGCACGTCCACCCATCATAGGCTTCAATGGCATCTCATCCTTGCATATGGGATACTGGGTTCGCTGACAAACCTCACACCTCTCCATGTAGGTATGAGCGTCCATGTGAAGGGTGGGCCACCAAAATCCTGCAAATAGTATTGCCTTGATCACCTGATCTGGACCAAAGTGTCCTCTTGATACACCCTGGTGAGCAGTGTCCAAGATCTTCAAATATTCCCTCTCATGGACACATAGTCTTAGGTAACCATCTTTACCACGTTTATATAAATTATCACCAATGAGTGCATAATCTAAGGCTTCTTGTTCCAAACTCCTTTGTCTAGCCAAAGTCATATGTTGATGGAATGTTTTCGTCCTCAAAAAGGCTACTAATGGTTCACTCCAATCTCGTACTAAAGATATTCGATAAAGAGTAGCATGTTCCACTGGTGGGTTAGTGTGACAGATTGGGCATTCTTTGCACATTCTATGGACATCAACTTCCATGGTTGGCCAATGCACTTCTAGTCTGCTCAGTGCCTATAGGGTTCGTTGTTTTGAGTAGTGTTGCTCTAATGCACCTACATGTGCTAATTGCAACCATTTAGCATACTCGTCCTCTTCCACACAACAGGCTAATACTCCTTGCTCCGTATGTTTGTACATACTTCCTGCCAAGATATGATACTTTTGAGCTTTTACTATCTCTCTATCTTCTGTGTGCATTACCGGGTGATTAGGACCGTATGTCAATACTGGCACTAATGGCTTAGCCCACTGCGGTACAACTTCCAAACTAAACAAGTAAGCATCAGGTAGGTCATCTGACACTCCTTGTGGGGCATCCCCTGATGTGAGCCTTGAGAGATGATCTGCTCTCAAATGAGTCTTGCCCTTTCTTACCACTACCTCAAAGTCCTATTCCATTAGTAAGAGGAACCATCTTACTAATCTACCTATATTGCATGGCTTGTTCACCAGGTACAGTAGAGCTTGGTGATTAGTAAAAAAATTAAACTTGTTTGCAAGCAAATAGTGTCTAAACTTTTTAACTGCATATACCATGCCTAATCCTTCTCGTTCAGTGGTGGTATAATTTTGTCCAGCTGCATTCAACTGTCTACTGGCATAAGCAATTGGAAGATCCATATTACCTTCACCAGTAGGTTGTGCAAGTACACATCCAATAGCATAATTGGATGCATCTACATGGACATGGAATGGCTTGTTCCAATCTGGTGTGGTAAGGATTGGTGTTGAACATAATCTTTGTTTAAGCTCATGGAAGGAATTCTCACATTCATCAGTCCACTCAAAGTTAGTTAGAAGAGCATACAGAGGCTTTGCAATGATGGCATACATGTGAATGAACCGGCAGTAGTAACCACAATGTCCCATGAAGGCTTGTACCTCCTTGACATTCCTTGGCCTAGGTAGTTCTGCAATGGCTCTCACGTTCTCCTCATCCGTTGATATGCCATTCTTTGACACTATGTGCCCGAGGATCTTGCCTTGCCTGACCATGAAAACACACTTTTCTGGGTTCAGGCAGACTTGATATTCTCTACACTTGTCAAAGATTTGTCTGAGTTCAGGTATATGGGTCTGTCTAATGTGGGAATGAGCGCAAAGATCATCCACATAGACTTCCAAATTTTTCCTCAAGAACTCTTTAAACACATGGCACATCAGCCTCTGGAACGTTCCAGGTGCATTGGTAAGCCCGAATGGTATTACTCGAAAAGCAAATATGCCCCACTCTACGGCAAAAGCCGTCTTATGCTGATCTTCTGGTGCAATGGCCACTTGATTGTAGCAAGAGAACCCATCTAAGAAGCTGTACACTTCCTTGCCTACTACCCTTTCTAATAGATGCTCATTGATAGGAAGTGGATAACTATCCCTGATAGTGGCTGCGTTAACCTTCTTCAAGTTAATGCATACACGTAATTTGCCATTCTTTTTGGGCACCACTACAATGGGGGAGACCCACTTAGTGTGCTCAATTTCATAGATGAATCCAGCTTCAACCAAGAGATCTATCTCCTCTTTGATCTTGGCAACATAGTTGTCATTGTATGTGTAGGGCTTTTGTTTAGAGGGTCTGGCATTTGAGGTCATGGGGATCGTGTGTGAGCATATGTCAGGGTCTACACCTTTCACGTCCTTGTAACTCCAAGCAAAAACATCTCTATATTCCCTTAGCAACGCTATCAACTCTTGCTCTTCTTCTTCCGACAGGTCATGCCCTATGTAGGTGCATCTTTCTTCTCCCTCTTCTATGGCTACCACTATTTTCTTGCTACTTTCCTTGCTATCATAGGCCTCTCTTGATTGTGCCTCGCGTTTAGGCATTCTTATCATGACTCTCCTATTGTCTATCTCGTATTTTTTCAAGTTTTCAGGGACCTCAAACAAGGACTTTTCTTCCTCCGGAGTGACTTCCTTCTTCTTCCTCTTCTTGCCTTCAGTTTCGGTGGTCACTTGGGTGGTTAATCTCACATCATTAGTGAGCTCTTCATGCCTCTGAGGGTAAACTTCTACCTCTTAGAAGTATTCTTCCTCTGATGCAAATGGGGTGTCCATGATGATTGACTCTAGATCGGTGTCACTTGCATCCTCGAATGCATCAGTGCTAGGTTCCCATTCTTCTAAAATCGAATCTCCCATGATTGGCTCTATGGAAAAGACCGAAATGTCATAGCCATCCTCGTCACAGTGGGGTGTCCATTGTTCTTCATTGATGGCTACATCCATGGTTGTTAAAATTTTAGCCCAGCCGTGAGGCTCAAATTCTTCGTCAGGAAAAACTACAGGTGCATAGGCTGGCTCTTGAATTGATCTATGGGTTTCTTTTGCACCTACCTCTCTGGCTTTCTCTCTCTTCTCTTCTTCTACTGCTACCTTGCACATCCATAAGTGGGTGTCTTCATGCATCCATGAGGATCCTGATCCTATGGAATGCACTGACTCAATATCATCTTTGGCTCTATGGATGGTATTCCATTGGATAGGGGGTACATCTCTATGAGAGTAATCCTTGAGTACAAAGAATTGGTGCCCCAATCCTGTACCACTTGCAATTGCCGCATAAATGGTCTCCCCAAAATAATCTCATAGGCTTGGTTTTTGCTAAAGTCACATATAGTAAATGTATGCTCAAACTCTACACCACATGTAGTGAGAGTTATTCCTTCTAGCAATCCCAAAGGTCTCTCAATATGACCATCGGCCAGTTGCAATTTCATTCTCGTCGGCTTGAGTGCTGGCTTGCCCCAACACTTCCATAGGGAAGTTGTAGCAATTGCAACTCCTGCACGTGCGTCCAAAATTGCTTTGGTTGTGTATTCCTGATGGGTAACTGGGAGATAGGTATTTCCTTCTTCTCCTTCACTTATATCTCATATCTTATCCAATGGTATTTCTGGCACTGTTCTATGTGATCCTACCTGGGAACACGATTTGGCTATGTCTGGCACTTGTTTGGCTACGTGTTTCCACACTTCTAGCTTAACTTTGAGTAGCTCTTCTAAAGTGAGGTTGCACTGCACTTTAGTGTTCTTTACCACCTCAGTATTCCTAGGTATGATCGAATCTTCGTTTCTTATCATGACCGTGGGTGCTCTCATGCAAGTTGACTTGGTTTCCCATGGGCCTGTGAAATGGGGTAGTTCCTATAAGGAATTAGACTCGAAGTCTAATCTCTCTTGAGATTGGGTGCTCTCCTGCTCTTCATAAATAGAAGGGATGTCTTGTGGGAATTGATCATGTGCATCATCCACAAGTTCAATGGGAGGAGGGACTTCACTTTCCTTTGCCCATTTCTCTTCTTGAATCTCTCTCAGGAACTATGGTGAATACCTTTTCATAGAAGAAGAGGTGTCTGGTTCAGTGGAGTTAGGCACATAAGCTTCCTGGGGAGGAATGCTTATTCTATCTCTTGCACTCTCCTTATGATCTGGGAGGTGACTCCTTTCCCAGACTTTCTAAGTAACCTCTCCAATCTATCCAACAGACCATCAAAATGCAATGGTGTTCTAGTGGAGCTAGAGCCATTGAACAAGCGACTGGCTTCAAACATGGCTTGTGCCAATTCGACCATCTTAGCACAAATCTTTGTTCGCTCTATCTCTAGATTGGCCCTAGGGTAACATTTATCATGATCTATCACGTTTGGCCCTTCTTGGATTCTGGCTTGATATGCTTTAAGCATCATGTCTAGATCCTTAGGAGTGGGATCCGCTAGGACTGATCCTACTCTGGGTGGTGGGTGGGCTACATGTGGTGGATTAGAAAGTTGGGGAATGGAAGGTGATTGGTTGGAGGGCGATGGAAAGGGGTGTGGTGTAGTGTGAGAGTGGGTTTGAGATGCGAGTTCACTTATCTTTGCTTTGGTTTCTCTGAAGCTTCTTCAAGTTCGCTCATTTTCTGTGACCATTGTCTTTTCATTCTCTCCCAAAGGTAAATGGAGCTCATGTACTAGTAAGCAGAAATATGCAAATGTTGCACATTCGAAGGAAGACAAAAACAAGAAGAAATCGGAGAGAAATTTGTTTTTTGCAAATAATGTAAAGCAAATGGTCATGTCATTAAGATCTGTCCTAAATAGGCCGCTAAAGAGGCAAAGAAAAAGGAGGTTGGAATGGTTGTTGCAGAGGCCTCTACACTAAAAACAAAGTCTCCTAATCTTGTGTAGAATGAAGAATGGGCATTTACTACTGTTTTTAGTTTTGACCCATCTTCTCATGAGGAGTGCATGTCTATAATAGACTCAGGGTGTTTGGTATTTTGATAATGGGGTAACCAAACATATTACCTCGTAGCACAATTTCTTCCCTTCACTCGAGCCTACCCCTGTAGGGAATACTATTACAACTCCTCTTATCATGTTATTGGAGTTGGTAAGATCATTCTACTATTGTTGATGGTAGTTTTTTCACTTTGTCAGATGCTTTATTTGTGTTAGGGATCAAGAGAAATATTTTATCAATCTCTGCATTAGCCAAGATTGTCTTCGTTGTGAAATGTGTTCATGATAGATGTACAGTTCATGATCCATCAAATGGCGATATGATTATTGCTTCTGGCATTTTATGTTGTCGGTTGTATAAGCTCATAGACTATGAAAGATCTGTGAATGATTTGGCATGTGCAGTACATGATTCTTAGGCTATCTCAGATGCAAAGCTTTGGCATGCACACTTTGGTCATCTGAATTTTGCTAGTCTACTACGCCTACAAAAACCAGAAATGGTGTCCTCTTTGACCAAACTTGAGGCAGCCGGAAAACATGTTTGTGAAGGTTTTATTTTGTAAAAAATGCATCGTTCCTCGTTTCCAAAAGATGGTTTAGTTTGGGCTACTAACCAATTGCAGCTTGTACATAATGATATTTGTGATCCTTTGTAGACACCTTCTTTTTGAAACAATCTTTACTTCATGACTTTCATTGATGATTTTTTCCAAGCATGCATGGGTATATCCATTCAAAGCAAAGTCCGAAGTGTTTACGTGCTTCAAACAGGTTTTGGTTTTGGCTGAAAATGTGTCAGTATGTAAAATGGGCACCCTTCGTTTTGATCGAGGGGGGGATATATGTCTTTTTACTTTAATGCATTTTTGGTTGAACATGGCATAAAACATCAATGTACAGTTGTTGGCACTCAAGGTCATTCAAAAGGTGCAAAAATGCATCAAAGAAGTGGACACACAAGAAGGAGCATGTAGGGAGCTCCAAGAAGCACATGCTAAATTTTCAGAAGCAATCCCTATAGAATTAGTGATTTTCATCACTAAAAAAACATTGTAAATATCATTTCATATTTTTATAACTCCATTTTGTCCAAGCTATGGAGTCCTCAAGCTTGAGGAGTATTAGAAGTATCATCCTACCAATTTTCACAATTTTTAGGCTCCGTTTGAGCCCTCAAATAAGCCCTGGAACGTAATTTTTAACTAGGCCAAACACTAGGTCTGGACCGGTTCAAAACCACTCAAAAAACTAGAAAAAGAGCTAGAGAGGTCAATTTTAAGGTTGTCTTGTTAGAGATTTTAGCTTTTGTAAGAGAGTTCTTTTGTAATAGAAGCTTTCCATTATTCCTCTCTTTGCTCTTACCTTGTGTGTGTGTGTATGTGTGTGCATGCTTGTGTACTTTCACTCATGCCCTTGTGCCTTCACATGTTGATGGTCTTCATACCACTCCTCACGTCTCCACAGATTGACATTTATGAGGTTGATCTCCTCATGTTAGTACTTACCATTGTGCTATAGTGACACCAAATTTGGCACCGTTGCCGGGGAGAGACTTGCAGGACAAGGGTGTGATGGTAAAACATAGATTAGTAAGATTGGAGGTTAAGAAAATAGTCATTTTCAGTTCATTTTTTAAGTTTTTCTTCACCTTCATCATCATCATCACCACCATCTTCTCCGATCTTCACCTTCTCCGACTTTTTTTGCTTTTTGACTATACATTCCCTAGTATCACCTCTTTTTCTTAATTCTTGGTTGTGCAAGGAGCTGAGAGGGAGCTTAGAGCTGGAGTGTGGATGAAAAACAAAGGTTCACGCTACTAAAATATCAGAAATCTGAGTGATAGTATCGCGGTCTAAAACAACCTATGTCTGGTATCAGGAATGGAGTATCGTGGATTTGGAGTGTGACCTTGCATCTATAGGCACATAGGACTAACAAAGAGGACACAAGGTACACATATTTGCAAAGACTCTTGAATTTGGACTTCAAAAACTCCAAGTATCATGTCCGGTTGAGTTCAGGTATCACGATACTAGAACTCTCGTGTATCCCGATACTTGTCGAGTATCATGTATCACCTCCGTGTGGTATCATGATACCATCGAGGTATCGTGCATCGACAACTTGAGGTATTTCGGACTACGGGTTGAGTGGTATCGTATCGGGCTCCTTGTGGTATCGTATCATGATCCGCATGCAGTATCATATCATGAAACCTGAGGTATCATGTATTGTTGGTCTAGCGGATCATATCATGAGAACAAGCGGTATCATATCATCTGGAAGGTACCATATCATGTAGAATTAAGGTATCCTATCGTGCCTTAGATCTCTTGGTATCCTATCATCTTGCTAGCAGTATTGTATCACGAGAGAGGTTATATCGTATCGCGAACCAAGAGGTATCCTATCATGACCACTTCTAGTATTGTATCGCCTGAGGTGGTATCATCCGTAGTGGTATCCTATATCATGGAAAATAGGGGTATCGTATCGTGAAAATCTGATATCGTGTATTGTGGTGGTATCAAGTATCATATCGTGGACTTTCAACTATCGCCAGCAACAAGTATCGTATCATCAGACCCAATATCATGTATCGCATGTTGTCAAGCAATCTTAGAGAGATCATGTTTCCCTGTTTTAACCCCCAAAACCCTAAACTAGCATAACTTCTTCATAAGAAGTTGACGCTCAGGTGGGACTACGAAACCAAGGGGACCCCAAAGGATTTTGAGCAATACAAAGGGAAAATTTGGACTAATAGACAAAGTTTATGAACTTGAGATATGGTAGACACTTATGCAAGGATAGACAAAGCATTATATCATCTGAGGCCAATGTCAATCATATAGCTAGGTCGTGGGCACAACAACTAAAAGATTATCCCTACATGCAAAGTTCTCAAACAAGTGACTTAGAAATGTCTTTTAGCATGGAAAGGCCCACACGTAGCTCAGGTACTACCTATTTACAAACACTAGAAGGTCCCTATAAGTCACAATTGGATTATATCAAGACCAACCAATTAGGTGCACGCATGTATGAGGATGATCTAAGGTGATCAACCCTTCGGACGCTTCGGACTTGAACACCCAATGGTCAAGTTTGAAGTTACATTGATAAGGAAGGTGATGGTGTATATCCACTCCTAGTTGCAGCAAAAGAATGATAGGCCCTTCCTAGGACCAAACAGTTCACCACCACAGTCCACCAAAAAATGAATTGCTCCCTAGACCTGAAGACTAAACATATGAAACTTTGCACAATACAAAATGACTTTCTAAGCTTTCAAACAAGCCATAGATCACTCAATTTGGAGAATGGGACCTATGTCAACCTCCTTATACAAGACAGACCAAAATCAACCTGAACACATAGCTATCACTTATGTATACCTTTTCACACACATATCTTGGGAATTTGTAGAGATAGACCAGAGAACTTTCAAGCTCAATAAACAAGGGGCTAGATTAGAACTGGAGTGTACACTCCAAATGAGAACCTAAAATTGCACAAATGAAGCTTGAGGAGGCCACAACTTTCTTCCAAGGTATTGCTTATATAATGGTCTAAACGTTGGTTGTAGAATTTGAATTCAAATCATGCCTCCAAAAGCCCCACTTTTCTCAATCAAGGTAAATGGAATCTTGAGCTAAAAAATTCATGGAAAAGTGGTTGTAGACTTTACCATAAAGTGAAATGATGTGGCGCTTGAGTTAAGCCTTGGTTCACATGCATTTGAGCTTCTACATTCCTAATACTCCCCCTCAAGCTCAAGTGTTAGTTCTATTGATATCCTTTATGTTGAGGTTGATCTTGAGCTTTTCCGACTCGCTTGCATCCATGAATTTGGTCATGATATCTACAAGTTTCTCCTTTGTGTTGATGTACTTTATGTCCACTTCCTTTGCTAGTACTTTTTTCTGATGAAGTGATAATGTATCTCTACGTGCTTGCTTCTTGCATGGAACATAGGGTTGCTTGCTGGATGAATGCTTGACATGTTATCTCCAAATAGAGGGAACTCTTTGACCTCCACATCCAAGTCTTTGAACAGCTTCTTGAGCCACATGATCTCACATGTAGCAAGTGCTAAAGCTATGTACTCAGCCTCAGTAGATGATAATGCAATTGTAGGTTTCTCTTGGACATCCATGAAATGACTCTTTGACCTAGCATGAAGACAAAGCTAGATGTGCTCCTTCTATCCTCCTTTGAACCAACCCAATCAGCATCACTAAAGCCTTGAGGTTGTAATCAATCTCCATAAGTGTTAGCATTATATGGGAAGAAGCAAGTACGGGTAGACATGCAGATCTAGCACTGAGGCATCCCATCATTTTTTTTCCAGTCTTGACATCATTTTAAAAGTGATTCTAATCACTAACAACCATTGTAAATACCGTTTCATCTTTTTGTAGCTCCATTTTGTGCAAGCCAAGGAGTCTTGGAGCTTAAGGAGCCTTAGAAGTAAGTGCCTACCAATTTTCATATTTTTTAGACCTCGTTTGAGCCCTCAAATAAGCCCTGGATCCTAATTTTTAACTAGGCCGGACACTAGGTCTAGATAGGGCCAAAGCTAGTAAAAAACTATAAATAGAGTTAGAGAGCTGATTTTTGGGGCTAGCTTCTTGTAGTTTTGAGTTTGTATGAGAACTTGGTTGTAATAGAAGTGATTCCATTGTCTTACTCTCTTTGTTCTTGCTATGTGTGCGCGTGTGTGTGTATGTGTGTCCATGTTTGTGTGCTTCTCACTCACACATTTGTGCCTTCACTTGCTCGAGGTCTTCATACCATCCTCATGTCTTCCCGGATTGACATTAAAGGAGGTGCTACTCATCACTAAGCTACACCAAATTTTGGCGCCGTTGCCGGGGATTCGAGCTTTGAGGACGAGTGTGTGATGGTAAGACGTAGAGAGGATGCGTTGGAATGGTAAGTAGTAGGTAATTTTCTTGTTTTTTCTCTATCTCCATCTCCATCTCCATCTCCATCTCCATCTCCATCTCCATCTCCATCTCCACCTCCATCTCCATCTCCTTCTCCACTTCATATTCCCTCTTCCTTGTCATTCTCCTCATTTGCTTAGTGCGAGTTTGAGAGAGAGCGAGTGTGTAGTGTTGTTTTTGTGTGTTTTCGCATGTTTCTTGCAGGTTTCAACAGCATCACCATCTCCACCAAGCTCAGCAGGTACGGATTTTCTCTGCGCAAGCCCCGAGGCGTCGAGCTCGAGCAATTGCGACACATCAAAAAATTAACCCAATCATGATTCTAAACCACGACACTACGCATGCTGAGAGCTCCTAGAATCACTAGCCTGATCAGGAAAATTCACCATATCCCAAGGTATCACGACACACCAAGGTATCGTGACACACCGAAGTATCATGACACTTTGACCTATCGTGACACACCCAAGTATCGCGACACTTCCACCTATCGCGACACTTCGACCTATCGCGACACTTCCACCTATCGCAACACTTCGACCTATCGCGACACTTCCACCTATCGCGACACACCGACCTATCGCGACACTTCGACCTATCGTGACACTTCCACCTATCGCGACACTTCGACCTGTCGTGACACTTCCACCTATCGCGACACTTTCACCTATCGCGACACTTCGACCTATCACGACACTTCCACCTATCGCGACACTTCGACCTATCACGACACTTCCACCTATCGCGACACTTCGACCTATCGTGACACTTCAACCTATCGCGACACTTCCACCTATCGCGACACTTCCACCTATCGCGACACTTCGACCTATCGTGACACTTCCACGTATCGCGACACTTGGACCTATTGTGACACTTCCACCTATCGCCACACTTCCACATATCGCGACACTTCCACCTATCGCGACACACCGACCTATCGCGACACTTCCACCTATCGTGACACACCGACCCGACCTATCGCGATACACCGACTTAACGCATAAATTTTTAGGGTGAATTAATTGATTGAATTGCGGTACTTTTGGGCTTAATTCGGAGACATTGGGATAATATTAGAGCCTTATAAGTGGGCAAAATACCTAAAAACTAGGGAGGAATTTCCTGAACCCTGAGAGCCTGTTTTGACCCCTAAATGCCTGAATGGTCATAACTTCACCATACGAACTCCCATTGCTGAGATTTTGGTTTCCTTGGAAAGCTTGTTGAGAATTCTACGTGGAGCTTGACTGGTTTTTGTAAGAATCATACGTGGAGTTCTAGAACATGTATTTTTAAGTTGGCCAGTCGGTAGAACTAGGTGATCATCAGATCTTGGGAGTATTGTGAGTTACTCCAAGTGGGGCATATATTTGTTGATGTGTGTCTGTCTATTCATTGTAATCCAGGTCAATATTAACTGGTGAACCTTTGCAGGAACATTGTGCGCAATCAAGGCAATTCAAAGCAAGCTAGCAAGGGTGAGTACCAAGCTTGGGAGAAGGCTTCCTGGCCTGGTGTAGCAGTCTGAGCAACCAGAGGATTGAGGTTGGAAGTTCTCTCAACCCTCCTTTGTCAATTCCTAGCTTAGGCTAGTACGACTTAGGTGTGGTGATTAATTAGAGCAATGCTAGGCACGAATCAAGTACAAGAGAACTAATCAACTAAGTACAAGCATTAAGTAGAGCTTAAGTGCGAATTTTCTAAGGAACAAACGTAAACTTGAATCGAGCAAATATCAAGTACGAAATTCACTTAAGTACTCCTGACAACGTGATTTCAAACAAGAGCTTAACACAATTGTCAACTAAAAAGAACAAAGTGATTGGTGTAAATTAACCTGCAACGAGAGTGTACTTGGGACCAAGGGGGTAGAGAAACTAGTCATATGAACCTTAGGTCAGGTAGACACTTAGGCCGAGACCGACAAAGCCTCAGATCTTCTGAAGCTAGTGTCAATCATACTGCTAGGTCTTGGGCCCAATAGTTGAGTCATTACCCATACACTCCCCGATCTGAAGCAAGTGATTCTAAGATGTCCTATAACATGGAGAGACCAGTAGTTAGCTCAGGGGTGGCGTATCTAGAAAAGCCAGAAGGACCTTACAAGACTCAATTGGAATACATCAGGACTAATCGTCTAGGTGCTCGCATCTACGAAGATGGCCAGAGAAGATCTGTGGTACAGATTAAGAACCCCCATCAACCCCATGGATTAGAACACCCGGTAGTCAAGATCGAGAATGGAGCATACCTAGATAAAGAAGGGATTATTTATGTAGTCACCACTCTTCCAGATAGAACATACGAGTTTGGGAATGTGATCGCAGAAACTGACATGGGTGATATAGAGCAAGGGAATTTAGAGAGAGAGCCTAGGACTCCCCGTGGTAAATCAGTCTTGACCAGGATCATGACTCCAAAGTGGATTCCCCAGGATAATAAAAGCGTAGACTTGCTTTCAAACTGCGAAACCGATGAGGCTTTTTGGAGATATAAGCCTGCCCTGCCTCACGAAGTAGGTGCTCTCACAATCTATGAGTTTAAAGACCCTGATAGCCCATGAAAAGTAACCTACCTAGACAATACATCAGAAAGGATCTTTGTGGTCACTGAGCATGGCAGACATGCCTACACATGGAAGGGTGAATTTGTTTTTCCCCAACCTCGGTCCAATGTGTCCTACAGTCACCAAGGAGCTGGGACCTCGCAAGTTCATCGAGCTCAAGGGGATAGAAGTAGAGACAAACCTGAGGTAAGCTTTGCCAACCCCTTGGGAAGAGAAAGGATGAGAACAGAGACGGATAGAGAAGAAACCAAGAGACCTAGAGCTCCAAGGAACCAAAGAAATGCTGATGATTTCCCTTTGCCAAGGCCGAGAGAACACACTAGGACCCTGAGGCCAACCTAGTTGGTGAAGTCCAGGAAGAACTATTTCGATGGCATAGGAGACCCATACGATCATGTAGCTGAATTTAGAAAAGTCTTGAGAGCTGAACAAGTGGAGGACCTATTCACACAATACAATGCTTTTCGTCTAACCCTTAGGAACACCACCCTTACATGGTTTCAACCCCTGAATGAGAGGCAGTGTAGGAGCATAGATCAACTGTTGGAGGCATTCGTCACTGAATTCTCTAAGAGTGGCATAAGGCATAACACTTCCTCATTGATTCATAGCTTTAAGCAAATACCTCAAGAGACGGTCAGACTAGCAGGAAGACGGTTCAGGCAATACCTAGAGAGGTTCCCAATGCCTGAGTTACCCACACCAGCCAAGCAAGTGGCTTTGTTCTTAGATGGATTGTTGAGCACCAAGCTCAGGTCATATGTATATCTGAAGGACCCCAGAACTATAGAAGAATGTGTGCGCATGTGCATAGACATTGAGGATAATTTAGGCGAGGAGTTGGAGCTATCAAAATTCTACAAGGATTCGGATAGCTCTAGTAGCCTTATGTCGGGTCAATCTACATCCATTGAAGAACTTGCAGAAAAGGTAGCTCAAAAACTAGGTGTCTCTAGCAAACAGATCCGAAGATTTGCCCCAGTTAAGCGGTGCTATACTTGTGGAGGTGACCATATGGAAAGTGTATGTCCCATTATGGCTCAACCCCAAGTGAATCCTAGTAGCCAGTACTTCACAATAGAGTGAAGGTACACCAACCACACCGCACAAGACTGCCCTTATAACAAACAAACTGTCAGGCAAAATTACCCTTAGCCATATCCACAATAGCGTAGATACCAAAATCAGTACCCACCATAGCAATACGGCAGACCACAACAACCTTATCAGCCACCTTATCAAGGGCAACAGAGACCTCAGCCAGTCCTTGCCCAGCAACCCCCTATTTCAACCAATGTAATCCGAGTGAAATATGCATCTACTGAGAAAATCTAAACAGAGCCATAGTCCCAGTCATACCGTTGCTATCAGAAAATGATCCAAGTGACCATCGTTTTGACTCCACACATATTGATAGCCCACATGCGTACTACATGCAGTCACCCAAGCATAACGAGCCATACTATTATGAGGAACCAAGTGAAAATAGTGGGGAGCCTGAGTATGCTAATGTCATGTACACAAATCCCAACTCTAGAACTCATAACATAAACTAACTCCTCAAATGACAAGGCATTTGGATTGCCTTTCATCATCAAACAAAGAGTAGAAGCAAAACTCTGATATGAATCATGAAGACCATTCAAAATGGTCTACACAAGTGAGCTATCTGGTATAGCCTCATCAGCAAAAATCAATTGTTCCTTCAATTCTTTGATCTTTGTTAGAGAACTATCCATAGACTCACTTTCATTCATATTCTCATTCTCCAACAGTTTTCGGAGGTAAGAAACATGAGCCTCATTTCTAGCATACTAGAATGTTGTAAGTGTGTCGCAAGCATCCTTAGCTATTCTGCAAGAGCGAATGTGAGGAATAATGGCACGTCTGAAAGACAATACTATTAGTGCATGTGCTTGAGCATCTCTACCATCCCACCGAGTTCTCTCTATAGTAGGTCCAGTATAAACAACAGCATGAACAAGAATTTGTAGAATATCACCATCTTGGACACCATCTGCATTAGCTTTAGTACCTCTATTTGTATTACCTATATTCACAGGTGTAATAGGACCTTTTTCAGCACCTTGCACAATATCCCACAATCCTTTTGTGACCAATACATGATACATCATAAAAGCCCAGAATGGATAATTGGTACCATCCAACTTATCCTCAATAGCCAACATATGGAATATATATGGAATACATCACTGCTTTTAGCCATGGCCACTCACTAAAATACCTTGATGCAAAAAGATGATTGTATCTGAAAAAGTCGAATAGAACTACCCAAATGTGTTTTGCTAGACCTATAACAGACTTTGAGATGCTTATATTGATGAACTAAAACTAGTATGTATCTTTTGCTACATAAGGACTACAATAGTGCGTTCGGAGGCTGAAATGAGCTCCGATCGCAATTTTGGCACCATAGAGTGAAGCACTTTTGATTTCATAATCGCCCTCAGTATATGTACCAAATTTTGTGCGATTTTGAGACTGTGACCGAAGGAGTGTCTATGATGCCCTAGATAAAGTGGCAACCTGCTCTGATACCAATTGTTGGAGTTCGAGGTCTAGGGAAGCATGCGAACAACACAAGGAAGAAGAAGCTTGGAGCACAACACACAATACTGAATGTATTACCACTAGAATGTACAAAGATAAGTAACATGTTAGGGTTATAGGTGTATGTACAAGCCAAGGGAAAAACACCTTTTAAAGAGAGAAAAAGTGCCCCGGTGGTCCTACTTTGTTGGCACACATCACTATCTAAATATATCAACATTACCATTTAAATTTTTTTGTTTTCTTGTGAAAGTTCTTCTTTATATATTTTATTGTTCTTGAGTGATTTGGATATTGTGATTGTGGATAGGTTTTGATTATGGATTTTCTACAAGTGGTATCAGAGCACAATCAATCCTCAACAACAATGGATAGTCTGACACAAAAGATTCATGAGCAAGAGGAGGTTATTCAGAAATGCTTTGGAGAATGATGCAAAGAACAAGGAGGAAAGAAACCAAAAGGCATCAAAAATTTGTTTGTGTAGTTGAATGATGAAGTGGATGAAGGTGCAGGAACATCTAGGGTGCCTAGAGAAACATAGGAATGCAATCATGAAGATATGGAGGTTAGTGAAATAGCACTCAAACAAGTCTTCAAGAAGGAATCACTTAATGATTTTGATGGTGAGAAGAAGAGTGGAAAAGATCTAGAGGCATGGATTAAAGAGATTGCTGATTTATTTGATCTTTGATAATTTAGTGAGGAGTCAAAGGAAAAGGTTAGGATCCTACATCTACATGAAATGAAAATGTGATGGTCAAAGTCATATATGCAAATTCAGATGCATTCTAGTCCGTTCAATGAAAGAAATTTAGGGAGCAAGCAAAAAAACATTATTGTTCTCCACATTACCAAATGGAATAGAAGATGGAGCTCTATAAATTTAAAAACAAAAAACAAGCATGAAAAAGCATAGCTGGTATGTAAATGAATATAAAGAGAAGTTTCCATGGCTTCAAAAGTATGAGTCAAAAGTTGGCAGTCAAGTGTTGGGATAGTGATGCACCATGGTGAAGTCTCCTTTCCAAGAGCTCCAAATGATGCCCTCATGATATAAATCCAAGCAAAATGACTAGCAAAATGCTCTACACAAAACTACAGAATACGTAGACCTACATAATACATAGAGAGCACAAACTTAAATTTCCTAGATTTTACAAATGTGATCGAACCTTAAGTATTTTGCTAACAATGCCACTATATCTTTTAATAAAGAGTATAAAAAAGAGTTTTGCGGCCATGTGGCATTTCGTAGGGCTAGTAAGGGTAACAATCTCCCAATAAAAGATACCTGATTATAAATATATAAATTCTACCTCCCACTTGATGGGCATGTTACATTGTGTACACGTATCTATGCAAGATCATGAATCAAGTAACCTCCATCAGGTGAAAACAATGCTAAAAGATATCCTATGGTAGAGCTTTACTCAAGGCATCTTTGGCATTATCTTGAGTATGAACCTTTTAAAGAGTAATGCACTGAGTGTCTAAGCAATAGCTAATGAAGTGATACCTCACCTCAACTCACTTGGTATTTGCATGGTAGACCGGATTCTTAACCAAGTAAATGGCATTTTTACTAAAACATTGAGTCATAACAAACAAGGAAAAAGAATGTTCTCTTTTGTGTTTGAGAAGAAATGCATAAAATGTTGCAAAAAGTATTATGAATCCCAAGTGGAAAACATTATTTCTTTTTCAATTAGTACCATGAAAAACCTTCATTTTGATGCATCACGTTCACGAAGTAGCTAGTTAATTATATTCAATGCCAAGAAAGGTTGTCTTATGATCGAGTACCTCCTGTCAGAGCTTCCAGTTCTAGAAAATAGTGGCAATAGTGCCAAAAACAATCAAATACAAGCCATTGAAATATTGCTTGGCACTCTATACGAGATATATATGTCCTCATTGTTATTTACAATTTGAATAAATCAACATGGAAAAATAAAATAGTCTTTTCGAGGCTCAATATATCTAATATCGCATCATTTGATACTAGTATAAACATTGGGGGAGCTTTTTTTCATACTTCTATTCCAGCTCACAAAGCTATTCCAATTACCACTTCAAGAATATGACCTTAATCAGCCATAAGTGTAAAGGAAACCACACACCAAACCAACACAACTGAGTAGAATGTCGATAACACTAAGCACAATCAAAAAAAACTTTGAACATTATATTCCAATAATCCAATCATTACAAAAGTATATGGTTACGAAGTTCAATAACCCTTCTACAATAGAAGTTGATCATATAATTGCTCGATATCATGCATAATATTATCTTCAAGGATTTGAGAACTTTGTGAAGGCTTTTCTTGCTCTAGAACTAGATCCTTATGTTCAGCCATGTCTCTTGGCTCATCTACGAATGTTAGCACAGGCTCCCTTGAGGCAAGCTAGAATCTCTCTGTGTTAGCTATGTGTTTCTTCCCAACCTCCTGCTCCTCGTATGGGCATTCATTGAAGCCATTAATCCACATCCTAATGAAGCTGACGTGGGCTTCGTCCTTCTCTACAACTATCTAGTGCTTGGACATTTTCAGTGCACAAGTGAGAATTGCCCCTGAAAACAAACAATTCAATTAGAGATGATGCCAAAAGAGTGTCAATGAGCAACATTGCAATTAGAAGTAATTGTTCCAGAGAATACGTCCAAGATCCAATCATCATCATTAGAGAATAATTAGATTAACCTCATTATAAGCTTTTTGGGGCTTTTGATAAGGATTAACCAATGTCTTGTCCGCTACCGCATGAAAAAGCTTCTTTGTAACTATGGGGAACATTAGAACATTTGAAATTTGGTTCTCACTACAATGTTCCCGGACCCTTCTTTTACTAACTTCATCATAGTATGCGATTGTAAGGCATTCGGTAGCACTAATGAACCTATGGCTTGGGGTGTGATTTACATTTCTGGCTACCCTACGAATTTAAAATTATAAGTAGAATATGACATGAAATTTCAACATAGAGACAAAAAACAAAGACAATACCATGTAAGACACTCAACAACATGACACCTTGACTTTAATGCTATTTAGATAAAGGAGGATTGGTTCCTGCTATGAAAAATGACAATCCTTTATAGTGGTGACATGGTCAATTCAACAAAATCCATCACCATCTTTCATATCTGTGGATTCATATGTTATTTATATCAACATAATATATATTGTAATACAATGAGGATCTATGGGGTTTGAGAAACATTCTAGTCCGGAAGACTCATCCTCAAAATCTATCTCCTTTGCCTGTATTCTAGACTTCTCATGCCTTGCCTATTGGATATCAGTGAGAAAGGTAGCAAGACAGTCCTCATTTGGCTCACCACTCTTCTTTCAAGGTTTCTACAAACAAAGGACGAGTATGAACTCAAAGATTTTTTACAAAGTGCAACATACATGAATGGTTATGATGCTTGGCATTGAATAAATAGATAATGTCTTTGAAAGGAAACTGAAATAAATAAATACATAAAGCCCTGAAGCCATTTCACTTGCTTCAAGTTGATGGTTGGCATCGACCACTTGTGAGAAGAGATACCTGGCATCAATTCTATGCTCCATTCGAATGCCTGACATCAGAATCCTACCAAAATTTGATGCTTGACATAAAATTTTGACTTAGACTCCATATTGAGTATAGCAATTCTAGTGACATTTGATGCTAGAAATCCACTTTAAGCATGTTTGTTCGTATAGCTCGATGCCCCACATCGAATAGCACAAACTATTACACAAACAATATCATACTAGATTCTTATGAGGAAGAGAGCTCACCCAATCACGGAACAATATAAAGTATTATGATAATGCTTTATATGAGGAGCTCATAAGGTACTCTATGTGGACTTCACTCCATGTGAATCACCCAAGCCTCCTCATCATCACCTCATAAATCTTCATATAAACCTTGTGACTCCATTGTGAAGTTTAAAGCTACATGATAAGTTACTGAAAGAGCACGTAAAACCAATCAATGACAAGATTCTACTTACTTATTTAGCTCTATAAACATCCTCTCAAGGCTAAGGTCTTTGGAAATGACCCTTCATAATGTTGAAATCATCAAAGTGTCATCTTTAATGCCTTGCAAAGCTCTCCAAGGTGTCAACTTCATATCCTCAGCAACCTCTTCAATTGAGAGATTTGTTTTCTTTCCTTTTCCCTTTACATCTCCTTGATGATCTAGCTTTGCATTCTTTTGCTTCTAGCCTTTCATCTCCTTGTTCTCCCATATTGTAAAGATTTTATCCTAGAGCTCCTATATTTCTACTATCCCAAAAGGTGAGTTGGAACCATGAGTCAAACTTATGGAATGCATCTGACTTCACAATGTTATTCACAAAAATACCAACCTCTATCAAGCACTTCTTTCTCAAATTCTGATGAATTCTTCCACCATCTACCCTTGAGGCATCAACATACTCATGGTGGAAGAAACGGATATGCTCAACGGACGACATCTTTTTCTTGTAATCTTTTTCATTGTTGCGGTCCCAAGCTAGGAGCTTGGCCTCCTCTAAAGTCCAACCAATGTAGATCTTACACTCTACATACTTGAAGAAGTATGTAGTTGGATGCTCTTTTACAAGATGTGTTTGGGCCTCTATAGAGTGTGATCCACCAATAACATAGTATGTGTAGTCCTCACACAATGCATCATTGAATTCCTCCACGGAAGTGCACTCGTTTGGATCTACCACTACTGAGAATGGCACAACATTTGCATGTGGGTTTATCTTCATCATCTTAAGATTGTTATCAGGATCTTCTTTCATTCCCTTACAAACCTTCAGCGCATATATCAAAGACACCAAAACACATTAATACATTAATACATTAATAAATTAACACTCCAACAATTCCTTGTTCAACACATTCCATAATTCATAACATGCCCCTCAGTTGAAAAAGCGACTAACCTCAGTTGATAAAATAAAAATAACATGGATGTCTAGTCACATGCTGCATCACTAAACAAAAATAAGCATGTTCCATGAAAAAACACATGGATGGAAATGTTTAGAGAGGAGTTACATTAATGATTTTGTGTATGATGTGCAAACATTAAGTGGTCATAATGGGGTGTTAATTTTGTTTTATGTATCCATTGATATTCTTCAATAGAGTGATTTTTGTACTTAACTAAATATCCATGGTATTGAGTACATGTGCGTTTAGTAGCGACATCATGAACAATTATTCTCTCAAGAAGTAAGATTTCATACTGTTCTTCAATTAAAGGAGGGTCATCAAGAAGTAAAGTGAGTGGTAAAGTTCCTTTAAATGGTTTAAGTAAACTCATATGAAAAGAGTTATGTATATTCCAATGAGATGGTATATCTTATCTGAATGAATTATCATTAATTTTTTCTATAATGTGAAATGATCCATAATAGCATGGTGCAAGTCTAATTTCCAAATGGTTTATCATGATGACCTTTTACACACTGACGTACAATGCATTTAGAAACATAATGTGCAATATCTTTTTTCATGTGTGGTGAAAGGATGAAATCTTTGCAAGTAGAAATGGTATTGTGTATGCTTCTATGAACCATGTAAAATGGTTCATGCATTTCTTTGATGGAAAAATCTTTAAAAGCTCGGGTTATGTGCAATATATGTTACAAATAAAGTAAACCATGAAGAAATGTATATTGCTCATCAGATAAAGGTGTACCATTATTGAAGTCATGTCATGCACTGAGAAATACAATGAAAGTGCATGTTTGAGTTTTTCAAAGGATTCTTGTTGGGTAACTCCCCATGCAGATTTTATTTTCTTTTCCAATAACAAGGTAAGAGGCAATGCTAAATAAGAAAAATGTCAAACAAACTTCTTATAGAAACTAGCCAACCGAAGAAAAGAACAAACATCATTGACTAATTGTGGTGTAGGCCATTCTACTATCACTTTAATGTTTTTTTGGATCCACATGCACACCTTCACTTGAAATTATGTCCTAGATATTCTAGCTTATGTTGAAAGAAGTAACTATTTTTAGGATTAGCATAAAGTGTGTTCTCTTGTAGCAAATGAAAAAGTGTTTTATGATGCTTATCATGCTCACTATCATTTTTACTATAAACAAGTATATTAACGAAGAATAAAAGAACGAAAGCTTGGTAATCAGGAAAGATGTTGTTCATCATTCATGCAAATGTAGCAAGGGCATTATGAATTCCAATGGGCATTACCATAAATTCATAATCGCCCGTTTGAGTTTTAAATGCAGTCTTAAAAATATCACTTTGTGTCATACGAATGTGATGGTAATCCGATTTGAGATCAATTTACTAAAGGCACAAGGTCCTCATAATTTATCTACAAGATCATCTATTCAAGGATTATGGTATCTATTCTTTATTGTGATCTTGTTAAGAGCTCCACAATCAATGCACATTTGATAAGTTTTATTTTTCTTCTCTACTAAGAGAACTAGTGCTCGACATGGGGAAGAACAGGCCTTATAAGTCCTTTGTGGAGTAAGTCTTGCACTTGGTTTTCTATTTACTTTTGATGTAGTGGGCCATGCCTATAAGGTGCTTTGTGAGGAGGAGAACTACCAGGAATTAATTATATGCTATGGTCAAAGGATCCTCGTGATGGTGGTAGTTCAGAGGGAGAATGACACATAAAACAATCCTTATAAGTAGTCATGAAAGGTTTATGCCCATTTAGAAGTGTATGAGTATAATCATTAATGACATTGACAAAAACAATGCATGAATTGAATCCTCTCCTAAATGCACATTTAACTTGAGTATGACTAATCAATGGAAATGGCTAGAAATCATGTGGCATAGACAACGTAATGACTCGACCTTTAATTTCAAAGTTAAAGATATGAGAATCCTAGTCAATACGTGAAATCGTAGTCAATACGTGGGTTATAATGATGAAAAAAAGGCATACCGATTATAACATCGTAACATTGCAAAGGTGCAATTAAAAATGTTTGTGCATCTACATATGGGCCTATTCTAATCGTAACATCTTGCACTTCTTGTGTTACATTATAACAACTACCTTGAAATGCAGCTTTCACTTTATACAAGGAACAAATTTTTTTTAATCTAAGTGCTTTTACTAATAAATGTGAAATGAAATCATGTGAACTACCATCGTCATGTAAAATATTAACCAATTTGTTATTGATAGTACCCTACATGCAAAGTAAAGAATGAATTGAGATATGGTTACCCAAGGTACTTAAGTCCTTCTCCAATGCTTCATATGTCCAAATAGGAGGAATTTCTTCATTATGGGCCTCCATGTTATGCAGTTGAACTATAGTTGGTTTTATGTGAAGAGGTCACAATTGGCACTTAATTTTTGTATGTTCAGATTTACCACAATTCCAATAGATGATACATGGTGGCTTTTATTCGGCATCCACCACTAAAGTTTGTAGGGTAGGTGGTTTGGTAGGTAGGAGAGATGAAGCAACAGGTGAAGTTGAGTAATTGGATTATAAAGGACGAGGAAAACTAATGTAAGATGGGGCATTAAAATTACGCTTCATAGGAAACATGGGTTTAACAAAAAGTGATCATTAGCATGGTTGTTGTAGACGGATCCACTTAGTTATGGACTCGAAATCCTTCTCTACATTATAGGAAAAAGAGATATCCTTGTTGAGGATTGTAGGCCATAGGGTGTGAAGCTTAGCTTGGATTCCCACCTCCAAAGCATCTTCGTATTTCCACTACAAGCTATCCTACGATACATCTTCAAGCATTTGAGCCAATACTAAATTTTTCCAGAACCGCTCCATGTAGGTAATGACTATGTCACCCTTCTTCCATGTAAATGTTTTCCATGCAGGTCGAACATGCAAATGATATTGAGAGGGAAGAAAATAATTCATTGCCTTATTCTTGAAAGTATTCCACCTGGTTGGACGATCTATACTATGATGCAGGGCAATGCACCAGAGCGAGGCTTTTCCTACTAAATAGTTAGTAGCAAATATGACTTTTCATCTTTCACCATATATTTTGTGAGTATAAAAATCATCAAACTATGATAACCATGGAAGAACAAAAGGGCCATCCCTACATCCATCAAACCGTAGACTCATAATTTTTAACACGAACCTTGGAATGTGTGCCATCCGATTGGGTATAGACAATAGTTTATACTACCCTAATCAAGTTAGCTTCATCATATTTCATCTTCTAGAGTACTTCGTTCGGTTGTCCGATCTCATCTTGCATGCCTCAAAGTTCGTGCCCCAAGAGCTCGAGTTGTTGCTTGAGTGTTACCTCGGGTAGAGGTGACTCACCACAATCCTCCATGGTGTTTGTAGGGTCCATGGGTATGTAAAGAACAAAACTTTCTAGATATGAAAAATGATTTTGAGATTGCTTGAATTTAAATGTAAATGGAAGGGTTGTTTTTGAAAATTGAAAAAGTAAGAAAGAGATGAAAGTTATGTTAAATATAGGAAATAATAAATATAGTGACAACACAAAGAGATCGTGTAGTGGTAAAACACTTCCCTTGTGTGAGTGATGTTGTGGGGTTCAAATCCTCCCTTCTTGGTGAATATAAATCTCCTTATTTCTAGTGATAGAATAAAATTTGTTTACATTTAGCCAAGGGATGCCAATGGTGGCCAAGGGAGCCATGGGTGTCAAAGATCCCAAAGTAATGCCTTAGTTATGCAAAAGCTCTATGCCTTAGTCGACACCTTCAAGTAAGCCCAAGGAGTAAAAGTAGGTACCCAACCTAAACGTAGGTGTAAACATAGGTTCTGGTTCTAGAACTAGAACTAGAATTGGAACACAAACCAAAACTAGAATCAAAGTTAGAATCAAAATTAGCAATAAAAAAATGAAACCAAAATATAAAACAGAAAAAAAAACTGGAATCAGAATAAAAAATAGAAAAAAAATCGGAACCAAATCCAAATTAGAATAAAAAACAGAAATGAACAATGAATAATGAACAGAGGGCAAAACAAAAAAATATAGACCCCTGTGTAGTGATGCACACAGAGCTCTCATACCATTCTTATCAAGATCTTAACTCATTCACACACAGAGGTGATGAATGGTGAAAGCACACATAGAAAAAAAATACGTAAGGACAGAAGATAGAATGCGGTATTGGGTGCAATCTCCCCCCATGCACTCTATTTCGATATTCCACAGAGTGCATGTATTTATTGGAATTCTTTATTATGTTGAAATAGTGGTTACATGAGAGCAACTTCAAAAAGCATGCATGAAAGTAAAAGTCGGTAGCTTTTGTAGAAAGCCTTTGCTTTTAAATAAAAAATTATTGTCTATAATGATCCTTATTCTAAGATCTACTTTATCAACTATTTTTAAAAATAGAACCCTCTATGTAGGTTTTTTTTACAAACTATATAAATTACAAATTGGATTATTGATGTCCAACCTTTCATGCCTTTCATGCCGTCACGAACCTTCAGATGCTATATCAAAAACACAAAAACACATTGATACATTTATAAATTAACACTCCAACAATTCATTGTTCAACTCATTCCATATTTCATAACAAAGATTACATAGATGGAGATTATGGGGCTTCCTTATCTCAAAAATCCAATGGTTCTCACCTTCCCCCCTCTATCCAAAAGGTTTCATGCCAGTCCATGTGTCTTTTCACTCCCCTCTATCCATCAAGAAATCGCTAACGCTTGGCTTGAGGCCTTCGTCGTCTGCACCTCCCCATCCAAGTGTTGGAGAAACATGGTGGAAAAGTCTCATCATATCTTGATTAGGACCACAAAGGCTCTCAAATCCATCCGCCAAAGACATAGAGAGAACCTATACCGCCGACTCCGGCATTAGGGCGAAAAACGGCCGAAAAGGGGCTGTTTGCTAATGAGAGATTAAGGAAATTGACAAATAGCGTCTTTCCACGTGTACAAGAGTATAACATTGCTGTCTCTTTTAACCGTATGGAGAATTTCTTTTTTTAATACAATTTTCTTTCAAAGCGCCGCTAAAGTGATGAAGAGTCTCGTATTCAGTGTACAATTTTTCGGTTTGATGCAAAAAAAGATACTTTTGCACACTACACAAAGCATATTCTCGAATTTCCAAGAAGGAATTGATTTTTGAAGATACGAAATATTTTTGGGTTCACAAAATGTCATGATCATTCAACGACAGGGTTAACATCAAATCAAAAGTTTCCACGTGTACAAAGCCTTTTTTTCTATAAATACTGCCAAAATTTGTGAACGTCGATTTCTCGCTTTGAACATTCTTCTTCTCCTAAGTTCAAATGGCTTCTTCTTCTCGTCGTCCTTCCAATCGCGTAACTTCATGTGAGGTTTACAACAGAAGAGAGGATTCTTTGTGGAAACCTCTTTCCGTGAAAGTAAATGACTGGGTTACTATGCTTCCTAGCTGTAGAGGTGCCCATAAAGTCAAGCGTGCCAAAAGAGACAACACAAGAAACCATTGGAAGGGACGTATTCTCAGTTTCAAATTGAAGAGATGCGGTTGGTTTGCACGAGTACAGCATGTGTACACCGCTAAGGATCTTGTTCTAGAAAATCATCTGCAATTCCCTTCGTACTGTAAGTGAAGTTTGACAATGCTCTTCTATCATTCCAGTTGATTTTGTATAATGAAACATATGTTTTTGTACTGCAGATATCTTTCCTTCCAATATTGTGGAATGGCAACCTGTTGAATGTTTAACAGGAACATTCAGAGTTCTTCATAAGGAATATGCAGAACTCATGTATGCAGAGAAATCTGTTCAATTCTTCAATAGCATAGAGTTATTTGTCCATTATGCAGATTATCAAGTGCCGTCAGGGAGGAGTTCTTATGGAATTCTTGTACACGTACCTAGTCCTTGCATCTCTTCATTAGATTGGGATGCTCCTGATCATTCAACAGTTTCAAGTTTTCTCTGCAAAATTAAATTTGACATCCAGAAGGCAATGCCAGCAGGCCGAATTTCGAGAAGGATAAAGATTCAATGGTTTTTGCCTATTCATGTCTTTGTAGCATGCTTTAAAAACATGTTATTACAAAAAACAAAAACAATGTGGTTGAATAGGAGAGTCCCTATTTCAGAGATTGATGATGTTTTAGGTAGGGAATGGGATAGCAAAGAAGTTCAAAAGCTAGGTGACATTATTTTATGTAAAGTTAGTCCCAATTCTCTTTCAATCTCATATCAGATATGTCGACAATCTCTGGTTCTAGGATATGACTATAGAAGGTGGAAAAAAAAGCTTGGACTTTGGATAGCCTTGGACTCAGAGGAGAGCTGTCCAGAATTTGAGTTAGAAGTATTGATTCATCTAGATTTTCAATCAAGGAAAATAATTATCACTGCAAATTGGAATCTCAGAAATGTAAGGGAGCTTCTAGAATACCTTGATGAGGTATCATCTCAGTGTAGATTCTCAATTGATGATGCAATAGTTAACATTAGATCAGAGAAATCATTATCTTGCATAAGCTGCCTGCCACCAAGGGTGATTAAGTTCCAACCTTTAAGATTGTAACAAGTTAACCCTGACATTCTTACATAATGTATCTTCATCTAATAGAAGCTTCTATTGATACTTCCATTAAATTTTCTTGGCAGGATGGTTACAAACAATGTGTGTTAAATTATTAATTTTAAATGTCTTAGATATTTTTTAGGTCCTTAATTTCATATTTCCATTGATTTTTTTTTGCAGGAGTGAATTGATGACTAAGAAATAATTATACAGGAACTTGCATAAGTTAATTCTAGATGAAGAAGAGATCTAGAATTGAATATCTAATTTCAATTTAATAATTATAGTCTATCAAAGGTGCACACTAGTCTCAGCTAAATAATTTGATTCTATCCAACTTTTCTGTCCTCAAGTAATGCAAGAGAAATTATCATGGTACACATAACAAGTAATATAAGAGAGTGTGGAGAACTTGGTGCAAATTCCAATCCAAGGTTTGGTATTTCAATATTAGAAGAGCATGTCTTAAGGCATAAAGCAGAGGAGACGAGATAAGTGAAGACGACCGATGCAAGCGACTAGGGCAATCTGAAATTGTCGGATGGCCCTTATCGCTTACATCGGTCATGTTAGCAAACTACCGCGAGAGAAATTATCATGGTACAAATGCAAACTACCAAGTAATATAAGAGAGAGTGGAGAACTTGGTGCAAATTCCAATCCAAGGTTTGGTATTTCAATATTAGAAGAGCATGTCTCAAGGCATAAAGCAGAGGAGACGAGATAAGTGAAGACGACCGATGCAAGCGACTAGTGCAATCTGAAATTGTCGGATGGCCCTTTTCGCTTACATCGGTCGTGTTAGCAAACTACCGCGGGAGACTTCAAGAAGTGACCTTGCGTAAAGATTTGACTCACGAGTATAAAAACTAGCAACAGCGATGAAATGGATAATACGACCGATGCAAGCGATAGGGGCAATCCAAGATTCTCCGATTCCCCGTATCGCTTGTATCGGTCGTGTCCTCTTAATTCTTTATGTCCTTCTGTAACTTCTCGAATTTAAACACTTTCCAACAAGAATGAAGTAAAAAACCCACAATGCATTCATAATTGTGACATTAATAAACTTAATTGGACCATCCAATGAACTTTTGTCAAACTCTCAAGAGGTTCAATACAACTGTGACCATCTTCCAGATGAAGATTGGCATAACTACATACAATTTGTTAAAAAATAAATCTTCCAACCTCGGTTGGCTTTACAATTGATTTCAATCTAAGACTCAAAAATTGATTTAACCCTTTCTATCCTTTTTAGAGCCTTGCTTTCTCTGTTGCTTCTGTCCCTTTTTGGAGCTTTCAGCTTAACTCTTTATGTTGTTCATATGCTTTAGTGGTGAGTGAAGAGGAAGCCATTTCTTTTTATCTTCAGACTGTTTTTTATCAGGTGGAGGGGGTGGAGGTGAGTCTGGATCATATGGGCAGATTGCATGTTTCATGATACTATTTATTGCTCTCTCTCTCATCAAGATGATCCATGCTTCCGGGTAGTCTGATAAATTCAATTCAGGTTTGTGGAACCTTCTTTCCAAGAATCTTACAGCATTTGCAATCACTCTCCAGCCACATGATGTTGAGTCTCTCTACAATGGCACATGAATTTGGCTGTATCCAAATTGCTTTTGTTCATTCATTTTAGCTATTCCTGGAAAATTCTGATCAATATGCATCTTGAGAAGCTTTGCAGCACTGCATTGTAAAGTGAAAATCAAAACGGGGCATGGCTTTAAAATAGAGAACAACAAAATGTATAGTAACTTACACTTTGCAATTCCCATGCTGTGATGGAAGAGAATTGAGGAAAAGAGCTTGATATGCATTGAAGTCCACAATAATCAAACTCCAATAGCCCCTGTCAATGAGTTGCATGTAAATATACTTTCTTAAATGAAACAAATATGTTTCCAAAATGAAGATGAATACTTACTTTTCAATATATGGGTAAATTACACATTCTACTTCTTCTGTAAAACCCCGTAGAAAGGACTTGGCATCTCCATGTTTATGCAAAAAACATTGTGTCACCAGAGGATCTAAAATAAATAATTTTCTTTGAACCGCTTCCTCACATTGTTGAAGAAGAACCCTACAAATCAAGAAATAAAAATGCAGTTAAGGAACTAGAAAATTATGCAAAACAAAAGCATTTTAAGGCCTCTAGATATACCTGAGTGAAATGTTGACCACACTATCTGATATTTCAAGATGAAGCTCCCTCAACATTTTGTTATCTTCAGGTCTAATGTCAAGAAACAATTCACTTTGCCATGGCATTGCAACATTAACTATAACCTGCCCATCTCCTTTCTTGAGGAGCTCTTTATTTGCTTTCTGTAACTTTTGAATCTGGGTTAAGATTGCACTTTCCTCTGTAAATAATCCCTGCTTTTTCCTCTCCTCCTCACTATTTGCTGCAGTTCTAGTCTCATGATCATGAGTGACTTGAGCGTTGATCTCTTCAATGACAACTGTTGTTTTAGGTGCTCGAGCTGGAGGTATATTTAAAATATCGAAGAATTTTTTATCGTGGTGATCAATAGGAACCAGAGCTTTATCAAACTTATATCTTATTCTTGAAACAATAACATAATCCTTCGCCATTAGTGTTACCCTATGAGAATGAGCAGCACATAAGTAGGCATCATTCATGAAATCAATAGCAAAGTCCTCTGCAGCTTCTTGCAGGCATAGCAGTGCTTGAGTTTGCCACCTCACATTGACAAAGGATGAGGTCTTCATCAAAGAACAGAGGTTGGCTGAGATCTGCTTGACAACTCTCATAAATGGAAGTCTTGGGATCAACAATCCCACAGACTTTTGGGCTCTTCTAATTTCCCTCAAAGACTTAACATGGTAGTTGACCCTTTTTTTTGAAGGCTTGTCTGGCACATTGGCTTGAACCTTCTGGGAATTTTGCTCCTGGACATTTTCCCCTTGGGCATTCTTGTCCTGACCCTCAGGGTACAACTTCCTTGCTGTCTTTTTGGTTCTAGCCATACTCTGCAAAAAATCAATCTTTAGGCAAGGAATTAGGAAAAGTGGAATATTCCACTGTCAAAACTTACTCTCAAAAAGCTATGATCAATGACTCTTTCCACTATCAGAGGCACGACCGATGCAAGCGATAACAGTCATCCGGAAATGCCCGGATGTCCCTGATCGCTTGCATCGGTCGTCTTTAAATTAATCATCAAATATCAATAAATAATATCTTACAATGCAAAATACTCAATTATCACTAAGATAAAGATAATTGGAAAACTATAATCAATGACTCTTTCCACTATCAGAGGCACGACCGATGCAAGCGATAGCAGTCATCCGGAAATGCCCGGATGTCCCTGATTGCTTGCATCGGTCGTCTTCAAATTTATCATCAAATATCAATGAAATATATCTTACAATTCAAAATACTCAATTATCACTAAGAAAACGATAATTGGAAAACTATAATGAATGACTCTTTCCACTATCAGAGGCACGACCGATGCAAGCGATAGCAGTCATCCGGAAATGCTCGTATGTCCCTGATCGCTTGCATCGGTCGTCTTTAAATTTATCATGAAATATCAATAAAATATATCTTACAATGCAAAATACTCAATTACCACTAAGAAAAAGATAATTGGAAAACTATAATCAATGACTCGTTCCACTGTAAGAGACACGACCGATCCAAGCAATAAGAGTTATCCGTAAATGCCCGGACGTCCCTCATCGCTTGCATCGGTCATCCCTGAATTCATCATCATATTTCAATAAATAGTAGTTAAAATAAAGGTAAGAATGCGTTATACTCAAGCATAGCAAAGGAAACCAAAATTTGCAAGCTATGATCAAGGACTCGATGATATTAAAAAACATGACCGATCCAAGCGATTAGGGTTATCCAAAAATCTCGGATGTCCCTAATCGCTTGCATCGGTCGTGTCCACATTACCTTACGTAGAGAGCGCTCTCTATAGAAATTGTGAAGTAGGCTAAAAACGTGGTGGCAATGGAACCTCGACGCTTGGCAAGTGTTGACAGAAAAAAATGAAGGAAATGAATAGGGAAGCTTAAATAGGTCCCTAAACTGAGTTGATCATTGTGCCACGTGGCATGCTCCGATTGGTCCACGTCAGATACCCGTTGCGAATTCCAACGTCTTTTGCCACGTGGCATGATTTGATTGATCCACGTCATCTATCCGTTGCATCGAGGAACGTACACTTTACCACGTGGCACTCTATGATTGATCCACCTCATTCGACCATTTCTTCCCTCCTCGCCTATAGAAAGCTACTTCCTTCACAAACTCAAACTTTCAACCTTCAGAGAACTTGTCTCACTAGAGACACGACCGATCCAAGCGATAAGAGTCATCCGTAAATGCCCGGATGTCACTCATCGCTTGCATCGGTCGTCCCTGAATTCATCATCATATTTCAATAAATAGAAGTTAAAATAAAGGTAACAATGCGTTATACTCAAGCAACACAAAAGAAACCAAAATTTGCAAGGTATGATCAAGGACTCGATGCTATTTAAAAAACATGACCGATCCAAGCGATTCGGGTTATCCAAAAATCTCGGATGTCCCTAATCGCTTGCATCGGTCGTGTCCACATTACCTTACCGAGAGAGCGCTCTCTATAGAAATTGTGAAGTAGCCAAAAAACTTGGTGGCAATGGAACCTCCACGCTTGGCAAGTGTTGACAAAAAAAAAAAGCAAATGAATAGGGAAGCTTAGATAGGTCCCAAAACTGAGTTGACCGTTGTGCCACGTGGCATGCCCCAATCTCAAACTTTCAACCTTCAGAGAATTTCTCACCTACATGTGTATTTTTCTTTCGTCGCCGACACGACCGATACAAGCGATTTTCGCCGTTTGACCTACGTTGACTCGCTCTAGTCGCTTGCATCGGTTGTGTTCTCCTAATAGACATACAAGAGAAGCTGCAACTTAGATGGAGGTAATGAATGAGATCCTTAGTGTCTCTCCATCAGAGAAACTTCTTGATTTCATGGTTCAAGAGGGTTTAAGTGTAGATTATTTTCCTGATGCAATGACCATATTCAACCCCGAAATTGATTTTGGAAAACTCTTAGAGAACTCGAAAAGTTTTCTTAAGGATGAGTGGGAGATTTTCTTGGGGTTGGTCAATGGGAGGATCCTTTCTATTTCTCAGAAAACCTATGTCCATCCTCACATCTTTGGGAAGGATCCAATAGATAGGGCTAAAATCACAAGAAAATGCAGAAGGATATCCCCTTTGCCAGGGAAGCTTGATTTATGCCCAGAGCATGAAAAGGACTGCTGCTTGCTCCCTTTAAACATTTCTTTCTTGATATGGCTTGATCATATCTCACTTGAAAGGGAGGAAAATGTTCATGATGAAGACGAGCCTTGCTTAGAGCTGGCACTTGAGGCTAGCTCAAAAACTATGAAAGGTGTCATGGAGATTGTTGAGGAGATCAATCTCCAAGCAGAAGAAGAGCAGGTCAAAGATTTTGATGTGGCCATTTTTAAAGCAGAGACTGCAATAAGGGAGCCAACTGAAGAAGTTCAAGTGTCTGAGAAGTCCCTACTTCTCCCAAATCTACCCTTTTACTTTATCTCTGGGAAAGAGTTCATACCTCTATTTTACATTCAGGAACTTTTCAATCTAAGGGAGGACTACTGTCTTGCAGCTATAGCTGAGGCAGAAGAAGTTGCAAAGAGATTCATCAATAAGAAAGGAGAAAGAAGAGAGGAATTTTTGCGTCTTGATTTGGATTTGTCTAATGAAGAATTCAAAGATTCATCACAAGCTCTTTCAAAATGCTTTGAGAAAGCTATCTCAGAGAAGCCAAAACTTGCTGATGAAGAGTTTGATGAGCATCAGAAGCAACTTGGAATATACTCGTTTGGACGTGGCTATTCATTCTTGGATGTCGCTGAGGACAAAGGAACAATTTGTATTGACTCAAAATAGCTCATTGAGGAGGAAGATGAGGTCAAGGTATGTTGTTTGATATATTCTATCACTTAAAGTTTTTGTCCGAGATCTCTATTTTTAAGTGAGAAAATGACCACGACCGATGCAAGCGATACAACCTAACGGATAATCTCCGTTGGGCCTTATCGCTTGCATCGGTCGTGTTCGGACTTGAAGAGGAAGATGAGGTCAAGTATGTAGTAAAATATATTCTCATGATTTAAAGGCAAAGGAGATGAGATGGGCTTGATGCAAAATCTCTATCTTGTGTCAGTTTGTCCAAGTTCTCCATTAGAAGTGTCAGAAATGGATCACGACCGATGCAAGCGATTAGGCCCATCGGATATTTTCCGCTGGGCCTCATCGCTTGCATCGGTCGTGTTTGGACTTGAGGAAGATGACGTCAAGGTATACAGTTAACTATGTTCTCAAGAACTTTAGCTTAAGGATATGAGATGGGACCAATGCAAAATCTCTTTCTTGTATCAGATTTGTCCAAGTTCTCCATTCGAAGTGTCAAAAATGGATCACGACTGATGCAAGCGATTAGCCCATCGGATATTTTCCGCTGGGCCTCATCGCTTGCATCGGTCGTGTCAGAAATGGATCACGACCGATGCAAGCGATTAGGCCCATCGGATATTTTCCGCTGGGCCTCATCGCTTGCATCGGTCGTGTTTGGACTTGAGGAAGATGACGTCAAGGTATACAGTTAACTATGTTCTCAAGAACTTTAGGTTAAGGAAATGAGATGGGACCAATGCAAAATCTCTTTCTTGTATCAGATTTGTCCAATTTCTCCATTCGAAGTGTCAGAAATGGATCACGACCGATGCAAGCGATTAGACCCATCGTATATTTTCCGCTGGGCCTCATCGCTTGCATCGGTCGTGTTTGGACTTGAGGAAGATGACGTCAAGGTATACAGTTAACTATGTTCTCAAGATCTTTAGGTTAAGGATATGAGATGGGACCAATGCAAAATCTCTTTCTTGTATCAGATTTGTCCAAGTTCTCCATTCGAAGTGTCAGAAATGGATCACGACCGATGCAAGCGATTAGGCCCATCGGATATTTTCCGCTGGGCCTTATCGCTTGGATCGGTCGTGTCTAGGAGTTGCATGCAGCAATGATAATACATGTCTTGCTTGTGGGAATTCCCCTCATTTATCAAACATTAGATGTTTCTAGGCAGTTTGCAAATAGATATTGATGACGACCGATGCAAACGATAACGACAATCTGAATTTCTCTGTAGACCCTTATCGCTTGCATCAGTCGTGTCTCTTGCTTTTCTTTCTAATAGTTTCAAGTTACTTCACATGTTTCCTTAAGTGTGCTTGCAATTCATCTAACCATGTTTTTCATTTTTATCATAGTTAACTTTATTGGATGAAGACAATTACCTTGGCAGGGGCAAGGGAACAAGAAAAGCCTTAGAAGAGAAAGGAAAAGCAAAGGTGGATATTCATTCTATTATCCACTATCTTCCAAAGTTGAACCCAGCCACTTTTTGTGTTATTCACAAGCACTATAGTGAGGAGCCAGACTTTGCATTGTTCTGCTTGAGGACTCTATCAAAATACATGGGTTTTACTCCTATACCCTTTAATGCTTTCAGAGTTTTACTGCTTGAAAGAGCAACTGCATTCAAAATTTTTGGATATGCCCCTGGACTCAATGCTTCAAGGGCATGGTACTTTCTTTGTTATTCAAGCTATGCAATGGCTACAGGGGTGTCAGATTTAAAAAGCATTGCTGGATACAGGAGAAAAGAGTTCCTGAGATATAGAGGTGATTTGCCAGAGCCAAGCTCTTTCAAAAGGCTCAAGGAATGACTTGATTTTTTCAAATTCTATATCTCAACAAATGTACATATACAGAAATTGCCCAATGTGATATAAGACATTGCAATTTTTTTTGGTGTAATTGTTATTGATTCTCTGGTCAAAGTCATCTGATGGTAGTAGACATATTTCTTTTCAAAGCATAATACATCATGAAATGTACATACATGACATCTTTTATTTCTCAAAGAAATAAAAGACATTGCAAATATTAAAGCTCTGTTTGAAATGTGGTCTTTTTCAGTTTGTGATATTGATACATGATTTGTCTGCTGATAGCCATATCCTTCTAATTATATTTGGCATGAGGTCCTTTGTAATTGTCTTCTAAAGAACCAATCAAAAAGCTCTCTGAAGGCATTGCTCTTTGTTACTCCTCCTCCTTTCCTTGTACACCTAAAGAAGCTTGTCCTTGCTTGATAATGAGATTTTTCCATGCCTTGGGTGTTCCACATGGCAAGTGGTTCTTTTTCTGCAAAGAATGCACCATGCACAAGAAGAATATGCTGGAAAGCAGAAGAATTTCATTAGATCTTTATTTCAATTAAAAATAAATAAATTGAATAAAATATCTTTGGAGCTCACCAAGTAGTATGTTATGTCTTTGGCACCCCATGCCTCTATGATGGTTTCTATAAGCTCTGTGGTCGCCTTTCTGAAATCTGTCACATAACTTTTTGATGTTACCTGCTACCTCATGATCTTTAAAAGATTATCTAGTTTGACCCACACCTCCATTCTCTTTTTTGCTATTTCTGCTTTGCTTTTTACATTAGTCGTGACCTCACAAAATGTTTTCCATGAATTCCACATGGCACTAAGTTGTTTGCCATCATGGTTGCTGAAAAATCCAAGTGAAGACGGACCAACTTATCAATGATTCTTAACTCTGCATGTAGTGTACATATGTGTACATTTGTCAATGCTATTGGAAGTATGGGATCCCAAATCATTGAAGAAGATGAGTAGTTATGAAGAATAACATTTTGTCTAGAAGGAGCCTCTTCACCCTCAGCTCTAGTAATCCATCCATTTGTGCCTGGGCTTTGCATGCAGTACAAGCAAGGGTATTTAGAATTTGCTCCCCCACTTATACCAAACATGCATTTGAGTGTCTTTAGGTCTCCACTCAAATGCCACTCAACTTGAAAGTTTCCGTAGTCTTTGACATTCAACAATTCTCCTGCATGATGCCCTTGGATAACATTTGGAATGTTTGTCTGTGAGAATAACCATTTAAGTGTTTTATGGCTCTCAGATGGAACTTGAGCACAGCCAACCCACCATAACTCCATTTCTGATTGTACTTTGAGAGATGGAGTATCCAATTTCCCAAGGCTATAGTCCAAAGCTTTGTTCATCAGTGCAATGCTTATTCTCTCCATCTTTTGATGTTTTTTAAGCTCAGCTTCATCAAGTTTGATTACAAATTTCAATAGACCAGAACATTCATGCTCTTTTATATTATAGAACTGAACCATGTATGTTTGAAGTTTTATAACATCTATCCATATGTTGTTAAATGCATTGTAAGTGAAATGTAACTTTTGTTTTCCTACTTCGTAAGGCATGTTACCGTGAATATGTTTATATTCACCAAATACTGATGTGATCTTCTTATTCAAGCAGAGTCGAAACTTTCCTACATGATGGGGTCTAGGCAATCCAAAACTTCTAACTTTGTTAAATTTTAAACATTCACACCAAACTTTTGAAATTGCTCTATAACCTTTCCTACTCACTCCGACACTATCACAAATATTTTGAATTTGAGATGGTTCTAGTAAAAGATTCATTTCTGTCATGAGTTTTTGAGAAACAAAGCGTTTCAAGCATGTATTTTCATTTAGTTTCAATAGTCTTAAAACATCATTTTGACTCAAAATTTCATTACAGAAATGTATGCGCTCAAAACTGCTCGACATATTGAAACCTAACACATTTGTCACATGATCTCTAACAATTTTCATTCTTTTCTTTTTCTGGCCAGATTTTTCAGTCAAATCTAAAAAAGGTTTTACTCGTTTTGACCGCATTCTCAAACCTATAGGAGTTTCTTTCATTTTTTTAAAAGACTCTAACTGAGAAGATAAAGTGGATAATTTGTTTTCTAGCTCTCTCATATGTAAATTCTTCTGGTGTAGTGTGTTTTGTAAATAGTTTATGTATTGTACATAATTCCTTGAAATATCCTAGAGCCTTGAACAATAGCCTCGTAAACCATCCTCACCATCTCCCACAAATCTAATCAGATCATGAAGATTATGAAAAGGGGGGTACCTTCCAGTTTGTGGATCAATTGGATAAACAGATCCATCTGTCCATATGTCGATATGTTTCTTGCCTTCCTTTCGCAATCCATCCACTTCAAGAGGATGAAGAGCCCTTCGAAATACGTTTCTTGTCGTCGCATACTCCTGACTAACTGCAATGTTGATATGGAACTTTTTACAATGATTTCGATTGTTTGAAAGCTCAGGGAGAGTATTTGGGTTAACGTTCTCCATGGTCTGCTATGAAAAATGACGAGCAAGTGTCTAAAATGACGTGAAAGGGAGAAACAAGCTTGCTATGAAAAGTAGAGAAAAAAAGCGCAAAACATGATCGGCACACATTATATAGGTCCGTGAACAAGAGGAAAATTCAACTTTTGAGGCGTAAGATATCACACAAACTTCGAGGCGTAAGATATCACACAAACTTTTCATGATTATATGATACGAGTTTCTCTCTCTTCAAAATTTGCATAAGATACGTTTTAAATGAACTTACACGGAATTTCTTCAAGGATTTGACAACTTTAATCCCGATTAAGCACAACTAATTGAAATCCTTACACGGCCCTTTTTGGGCCGTTTTTCGCCCTAATGGAGACTCGAAGAAGAATTTAATAAAGGGAAGATTCAATCTCAGAAGGGACTCCAAAACATCAGAGGAAGATTAAGATACGAGGATGAGATCAAAAGGAAAAATCTTCAACTTTATTTTAAGGAATGGTTGGCTGGTAAGGCAGATCTCCAAAGAGATGTGCAATATTCTCAAAAGAAAACAAATTAGAGACGAGATCCCGCTACTACTTGACTAGAATGGGGTGGAATGTAAGACAGAGGATGAGGACATTGGCATTATAGAAACTCACTTCACAAGTCTCTTCGGTGGTGCTTGTCCCCTCTCCCCGCATAGGGGGGATTGCATGACCACCATCTCTCTGACTTCCTTGCACCGAATCCCACGCAACTTGACCGCTCTTCTTGATGCGACCATTTCTGAACAAGAGATCCTTGAAGTTATTGATTCGCTTCTGAATGGCAAGATCCCGGGGCCTGATGGGCTCACTAATGAGTTCTTTAAATCATTCAAATATGTGGTGGCCACCCCCTTGTGTACGAGCTTTGACCAAAGTCCATGTCAACGGGAAACTTTCAAAGGCAATCAAACTGAAACGATCCATCAGGCAATGTTGCCGGTTGGCCCCACTGCTCTTCGGCATTGCCATAGAAGGACTTTGCCGGCTTGTGGAGCGATAGATGGAGCTTGGTCGCATTAGCGGCATAACTTTTGCCACACAACTCTGGGCAAATGACCATGAGGCTTTTTGCGGACGACACAAATGCCTTTGTTCACAATGACAATACTAGCATCGAAGCCTTTTGGTGGTGCCTTGACACTTTTTGTGTGGCCTCTGGGTCGAGAATTAACCATTCAGAGACACCATTCAGGGCTATCAAAGGGACTCAACCCAATTTCCTCACTGTGCAGGGATGCCAAAGCATTCAATCCGGTCAGGTCATTCGCATTCTTGGTATCCCCATGGGATTCGGTGTTACTCTAGAACAAAGGTGGGCTTGGGTCCTCGCCAGACTTAATAACAAACTTAACTATTGGAGGGGTTTGCAAATGAATCTCGCTGACCGGTCCATGGTGGTCAACACGTTTCTCGTATCCTCAATCATTTACTTTGTTTCTTGTTGGAGACCGAAGAATCAAGAATTAGCCAAATTGCAAGGTACTTGTAGGAACTTTCTTTGGATTGGGGACCATAACAGGATAGGAGTGCCTAAAATCAAATGGTCCATATGCACTAGCCGAAACGAGAGTGGAGGTCTGGGTATTATGGACATTGGAAGTATGGCGAATAAAGTTGCAGCAAAGTGGATGATTAAGGCATGGTGCAACAGAGATTCCTCTTGGGCCTCATTAATTTTCAGAAACACGAACGTGATTACTCTTGTGGGCTACCGTGGATGGAAAAACCTCGACATCTTCACCCTCTTATTCTCTCCGATTCCACTCTCACCCAAAGGATCGTTCCTATTTAAATACTTGTGGTTGAGCTAGAATAGAGTCAAACTTCACATCAGAATCAATGAAGATTGGAAGTGGGCTGCAGGTATAAGACAAAATGACTCTATTTGGTTCCCAATCCAAGGCATGAGAAGCGTGGAGCCGTGTAATGTCTTAAGTGCAAAGAGACTCTCGAATAAGGGATTCAAACAATGGAAGCACCTCTAGAAACAAGACATGAACACATGGGTGGACTTTGAGGACCTTGACCCTAGTGTTGTGGTCATGTACGAGGAATGGAATGTTTTATTGAGCAGACACCATGCTTAGGACCGCTCTAAAATCCGATTACTGATGGGACAGGATGCTCCGGACCTAATGGGCCTTAAATGGTTTCATGGTAATCGCCTCCCTAAGCTTCCTTATGTCGAAGCTTGCAATGACTACTACAAGGAATACGGGCGTATAGCGACGGTTAAGGCGACATAAATTCGTCGCTATAAAATTGCAACATGCGTCGTAATGAGCGTCACGTGCGGACCGTCGATTAAACGACGAAGTGAACGACGCGTTTTGCGACTTGTACTGCAACGGGACCTGCGACGCTCGCCTGTAGCGTCGCTTCTACGTGGGTTCCAAAAGCGTCGCTTAAGCGACGCTTGATACGTCGCATAAGCGATGCTGTGTGCACGTCATTTATGCGACGCATCTAGCATCGCTTACATGACAGCTTGTTGATGGAAAAAAATTAAAATGTTGGAGGCTCTTCGATCGGCATTTTCACGCATCTGATCGAAGAGCTCTCCAACGTTCGCAATTGCGCTGCGCTTACGAGCTAAAGCAAGTATATGCAGGTCTTTGTTTCTCTCTTTCTACATCTTTTTCGCTTTGAATTCTCTCTCTCTCTGTCTCTCTCTCGCTTTGTTGACTCTCTCTCTTGTTCTCCTAATTGTTGACTCTTGTTCTTGAAATGTTATAGAAGTTCAAGTTTGCCAACATCTATATATCTACATCTTAAGAATACAACATGAATGAAAGAAAGGAGAAAATAACACTACATACATGCAACTTTGCATCGGTATATTTATTGCGATATTATTGGTTAAGATTTCAATCATCCACAATTTACTAGAGTGGTTCATAATTCATGAGTAGTTGCTTACATGGATATAGGTGACATGATATTTAGAGAACTCCAAAGAGAATTTTTAAAAATATTGAAATAAAAAGAAAACAACATATTGGGTGTCATTAGCTAGTATGAATATGATGTTTGATATTCAAGAACTGTGGTGATAGGGTTCTTCCATCTGCAAATATCAGAAAACCACCTCCCAACGGCGATCATACCCGACAGAACACCCAAGATCTTGAACCACTTAGCCTTGCTCTTGCGCATGCTCCACAGATTGCTATCCACATCATTGTCAAGTACATCCTTGACAGTGAAGTCGTGAATGCTGGTGTCAATATCTTTCATATCTTCATCCATTGGTGTCAATATTCTACCCACAGAATGCCTTCATTCATCAAAAATATTATTATGAAAGTATTATTGTAATTAATACACACGTAGCATATGATCTCATTACATAAATTTGTAATTACGTTTTCCAAAAAACTCTAAAATTACTCTTACAAGTCTCATCGCCAGCAAAGTGCTTCTGTCATGGGAGCTGGATGTAAGACCGAAACATACAAAGGCCTTCATTCTCCTTCCTCTTGGGCAAGCCATTCTCCTTCATCAACGCTCCCGTTCTTGAACCTTCCGGCGGAGGAGCTTGCTGCTATGACTTTTGGTTGTGACCATGCGACTTACAATGAATGCGCCACACAACTTCTGTTTGGTATACTTTATCAATCCTCTTACTTTTTATCACAGATATACGTCTCTCCCTTTAAACCATATGCATGAACAATAGCTTGATCATCAGCTTTTCTGCATGTCCAGGCCTTCGAGCTTCTCATATCATCTATGTAAAGAATGTCCGACCAGGGATGCCACTATTTTTGTTTAATTACATTGATAAAAAGTTGCATGGTATTTCTGAGGCAGATAGCTATGGAGAGATGAACATCAATCCATATGCCTTGACTGATGGGAAGCAGAAGACACGTTTTACAGCTCAGGTTCTTTGCTTGGATTTAATAATCTCTGATATTACATTAGATCACTGTTTGAGGTGTAATGAGGTTTTGTTTACATGTAGGCACGCATACGGGTGAGATGTCAGTGTGCACCATTGACAGAAAGCATATACAAGGGAGCATTAGCAACGAAGAGGAAATGGACGAGAACTGTGGTGATAGGGTTCTTCCATCTGCAAATATCAGAAAACCACCTCCCAACAGCGATCATACCCGACAGAACACCCAAGATCCTGAACCACTTAGCCTTTCTCTTGTGCATGCATATGTGTGTGTATGCATATGTATGTGTGTGTATGTGTCTATGTGTGTATGTGTATGCATGTATGTATGCATATGTGTGTGTATGTGTGTGTATGCTTTATGTATGCATATGTGTGTGTATGCATTATGTATGTGTATGTATGCATGTGCATTATGTATGCATATGCATTATGTATGTGTATGTATGCATGTGCATTATGTATGCATATGCATTATGTATGCATATGCATTATGTATGTGTATGTATGCATGTGCATTGTGTATGCATATGTGTGTGTATGCATGTAAGTATGTATGTATGTATGCATATGCATATGCATATGTATGCATGTATGTGTATGTGTGTGCATGTCTCTCTATGTGTGTGTGTATGCATATATATGTGTGTATGTGTGTGTATGTGTGTGTATGTGTGTATGTGTGTGTGTATGTGTCTGTGTATGTGTGTATGCATGTGTATATGTGTGTATGTGTGTATATGTGTATGTGTATGTGTATATGCGTGTGCATGTGTATGCATTATGTATGTGTATGTTTGCATGTGCATTATGTATGCATATGTGTGTGTATGTATATATGTGTGTGTGCATGTATATGTGTGAGCGTATGTATGTATATGTGTGTGTATGCAACATTATGTGTGTGTGTGTGTAGTTGTGTGTGTATGTGTATGTGTATATGTGTATGTGTGTGTGTGTGTCTATGTGTGTATATGTGTGTGTGTATGCATATGTATGTGTGTGTAAGTGTGTGTGCGCATACCTGGTCTCTCTCTCTCTCGTGCACTCTCTCTCTCTCTCGTTCTCTTGCTTTCGTCCAGATCTCGGCACAAATGTGCCAAGAGAAATCGAAATTTTTTTGGAACATTCTAGAGCGTCGCTTACGCGATGCTGTCGAAAGGATGATATGTGACACTAGCGACTCTATTTGCGGCGCAAAGATTAGTGCCGCGTAAGCGACGCAAGCTTTAGTCTGCGACGTACCCCGCCTAAAAATCAAAATTTTGAAAACAAGACCGTCGCTTACGCGACGTTAGCATCGCATAAGCGACGGTCCCCATTTTTTTCTGGTTTTGCGGCATCGCTATGCCCCCCTATTTCTTGTAGTGGACATTCACATCAGTCTCAATAAGAAATGCTGTGGTGTCTTAACTGGACGCGACTCCGATGGGATATGAAATTTATGTCTATGTGGCACCCTCTCATTGAAAACAAAAAGTCAGCTCTCCTATGGCAAATTTTTACACCGTGGAATATGGACCAATGCAAAAGCTAACAAGATCTGTGGTGTTCCGCCCTCATGCAAGCGATGTTGCCATAGCAAAGAGGATATTGGTCACCTATTCTTTGCTTGCCCTAAATCCCTTCGGTTATGGAGGGTCCTTCGTCATTCTCTAGGACTCCAAGAAAAAATCAATTGGAAGCAAGCCCTCATTGGTGAAGGGATCGGTTGCTCTGCGGCATTGTGGAATGCGATCAGGGGAGAGATCCTTTGGAATGTTTGGCAGGAAAGATGCATTCACAACCTTGGCAATACCCCCAAGGAGTGGTCAATTAAGAAGTCCCTATTCCTTCTTGGCAAAAGAATTGCTAAATGTAAGAAACCCCCCCCCCCTTCAGACATCACAAAGAGCTACAATATGTCAACAATAAGCTGAAAACAAAGTGGGATCCACATGATGGGGATGCGAGGTTTATCAACCTCCTCTATAACTTCATGTAAGCCTTTTAAGGTCCACCACGAAGGCTCTGGCAGATTGTCAAAAAGAAACTTAGACTTCAAAAACATATAAGTTGGATGCATGCTTTGCTGGGAGAAGCGTTTAGTTGCTCCGCCTCTTAGGAACGCCATTAGAGGGGAGGCCCTATGGAATATCTGGCGGGAAAGGTGTGCTTGCAACTTTGGTGACTCCCCCACAGTGTGGTCGATTGAGAAATCACTATCCTCCTTGGCAAAAAGATCGCTAATTGTAAGAAATTCCCTCCTCTTTAGGCATCATCAAGTGCTCCCTACAACAAGCTTAAACCCATGTAGGCCCCGCATGAGGGTGATGAGAAGGTGACTAACCTTCTTTGTAATGCCATCTAAACTCTGTAAAAGCTACCCTCACTTTGTGGGATTCGGGGGATCCCATGAGCACTTGTCCCCTTCTCTTGTACTTTTCTTTTCTTTTAATTAATTCAAGTCCGCGAGAGTAGGCTAAGGCCAAACTTCCTTTATTTAAAAAAAAACATAGTATTGAAGTAACAAATAGTTGAACAACAAAATCATAGTCGTAAATAATAGTAGTTTAAGATGTTTTTATTCTTAAGGGTTGAACTCATCTTCCTTATTAAGAAAACCTAATTATTAAGACAACATAAACCTTGCAAGCAACCTGATGTGTAATGAAGAGACGAAATATAACATGGAGGCGAATTACATTATTTTCTATGAAGAAAAGAAGAAAGATATGAACGTCTCAACACACATGGTCAAATGCATGAAGTATGCACGCAATGTAAGATTAAAAGTACATATTCGAATAAAAAAAAGATTAGACGATGGCTCAAGTCCCTTGAGAAACAACAATGGTAAAACTCTACCATTTAACGCGCTTTAGCCACCTTATTTACTATGTGATCACATTATGTAGAAGATATCAATGTGCATGTGCATATAACATATATGCCATTAACCTAAATCTCTTTCCATAATTATATTGTGACATGATATCTAGTCTACCAAAGTTATTTTAGAGTTCGTTCATCTACCAAAATTATTTAGACTTCTGTATTTGCTGTCACATGTCTAAACCTCCATATCTAGATGTTCTATTAGCTAAAAAGGAAAAATCAGGCTTTCCATAAATCTATATCTTGAACTATGCCATAAGTCACGCCCGTCTTCCGTTCAAAATTAGCGCAAAATTTCCATTTGTTTTCAATTGCGTTTCCTATAAATCCTTCCCATTTCATTCTCATTCACCCTCACCTTCATCACCGCACATCCCCTGCGCCATTTAGATGTATATTCTGAGGTCCCGTTATGCTTCAGAAATCGTGGGCGAGTAGATTAAAAGAAGGAAGCCCGATACTTCACATTATTTATCAAGAGAGGACAAGCGCAATGCTTTAGAACTACAGAAAAATGGTTGACACTTATGAACAAGAGAAACGCAGATATATATTTTTCAGATTTCATAGAGAGTACTACCTTACAACCACAGGTTACTTGAACGCATCTATGGTTGTGGTCATACAAAAAACGGCATCCGAATGGTCGTACATCTCGCTCGCGGGCTTTGGTAGACGAACTTCTCAAGAGCTGCGTTCATGCATAGTCAACCTATACTACACTCAGCTCAGAAGCGTCAAAGGCGAAAGACCCCGGCTGATAGGCCATTGTGTAGCCTGAGAAGGATTCACGATGTCTAGGATACTCAAGGTTGGTTCATCAGAATATCCATCGCCACGACTGCGAGATTTCTTGAGTAAAGGAACAGAAGAATCGTACATGTCGTTTCTCTCCGGAAGTCCAAGGGGTCTTTCATCGATCGTCCCTATGGAAAGATTTGCGTTCGGAATCAGGTTCTCCGCTCTAAGCTCAGCATCCCTCACTGCGTATGGCCGCGGCGGTCGGGTTCTCGAGCATGCTGGCTGAGAACCATGCAGGAACTCGTAGGCCATCGCGCAAGCATTAATCCACGAAGCCTTGCGTTTTATGCCGGAAACGTACCCTGCACTCCGATCAGCCCTCTGGACCAAGGGGAGAACTGTGCTTTGTGGTAGATCCTGGCGTTTCCTTACTATGGAGGTGGGTATAAAGTCATCATGGTTGAAGCCTCCACGAGAGGAGGACTTTTTATGAGACTGGACCGTCATGATCATCTCTGTGGTGGAGGGATCGTCGGACAAATACAGACTACTCACGAAGAAGAGATGAATGAATTATGTTTCCGCACATAGATATATATAGAGTATGAAAAGGCAGTTTGACCGCGCACGTTTTAGACTTCAGGGATTCCACGAGTTATATACGTACCAATGAAGCTACGTTTTGCGACTCAATGCGTTCTAAATAATAATATTCAATCTCCCCACTAGTAATGATCAGTACACTCCTGAAATTTTCAAGGTGCATTGATTCGACCCCTCAAAATCATTCAGTCTTGGTGTTTTCTCTATCGGGTTTGATCTTAAGAAACAAGAAGCTTCAAAAACTAGCAAATAGCAACATTAGCTGTCTTCTTCCGCTGTTTAAACTCCTTTATTCTTCAAATGTGATCGAAGTACTATACGTAAAGGTACTCATAAGTCTAATTTTGCACTTTAAGCTCCAACTATCTCATCCCATGACTCTTTGGATTCTTAGGCCAATCTTGAAATAGATGTTCCTCTCTACAAAACACAATTTTGTTCGTCTGTCATTGAGAGAGATGTGTGAGTTTGAGGATGAAGACCATTAGACATGGAATGAGGATGTCATCTCTCATCTGTCATTGAGAGAGATGTGTGGATTTCAGGATGAAGGCCATTAGACATGGAATAACACCATTGCAGGCTTCAAACTTGGATCCCTTTGGGCATGGACGCCCATATCAACCTCTTCACCAACTATGTGGACCTAAAATAAATTTTTGGACACCTCTTTACCCGGTACATGCACATCCCAAGTAACTATCTTAGATGGTTTCATCAATGAAAAAATAAAAAGATATTAAAAGATGAGCCACATGCAGGATTCGACCTTTCTTGGGACTCATCAAAGACACAAGACACATGCTATCCAAGAAGCACTACAACATATTAGGGTTATACTGAGGCTTCTACTGAGGAAATTCAATAGGTGCATTTTTGTGCCGATGTCGGTGTATGAATCGGTATAAGCATCGATAGCATAGTGCAGGTATAGGCACCAGTATAAGCATCAGTATGAGCCTTGGTACTATCGACGTTCATATCGACGCTTATACCGGTGCTTATATTAGCATCTTGGGAATACTGATGGGCATACCCGTGCCTATACCGGCGTTCAGTTGGGAATACCAACGAGCATACTGACGATCATATGTGCAAAATTTTTTTCTTTGGGTAGAGTGTGTTGTATCTTGCTATAGCAACATTACCATAATGTTGTGTAGCAAAACAAAGTACACTCTACCCAAAGAAAACTGAATACATGTGATGTGTACTCTAATGGCAACAAAACATGATTTCATATAGCAAAATACTATCGAACACAAAAGAGATTAGCAGAATGAACCATGAATCATGTACAAAAAAGTTATATATTCCATAAATGAAGCATGAACAAGAGTGTTGCAAACCACTACCAGATATGAGCCGGTATAAAAAATGTGGCGAAGCACTTCCATATAGGTACCAATTAATACAGAATTATGATGCACCTGTCACATATGAGTGTAATACAAAATTGTGGCAAATCACTACTATACAAATGCTCAAGGGAATCAAAACCTTTACAGCTACAGTCCTCCAACAAAGCATATGCGTAAAATGAGACAAATTGACATGATATTTATAAACAAAAACTAAAAATACCAAACCAAGCTATAAGTTCACCTCATCATAGATGCTCCCATCAAATGATCGCACAACGTCCCTCTAGGTCCTCCAACAGTGCAGCCAATCCATGACGATATCCATAAGCTTCTTTGGTTCGCGTGAGAGGAAGACTCACTACCAACTCCTATAATAAATATGCAAAATGTTAGATGAACATACATGATGTGCTTAACATATACAAATTCAATAATTAAAATGATACTTATAAATTGGTAATGCGTATTGTCGTATCTACCGCTACCCAAATGTGACGTTCCAATTGTATCTAAACATGTGGGCATCGCATCTCGCTACTGACTATATCGGTGAGGAGTATGTTGTTTCTCATCGTGAATGGAATCCCACTCCTCGGTATCTAACCATACAGGCTTCCATAAGCCTATCTGAGAGCATCGCGAGCCTCAAACCACCCATGAGACATTACCTCGCATGCCATGTGTTGAATCCACTGTGAGCTCATAATAGGATGCCCGGGTGCAGGACGATATACTTCATTTATCGACTGTGTAATATAATTTTTGGAATCTTTATCCTATTCGCTCCATTTTAACATGATAGAATGTCCAAACTATATGGAGCAAAGTTGTCCAATGCGTTGATGCATGGGCTTTCCGGCCGCATCCATCATCGAAGCTCCATCATGTATGGGGTATATCTTGGAGTCATCATGGTCATGAGCTCCCCAAGTTGTATGTGGAGATGCCATCTAATACCATGTGGAGATGTTAGGATATATATATATATAAACCCTAAAAAATCAAAAGATCTATTTTTTAGATATTTTTACATGTATTTCATTGTATAAATAGTATGTGTTTATGTGTAGAAACTCAAAAACTCTATTTTTTTGATACACACACACACACACACAGACATATATATATATATATATATATATATATATCCTAAAAATTTAAAAATCTATTTTTAGATATTTAATTATTTATATTTTATATATTAAACTTTTTTCTCTAATGTTTACATACATTTAATTACATACTTTATTTAGGATGTGTTTATGTGTAGAAACTCAAAAATCCTATATTATATATATATATATATATATATATATATATATATATATATATATATATATATATATATATATATATATATATATATATATATATATATATATATATATATATATATATATATATTTGATATATTTAGATTTTTCCTCTAATGTTTACATACATTTAATTACATACTTTATTTAAGATCTGTTTATGTGTAAAAACTCAAAAATCCTATTTTTGATATATTTAATTAATCATATATATATATATATATATATATATATATATATATATATATATATATATATATATATATATATATATATATATATATATATATATATATATATATATATAAAAACCCTAAGAATTTATAGATCTATTTTTTAGATATTCAATTATTTATATTATACATTTGTATGTACGTGTGTATGTATGCATGTGTGTATGTAATATGTATATGAGTTTGTATGTAATATGTATGTGTGTATGTATGTATACATGTGCATGTGTGTGTTTGTATGTATGCAAATGCATGTGTGTATGTAACATGTATATGAGTGTGTATGTAATATGTATGTATGTATGTATGTATATGCATGTGTACATGCAAATGTGTGTGTATGCATGTATGCATATGCATGTCTGTATGTATACATGTGTGTATACATGTATGAATGCAAATGTGTGTGTATGTATGTATGAATATGCATGTGTGTATGGAATATGTATATGAGCGTGTATGGAAAATGTATGTGTGTATGTATATGCATGTGTACCTACAAATATGTGTGTATGTATGTATGTATGTATGCATATGCATGTGTGTATGTATACATGTGTGTGTACATGTATTTATGCAAATGTGTGTGTATGTATGTATGCATATGCATGTGTGTATTTATGTATGTGTGTATGTGTGTATGTATACATGTGTGTATACCTGCAAACTTGTGTGAATGTATGTAGGCATATGCATGTGTATATGTATACATGTGTGTGTACATGTATGTATGTATATGTGTCTGTACATGTATGTATGTGAGTATGAGTATGCATATGTGTGTGTATGTAATATGCATGTGTGTATGTAATATGTATGTATGCATATGCATGTGTGTATGTATGTATGTGTGTATGTGTGTATGTATACATGTTTGTGTGTACATGCAAATGTGTCTGTATACATGTATGCATATGCATGCGTGTATGTATACATGTGTGTGTACATGTATGTATGCAAATGTGTTTGTATGTATGTATGACTATGCATGAGTATGTAATATGTATATTAGTATGTATGTAATATGTATGTGTGTATGCATATGCATGTGTGTATGCATATGCATGTGTGTATGCATATGCATGTGTACATGCCTATGTGTGTGTATGTATGTATGCATATGCATGTGTGTATGTATGTATGTGTGTGTACATGTAAATGTGTTTGTATGTATGTATGCATATGCATGTGTGTGCGTACATGTATTTATGTAGTTGTGTGTATACATATGTATGCATATGCATGTGTGTATGTATGTATGTGTGTATGTATACATGTGTGTGTACATACAAATGTGTGTGTATGTATGTATGCATATGCATGTGTGTATGTATACGTGTGTGTGTGTACATTTATGTATGTATATGTGTATGTACATGTATGTATGTGAGAATGATTATGCATATGTGTGTGTGTATGTATATGCATGTCTGTATGTAATATGCATGTGTGTATGGAGTATGCATCTATGTATGTATATGTGTGTTTGCATATGCATGTGAGTTTGTAATATGTATGTGTATGTATATGCATGTGTGTATGTATATGCATGTGTGTATGTAATATGCATGTGTGTATGTAATATGTATGTGAGTATGTGTATGCATATGTGTGTGTATGTATGTATGCATCTGTCTCTCGATGTCATTCTCTTTTTATTTCATATTTCTCTCTCTCGCTCTCTTTCATCTCTCTCTCTCTGTGAACCTCTCTCTATCTCTCTCTTTCATATCTCTCTCTTTCACTATCTCTCTCTCTCATCTCTCTCTCTCTTTATGTTTCTCTAGATCTCTCTCTTTCTTTCATCTCTCTCTCTCTCTCTATCTCACTCTATGTCAATCGAAAACAAAACAATCACTTACATCAATGCAATTGTTTGGATCATTATCATAAAGTTCAGTTAATGTTGTCCTTCATCGAATTCCAAACAACTGATGCCAAAAAGCTCCTGCAACACTAAAGAGAAGAAAAATTAGAAAAGGGAAAACACAAAGAAAGAGAAAGGGTGCTATAGTATGTGCGATACTTACCAAAATTTAAAATCTAGAGAAATAGAGAGGTGTGCGAAGAGAAAGAGAGAGAGAGAGAGAGAGAGAGAGAGAGAGAGAGTCAGAGAGAGATGTGTGTACACAATATGCTCAGAATGTAGTTTGCGCACACAAATGCAAGAGTAGCAGACTTGGTCTCAAAGCACAAGCAAATGTTGAATTTTTGCTCTCAGGCTCGATTAAAACCATGCATCCGTATGAGCATCAATATAAGCACCGATATAAGCATCAGTAACTTCTAGCAAATTACCGACACCTATATCGATGCTCATATGGGCACTGCAGATTTTCGACATGCATATCGATAGTTGGTTTTCGACGAGTGTACCGATGATTAAAGACGGTCGGTATTGCCTTTGTGTGTTTTCAAGCATTTTCAACGATTACACCCATGCCAAGACATGACCATCAGTATGCACAACATCGGTATGCCCCTCATATGTTGTAATGAAGCCATTGGCGTCACATGTTGACATCTTATGTGGTGCACTGCCTCCAAACATTTGGTCCATGGATAAATGGAGAGAGACCAAACGATGAGTTACAGATACGATTCATTAACCTGTCAGGGACCTCATTAGAGACTTCCATGATATCCAAGAAGCAGGTGAAATCACAACCTTTATCTCTCCATTAGATTACCATGTACAAAAAGACGGATACATAGAGGCTTGTATACAGGGGATTGAATGTTTGATGCCTTAGTATGCAAAGCCCATGGAATACATGAGATCTTTTCCCTATGATGTCTTAGTGATTCGTGCTTCGAGAAGATTCTTTACTATTATAACCAATTGCGAAGCAGATAAAAAAAGTTTTCGGAGCACAAAAATAATAGCCTTCTATTAGCCACATTAGAACCTAAGCCATCTGAATGGAAGACAAAATGCCTATCCAATAGAACATCTACCATTCAATGGGATATCTGATTGTATTGAAGAAGGAGTGCTTGAGCTACACTTATGAACAATGGAAGAAGCTTGGCTATTCAAGGTAAAGTTGCTGAGGAAAAGAAGATTGGAGATTCAGCTGAAGTTAGCATGGCTCTTCGCAATGGAAAATGGAAGGATGTAGTTATTTATGAAGCTAAGTATTATTTGAGATTATACTTGGTTTGAAATTATGTTTGTCATAACGTTCATTCATCTTGCATTGATTCACAATTGGAAAATAGGAAGGCTTTTGAGTTTTGATATTGTCTAGAAGGACATAAAATGTCAATGAAAGATTAGAAATCAAGAACTGGATACTAAAACTCTATTAAAAGAACATCAAGCACTTGAAGTACTCACATGCATCAGCAAGCAATATCTTCCATCTAATGATTGAAGAGAATGAATGCTTATGCATTCCTTTTTCCAAAAGAATGTTCTCAATGGGCAACTATAAGTGTAAAGATGTCTTTTTGTGCACTTCGAAAGCTTTATTCTCATTCATAAGAGTTTATGATGCACATAGCTATGTGTATTAGCATGTTCAAACACAAAACGGGAAACAAAAGAAGTATTTTGTACATAAAATTAAATGCCCCAAGTGCATGAAAGACAAGCATGCATAAATCAAGGAAATATTTCAAGCATTTGTGAAGTATAAGCACATGCATTTTCATGTAAGCATAGC
>CM035436.1:84056322-84293822 GCA_020310875.1 Ceratopteris richardii
GATTCTTTGTGGTCACTTAAGGGTGGAGTATTTAAGTGAAAGAAAACGTGGAGAAAAAATATTTTCTGAAGGCTATATAAACAACCATCTCCATCAACGAAAACACAACTTTCATTGAGTTCTTACCATATAGTTACAAATTCTTGCATACTCTCCATATTATGGAGAGTATTTTCTAGAAGCCTATGTGATTCAGACGAATCTTATGTATCTTCTTCTCTCACGATTCCCTTTTATTCTAGGATGTTATGAACACTCCAAACATGATCTTTCCCTGATCTTGTAACCAACATCTGTTCTCTTGTTTGCCCTCCATCTGCTTTGATTGTAATGTAACTAGATTAATTTTCCACCCTATTGATAATTATAACATTGCTATGGTGATAAATAGTTGAAGTTTGGAGTCATTATACTCTAAAATGTATGCTTATTTTTTAGTATAATTTCACGTATTTCAATTCTTAGTTACAATACTCATGGTTGAGTAGAAGAAAGGCAGACGACATCTCGGGTTGTCTCGAATTTTCAGTTTGGAATATGATGAGGGTATGTTTCTTTCGCCTTTTTTATGTTAGTTGTAAGGAAAATAAAAGAAAATAAATTTTATTTCATATTTTTTTTCCGTTTGATTCAAGTCCTCCTTTAGTACAAAGAGGGTTTAAATTTACTTCTTTTCTTCAATATTAGAAAACACATCCGTTCAAATGCATGACGTGACTTAAACACAATTTGGAATGTAGTCACCACACACACACACACACACACACACACACACACACATATATATATATATATATATATATATATATATATATATATATATATATATATATATATATATATATATATATATATATATATATATGGATCATTAATTTTTTTATATTTTCGAGATAACTATAGGGGGCAGAGGGGTGGGATGGGGTGGGTGCAGGTTCTAACAAATAGAAGAGTATAATATTTTAATATATGTTTTTTTTATGATAATAATTAAAATAAAACACTTTAAGAAAGGTTCGTTGGTAAAATTTTTAACATTAGCGATGATGGAGTTTTTCTCATACAATTGTATAAAAGAAGTATAATATTTTAATTTCCTTTTTCTTAACAATGAAAATAAAATACTCTAAGAAAGTTTCTTTAGTAGTTTTTTTTTTATTTTCTATGATGTAGTTTTTCTCATTAAGTTCTAGTATAAAGATAAATTTTGGGTAACTAAGACTTTAAGAATTATCTCTAGGGTAAGTGTCATATTTTAACCCCTTCCTTAGGCTGTAATTTTGATGTCTTCGTGAAATGCTTAAAACAAAAATGGAAGAAACACAATGGATTCAATCTCCATACTCAAAAGGATTTATAGATAGTCGAGAGATGAGATGTCAATGTAGAATGGGGAATAAAGTGATGAATCTAATCTTGAAATCAAGCAGGGATATATAAGGAGACCATTGAGCTATCTAGCATTGATTGTAGAGGCCAATTTGTGTGAGCTAAACTACTCTAAGATCTTTTGGTTTGTCCACTAAGGACAATTTTAGGGATTTCCACCCTCACGTTTGTATAGTCAATTGATTACACATCTTGCAGCCACTCAAGACTTGGTACAGAAAAACAAAGAAAGAGTAAGCAGAACATGCGAGAGATATTGGTAGGAATAAATAACTTTTAGTGTTCTACCACATGCGAAAGTTGAAGATATATTCTTCAATGTGGAAGATAGAGCCCTAAATTGTGGTTGATATGATGAGGACAACTTCAACAAACATGCCACCGACTTGGCATTGGCTGGTGAAGCCCCTGAATTTGTTAAATTCTATGCTTACAATTGAAGAGAAAGACACATGGGGTGCTTGCAAAGATATCTTAATTATGCCTTTGGAAAAACACAAAACCCATATACCTTTTGGGCAAGCAAGGATGACCTCAAATTGAAAGATGGAGAAGATGAAGACGATTTTCTCTTTGAGTGTGAAAGGATGTGGAGAGCCTTGAGCATAGTTACTGGATCCACTCCTGTCAATCTCCAAATCAATATGGAGTATCTGAGATTCAGGGATTTTTATGAGACTAGAGAATACTTGGAAATTAAATGGAGGAAACATTTTGTTTTGAATAGAGGATTACTAAGCACAAGTAATTCTCAAGATGTTGCCACTTCATGTTTGGCACCAATACGAAGCAAGAATCAAGTTCAAGATATGTAGCCAGGAGAAGAGTCTAATGTCATTCAAGAACTCATTGATATGGTGAGAGAACTCAAAATTTTAGTGAATTTGATGCAATTATCTAGTGAAGAGAGACATGTGGAATATATAGCATTGACCCTAATCAAAGACCAAGACGTAGAAACAATGAAATCCCTTAGAAACAATATAGAAAAGTAAACATTTTGGAAACACCAATGGGTTCTTAAAAGGCTCATGATGTCTTAGTGGGCAAGAGAGAAAGAAAGAAGAGTTTTGTTGAAGCAAAGTCCGAGAATCATACGGCCAAGAAAAGGACAATGAGGCTTCTCAAAAAGTTGAACATTCACAAGAAAACTAGATTAAGAGGAAGCACACGCACCAAAGAAGTAGGAAAATTGGGTTGGAAGATTTTCCCCTTGGGTAAGATAGCCATCCTTATGACTTGGTAGAGGATTTTCATGATAGGAACTCTAATATTAATTTTTCCCAGCCATTGGCTATGTGTACGAGATTAAGATATCAATGTGGTAAGCTATCTAGTAGCCCAAAGAGGAAACCTAAGGGGAATGATGGTAATACCATTCGATTGAAGGATGATGTTTAGTTCAAAGAAAAAAGGTTTAGAAGTGTATACATTGATTGGGGTGCACAAATTTGTGTTATCATTGAAATTTTCACATTGGAGTTGGGATTGTGCATGACGTTCACCTTAGATTCATTTGTAAAAAAGGCCTCAAATTCAAAATTGAAATGTATTGGCCTTATTAAAGTCATGTAAGTCAACGTACTAGGAAAAGATGTAAAGCTAGACATGCATGTAATGACAGTAGACATTGGGGCTTATCCAATGATTTTAGAAAGGCCTTGGTTGATCACCATGAGGGTAAGAAAAGATTGGCATTTGGGTTTTCCTCAACCTATTTAGGGATAGGCCACCCTCTGAAAGAGTGATGCTAAATCTAGCAAATCGAAAGATTATTCTAGTAAGTGATGAGGAGCAACAAGAAACCATAACCAAGGAGACTAATAGTTATCGATTCTTGAATCACTATGACTTTGAGTACGTGTCTCTCTGAGATGATTCAAATCAAGAAATAATAAAACAAGTTAATACATTAGACTTGTGTATGATCTCTTCAAGAGATGATATGTAGGTAGTTTAGGGATTAATCCTATAGTACACTATGAAAAAATAGCAAAGATGTTATCCTTTGATCTATCTCAAACTGAATGATTATGCAAAGATTTTCTTTGAGTTCCCAAGGCTCTCTATAGCTAATTACTCACAAATGAGAGATTTTATGACTCAAGTGCATGCTATAAAATTGAAAGAGGCTAGTATGCAAGTTTCACAAAAGGTATGAAGACTAGGGATAGTGAGGAAAGGGGTTCTAAAAGTTGTGGTAAATTCACTTTTGGCCGTAGGGTTCATCTAACAAGTGGATGATTCACAATGAGTATCCTCTTTAGTCATAGTATAAAAGAAATTGGGAAATGTAGAGTTTGTATTGACTAGAAACCCTTGAATGGAGCCACTATCAGACATCATTACCCACTTCCTTTTTGGATGAAGTTCTTTATCAGGTAGACGGCCACAAGAAATATTTTATATGTGATAGATTTGGTGACTATTATCAAATCAAAATAAAAGAAGAATATGAATATAAGTTGATAGATCCATGGGACATTTTTGTCTATCCAGTGATGCTATTTGCACTTCTAAATGCATATGAAAGTTTTCAAAGTTGGGTGCATCATATGTCAGGGGATGTTTTTCGTAAGACTGTCTTTATCTATGATTTTCAAGATAGATCCACATAGATTTTGAGTATTGGGTCATGAGATTGATACCGATTTCTGGAGTTTCAGGATTGCAAAAGCACACAGGCTAGAAAAGGAAGAAGAGGAAAGTTGGAGCATAATTTTAGTGTATTGCAAATTGAGTGTACACGATAAGTTCCCCATTAGGTGATATCTCCATATCCAAAGAGATTAGAGGCTATTTTGCTTAAGGATTCAACAAGTAATTCAAGAGAGTTTGTGAATTTGGTCCAAAATCTAAGATATGCGGCTAGATCTTTTTCCATGCTCTTTGAGTGTATTTACACTTTACAAAAAAATGGTCAAATAGAAACTTTATCTTGGGTGAGGGATGATTAGGAATTTTTTGACTTGATGAAAGAGAACTTGGCCACAATTCCCATACTTCAACCTTTCCATTAGGATCAACAATTTTATCTGAGTATGAGTGTAGGTTCTAAGGCAATAAGAGAAGTATTAATACAAAGGAGGCAATAGAAACTATATCTAAAGCCTCTTTACTACATTAGCAAGTTCAAAGGAAACCATATTCAATGACACTCTACTGAAATCTTAGTTTGGACTCTAGTATATATCACTAAAATATTGAGGTCTTACCTAATTTAAAAGCCATTTTTTTCTTACATTTGAATCCATCTTACCCCCACATTTCGAGATATCTTAATAAGAACCCTTCGATTATCCTCAAAAATTTGAGATCAAACTTTTGAAAGATGAAGATCCAAGAACTCATATAGTTGACATGATAGTCTATGGTGAGAAAGATGTAGCAGTCAAGGGAGTAAGAGAAATAAGGGGAAAAATCTAAGAGGGATCATCTATGGAAATGTCTTCTAATGTTGGTGGGATTATCTATTCTGATGGATCAGTTAGAAGAAGTGAAGACTCAACCACTATAGGAATAGTGTTTTAGACTTAAGTGGAGTGGTAAAGTTGCAACTTGGTGTTGTAGTCCCTACTTTAAGTAACAATGAAGTTGAATATATGGTACTAAGAAGGGAACGACATTTGTAGCTTGAAAGGAATTTAATGAGTTCCATAAAAGGAGATGCTCTTTTGGTGATAACAAAATTCCAAAAAAGTTGGACGTGTAATAGTGAAAAGTTGAATGACCATTTTTATAGCATTGTAAAATTGATAAGGAGTTTCAATGAATCTCAAATAATGCACAGTCCAAGAGAACAAAACACAAAGGCTCATGAAGTTCTTGAAAAGGTAAGACAGAAAAAGAAATAACAAGAGCATTGAACAGAGTGAGTTGATGATCTGGTCCCTTACTCCATCTTAAGAAGGGAGAGAGGCACTCACATTAATTGAAACTTTATAAAGATTTTGGGGAGACACATGAGCACTATAATGTTTCTCAAAAATCATCTCACATTGTAAACGCCTAGCAATATATATTGCTTTCAAATCACTTGTACATGAAATGATTTCATGAAGTCTTGAGAAGAATATTATGTGTGGGAATTGAAGTCATGACCTACCTACTAGGAGTATGATGGGCTAACCACTTGCCCCAAAATCCATGGTCAAGGATTACTTCCTAATCCTCCCTCTTTGGGTGTGATTAAACCATCTCTTGTTCGTCATTTCTTGAGTCTAACACTCTCTTCCCCTTCTAGAGATCATTATCGTCAATGAAAAATCCTTAATCGCCTCTTGAATTGATGTCCTCAACCTTGCATAGTCTCTTGAACCATCTTTTTCTCAACCTTGGTCTCTTGAACCCTTTCTCTCAACCTTGGTTTCTAGAACCTTGCCTTTTTGCTTCTTGGCATAGGAGATGGTTGAACCACACCCTAAGAAGGAGGATTATGAAGTAATCCTCAACCCATGCTTTTGGGGCAAGGGTAGCCTTTCATACTCATATTCTATAGGTCACTTGAGTCTAACACTCTATTTCCCTTTTAGAGATCATCATCCTAAATGATCATTCCTTGATTCCCCCTTGAATCGATATCCTCAAACTTGCATAGTCTCTTCAACCATCTTGTTCCCAACCTTGATCTCTTAAACCCTTGCTCTCAATCTTGGTCTCTAGAACCTTGACTTTCTCCTTCTTGGCCACTTGCCTATGGAATTGACTTGTTTGCAGCCTTGGTCTTGTTACTGTTAGTGTCCATGTGAAAGGCCAAATTGCCACCGGAAACTTCTTTGTATATGTTCCTTACTAGAATATATATGGTATGGTCAGTCATACACTGTAAGTTCGACCGCATTTGTAAGACCTAAGAAGTCTGTCTTCGTGCTCCCTCTGTACTATGTTTCTTTTTTTTGCGTATTTTGCAACCTCTGTGTGGAATACTGTTCGTGGCCTTAGGAGCTCAGTTTTCTACTCCGCGGATATCATCGTGGAGCTCTCATGAAGGAGAGTGCATTGTGGTGCATCGGCATCAAAATACTTCACTAGTATGAGAGCAGTTCTATGCAAAAGATTTGTTCCTTTTGTGCAAGCGAAGCGAGCCCCTCCCCTTGGGTTTCTGCAAAGCTTACGACTAAGGCAGCGATCAAGGCATAGAACTTGGCATACCTTGTCATCTGAGTCACCAAAGTCACCATTGGCACCATTGGCTACACGTGAGGGAGGACCTCAAGGATCAAGGAAGATAGAGGTTGCAAGTACTTCCCGAGAGGTCACCCATCCCAGTACTATTCCCCCCTGAGCTCATGTAACCGTGGCAATCTCTTGACATTAAGCTACACTCTTGTGGTATCTGAAGAAGGGGAAAGACTAAGGTTAACATTACCTTGAACATGTTTTTGTCCTCAAAGCTTCATTCTTTGCTCTCAAATCCTATTTTTGAGGTTTTTGGGGCATTTTTTGGAGCCATTTTGGATTACTTTTGCACATAGCTCTCTTCACGCAAGCTCAAGAACATCAAGAGGAGTGTTTTTTGTACTTATTCAAAAATAAATATCAACCTTTGGGGCTGTGTTTTCAGGGACACTCGTAAAACTATAATTTTCTGGAAAGGTTTTCAATTTTGGTGGGAGCAACCATTGCAAATTTATGTAGGTTTTTGATCCTAAAACATTCACTTTCAAGTGTTGTTGGGTACTTTTTGGGCTGTGCATTCAGCCTTTTACTATCATTTTAGTGCATATATTGAGCCCATATACACCATGTACGCTTCTGTGGATACTGCTTATGTACGTCCATGTGGTCATTGATATAGCGGTTATGTTTTTAGCATAAAGCCTTTTCCATTTGATAAAGAGGTTCATGGTGAGGCAAGTGGAAGACTTACCCAACCTCACCTTAGGAGATGTATGACTGTTGTTCATATGTGCTCGATAAGCCTAGTTGGCTTCTATTGGGTAACTATGTAGTGGAGTCAGTGATTCACTATGTAGGTAAACATGTTAGTACTTGTAGTTTTATGATATTTTGACACTAGTCATATGCTCATTTCGGAGAGGATACTCTGGCAAAAAGTTTTTTCAAATTTTTGGTTTAGCCAACTATAGAGTGGTTGATTTACTCCTTAATACACTTATTCATTGGTGTTTGTGATGCAGAGTGTTAATCTCCAAAAGAACAATCTATCCTTGATGTTAGACCACTCTATATCAAGAATAACTTTAAACTCCAACCAATTTTGGAAGACAAGCACCAAACTGTCAAGATTTTAACTAGCTATGAAGAAAGTCATTTCATAGAAAAGTCTGCTGCACATTATTGACTCATTGACTAATCATTTGTGTAAAGCTTCTAATAAAACCTTGTAGAAGAGGTCGACTAGAGTTTGCACACCTCCTCCAAGTTTAATCACTTCAAAATCTTAAGTAGATTATGAGAAATGAACTAAACAATCTACCTATGTATGAAACTGCCTTCTTGTAGAGTCGACTTTGACACCTGCAACTTCTAACACATGGTTCTCCCAAATTAGAACCCATTTAAATGAATGCTTTTAGCCATAGATAGATTACCTTCCAACTTAGATTTTGACTCCTCATTTGTGTAAAAATTTACACTCTGCACTGAGAACTAACCATTTCTTTGACCATCATGATTGCACCTGTTTTAGACGACACTCAACACTTTCTCACATATAGATGTTCCTACACAAAATTCTCTCAGCCTTTTTGCAATTGGACTCTCAACCTTTAACCATAGATAGATTAACTATGGACCTAGATGTGTACAAAAGGATTTTTGATAAAATCAAATAGACAAGGAGAAGTAGAGGAAAGATCAACGTGCAATTCTCAGAACATTCTTTCTATTCAACTCTTCATACATCTGATGGATGATACACACAATAATCATCATCTATTCATCTATATTTCATCTCTCACTTCTAATACAACCATCTACACGTATCTATATATACATATGAGTATTGATACGTCATTACTTCAAGTATATTGGAGTATTTACAAAACTAATGTACATATGTTTTAAATAACTTTGCTCCCTGAACCTTCTCTTCATTTCATGAAGTTGGACTTCAAAATTTTCTTCATATCTTCACTTCTAGGCTTCATAATCACCAATTGTTGATTGTCCTGCTCCAACAGTTTCGAATCTTCTCTCTCCATTATCATTTTCTTGAATTTTCTACCATCATGGCATTAGATGTGTTAGGCACATCTAGTGGATCAGGGTCTAGTGCCAATGTTCCAAGGAGGAGCTATAACTTGTAGGGAAAAGACCATTTTGACATCCGAAAATTTGATGGCGCAAACTTTGCTCTGTGGAAGAATCATATTAAAGATGTGCTGATTCAAAGGAGGAAATGGAAGTCAGTAAATGGAATTTCAGAGAAGCCTATTGACATGGATGAAGATAATTGGGATGAGTTAGATGAAATGGCCAAGTTGACCATTCCCTTGCACTTGGAAGCTAATGTTTACTTTGCAGTATTAGACTGTGAAAGTGCAAAGGAGCTTTGGAAAAAGTTATGCAATACATATGAAAAAGAGATGGCATCAAATAAAGTGTATCTAATGAGAAAATTATATGACCTTCGTATGAACGACACAAATAGTGTTGTTGCTCATCTAAATGAGTTTGATGCTATACTCTCCTCGTTAGAGGCTCAGAAATTGGATATGGATAATGAAATGAAAGTAGTATTGTTGTTTTGCACCTTGCCATCATCATGGGACACATTTTACACAGCTATTAGCAATAGTGCACCTGGTGGTAAACTTGTCTATGATTACATATGTGGAGCACTCTTGAGTGAGCACACTTGTAGAAAATCTATGGTTGGCACTCAAAGTGGAGATGCATATAATGTTCGTGGTTCTTACCCAGGAAAGAATCAACAACATGGTAGGAGCAAGAACAAGGAAAAGAATGGCGAATGGAATAAGAGTAGAAGTAAATCAAGGAAGAGTGATATCGAATGCCATTATTGTCATAGGAAAGGACATATGAAGAAATATTGTTATGCATTAAAGAATGATAAAGGATAGAATGTTGATGGGCATGTTAAATAGTTGCATCCACCATCTACTTGAACTGTGAAGATTGAAGAAAATAAAGCTATTTTTGATGATGCTGATGTGTTGATACTTGATAGTATTGTGCCGACTGAGGTTCTAATGGCTGATTCTCTTTCCCATACGTGGCTTGTAGATTGTGGTCCTTCTTTGCATGTGACACCACACAAAGAATGGTTCTCCAATTATGCAGCAAAGTCTCTTGGTACCATGAGACTTGGTGGCTATTACCACTGTAATGTTGTGGGGATTGGAGATGTGATTGTGCAGTTCATTAATGGTTCAAAATTTGGTGTGCATAATGTACACCGTGTACCTTAGTTATCATGTAGTTTGATGTGAGTTGGTCAACTTGATGAACTTGGTTACAAGGTCGTCTTCTATGATCAGTCCTTTCGTATATCAAAGGGCAATATGGTTATTGCAAAAGGAAGCAAAGTTGGATGTTATCCTTTATTTGTATCACAGAAGGAGCACTTGTTAGCTATTACTCAACAGCCTATGGCTTGTATTTGGCATGATCCTTTGGGCCATATATCTCATAGTGGAATGGAAAATCTTTCTTGTTCTGGCTACTTACATGTGTTATCTTTCTCCGATTTTTCATTTTGTGAGCATTGTCAATATGGAAAGCAAACGAGAAATATGCAAAAATGCATGTTGAATCTTCAATTCAGCCTTAAATATATCTTGCTCATACAGATGTCTGCGGTCCTATGCCCACTAGGTCCCTAGGTGGTTCTCTTTACTTTGTCACTTTCATAGATGATGCTACTAGAAAATTTTGGGTATATCCTATCAAATCCAAGGATGAGGTATTCCATACTTTGAGAAAATGGCTTGCTTCTATTGAGACTGAAAAAGGAACTAAGCTTAAGCCTTATTTTCTGATAATGGTCATAAGTATACTTAACATGAATTCAGCCTTTTTTGTCAATCTACAGGGATCCGTAGAGAGTTTACAACTCCTTATACCACAATACAGAATGGTGTAGCTGAAAGGATGAATAGAACTATTCAAGATAGAGTAGTGTCTATGTTGCATCATGCAAAGCTCTCGCAAGCCTTTTGAGCAGAAGCAGTATTAACTCGATTTCATTAACCTTTCACCTAATATTGCCAAAGTTATGAAAGTGGCACAAGAGTTATGTACTGGCAAGACACCGTATTATGATCATCTTCGAGTTTTTGTTTGTGAAGCATATGTTCATATACCCAAGAATCTTAGAAAAACGTTGGATCATAAGTCAAAGAAATGCATTTTTCTTCCATATCTTCAAGAAGGACAATTTGGATATTGCTTATGGGATCCTGAAACACGATGAGTGACAAGAAGTAGTGATGTCATTTTCAATGAGTCTAAGATGCATAAACAACCCATTAAGGAGGTTGAAGTAAGAAGAGTGGTGTTTGAGGATACTAGTCCTCTATTTAGCATGCATTAAAATGTTGTACATAGGGATGTTCAAGAGAATGTCTGATTAGATTACTCTGCACATGTTCCTCTTTAGCAACCATTGAGATGCTCTGCACGTATCTCACATCCACTCGATAGATATGTTCCTAGTTTAGATTTTGTTATGCTAAGAGATTCCCATGATCCTTCTTGATACAAAGAGGCTATGCAAATAGAGGGTCATGTCAAGTGGGAGTGTGCCATGAGGAGTGAGTTGGATTCTATTCACAAGAATGGTACTTGGGATTTAGTACCTTTGCCAAAGGGAAGGAAATCTTTACCATGTGAATGGGTCCAAATGGATGTGAAAAGTGCTTTCTTGCATGGAGATCTTAGAGATAAGATCTATATGGAACAATCAAAATGTTATGTAGTTCTTGGCAAGGAAATTCTAGTTTGTAAGCTCAAGAAGAGCTTGTATCGATGTAAATAGTCCCCTAGACAATGGTACCAAAATTTTGATGCTTTTCTGAAGTCTCAAGCCTATTCTCGAAGCAATGAGGATCATTGTCTCTACACAAAGAGATGCTTAGATGGCAGCTTGATATGCTTGATACTTTATGTGGATAATATGTTGATTGCTGCGAAGTCCTCTTATGACTTGTCAATTCTCAAAAAGAATTTGAGTCAAACATCTGATATGAAGGATTTGGGGGATGCCAATCATATTCTTTGGCATGCGCATTACTCGTGATAGGAGTAAAAGATGCATATATGTGTCTCAAAGTGAGTACATATGCAAAGTACTTCATAGGTTCAATATAAAGGGTGGAAAGGCATTGAGTACACCTCTACCCACATATGTGAAATTGAGCAAGGATGATTATCCCAAATCAGATGAGGAAAAGTAATTCATGATCGAGATTCCCTATCAGTCTGATATAGGTAGTCTCATGTATGCTATGGTAGCTATGAGACCAGATATTGCATTTGCAATGGGAGTTGTGAGCAGATTTATGTCTAATCCTATCAAGAAACATTGGAAAGTGGTCAAGATGATTTTAAGATATCTGAGTGGCACTAAGGACAAGCGTTTATGCTTAGGTAGAGCAAAAGCATCCATTATTGGTTACACAAATTCTGACTATGCTGGTTGTGTAGAAAATCGTAAATCTACATTCGGGTACATTTTTCATTTTATTGGAGGTTTTATCTTTTGGAGATCTCGTCTTCATGAATGTACAGATATTTTCGCTAGAGAAGCAGATTATGTTGTAGCAAGTGAGGCATATAAGAAAGCATTAATGCTTTCTCATCCTGCTTGTGATATGGGTTTACCTCAACATGTACCTCGTTTGTTGAGTGATAGTCAGAGTGCCATTGCTTTGGCTAAGAATCCGGTCTATCATGCAAAGACCAAGCACATTGAGATGAGGTATCACTTCATTAGAGATTGCTTAGCCACTCAGCACATTATGATTGAGAAGGCCGAAACTCGAGATAATGTTGTAGATGCTTTGACCAAAGCTCTACCACAAGATAGCTTTCGATATTGTTGTCACTTGATGGGAGTTACTTGATTCATGATCTTAAACAATAACTTGTATACTATGTAACATGCCCATCAGGTGGGAGGTATAGTTTGTATACTTACACTTAGGTATTATTCATCATTCTTTATTTTTTCTCCCATAGTTACTTTGACCATGTTGGCCTTTTGTGGGAGATTGTTACCGTTAGTGTCTATGTGAAAAGCCAAATGGGTATCGAACTCTTCTTTGTATATGTTCTTTAATAAAACATATGGTGGCGTGGTCATTCATAGACTATAAGTTTGAGCAATTTGTAAGACCTAAGAAGTCTATCTTGGTGCTCCTTTTGTACTGTGTTTTTCTGCCTATTCTACAACCTCTATGTGAAATACTATGTGGGGCCTTAGGATCTCCTTTTTTTACTTTGTGTATATGGTTGTAGATCTCTCGAGAAGGAGAACCCAGTGTGGTGCATCCCCATCAAAATACTTTAGGTCTCTACAGCCTCTCATTCTCAACCTTAGTATATTGAACATTGGTTTCACTGATGCTCAATTCTTGGATCCCATATCTAATTCTTCCATTCAAAAGCTTCTTTTGAGAGCTTTCCAAGGGTATGTTAAATGTCTAAATTGGACCTATGGATTGGGAGATATTCTCTAATCTATGTTGGGCTCATCTTTGATAGGCACTCCCGTGCCTTTCATCTACCATGCCCTAAAAGCCTATAGTGGGAATTGAACTCATGACCTATAGTCTACGCATATGATGGGCTAACTCCTTGCCCTAAAATCCATGGTTGAGGATTACTTCCTAATCCTCCCTCTTAGGGTGTGTTTCAACCATGTCCTACCTGTCATTTCTTGAGTCTAACATTATGACACAAAAAATTTCAAGGTTTTCTTAGAATGGCCCATGAAGAGATGTGTGGAGGACATTATAGTGATCCACTGACAATAAGAAATAATTTAAATGTAGTAATAATTTCTCCAAATCCTCATAAAGATGGAAAAAAAAGGGTAAAATCTTGCACGTAATGCCAAAAGTTTGAAAAAAGAATGATGATGCGAAAGCCTTTGCAAGCTGCAAAGAGTTATCGAACTTTTGATAAATAAGGCTTAGATGTAATAGGACGTATGCCAGCAACCCCAAGAAGAAATTCTTATATCATCACTACCATGGATTACCTAACACGATCGTCAGAAGTGTAGCAAATTAGTGGTCTTTTATTTTATCATATATGTTGATACTAGATTTGTTATTTCATAAGGAAATTGTGACTGATCAAGGCATGGATTATAGGAATGACTTAACCAAAGAATTGAGTGATAATTTGAGAGGTAAACATAACTTCACTACTCCTTATCATGCTCCATGCAATGACTTAGTGAAAAGCTTTAATGGCAATTTACAAAGGATAGTAAGTACGCTTTGTGCTTATGAACTTAGAGATTGGGATCGTTACTTGAATCAAGCATTTCGGGCTTTCAGAAAATCAAAACGAAGATCTATGAACTTCTCACCCTTTCATTTGGTAAATGTATTTAAATATGAGCTCCATTAAATACTATCTTTCCCCCTTTAATGTTTCCGAAAGACATCATCTATTTCAAGAACAACAAGACGAAGAGAGAAAAGTGGACCTAGCTTCCTTATTATTGGACCACAACAACACACATTAATTTTATCTAAATCAAGGTAGAAAAATTGCTAAATTACTCAATAAAAAGTTTAGGCACAAGAGAATACAAGTTGGTGATCTCATTCCTTGATATAATAGTGTACACCAAGTGTCTTTTATTGATTTCATGAGGGAATATGAGTGATAATGGAACTTTTGATAGAGAAAGTGTTATTAATTATATGGAATGTGTTGAACAAGGCATTGTTGGAGTGTTACTTTATTAATGTATTAATGCATTTTGGTGTTTTTGATATAGTAGCTGAAGGTTCGTGAGGGCATGAAAGGGCAGACATCAATAATTCGACTTTAGCGCCGACATCAATAATCCAAATTATAATTTAGTTTCTAAATAAACCTTCATAGAAGGTTCTATTGTTACAAATAGTTAGAAAAGTAGTGGTTAGACTAAGGTCCTTGTAGACCACAATTTTTAATATTGAAAGCAAAGGCTTTCTACAAAAGTTACCAACTTTTACTTTCACGCATGCTTTTTTAAGCCGCTCTCATGTAACCACTATTTCAACATAATAAAAAATTCCTATAAATACATGCACTCTATGGACTGTCAAAATAGAGTGCATGGGGGGAGATTGCAACCAATATTGCATTCTGTCTCGTCTCCTTGCGTGTCTATTTGTCTGTGTGTTTTTTGCATTTGTAACCTCTGTGCATATGAGCAAGATCATGATAAGTGTGGTATTAGAGCATTGCATGCATCACTACGGAGGGGTCTGTTTCTATTCGTTTGGTGATTGATCTTTGTTTCATTGTTCTCTGTTCACGATTCGGATTCCAGTTCAGATTTCCATTTCTGATTCCATTTTTAATTACTATTCCGATTCTGTTTCCATTTCTATTTTCGATTTCGTTTCTGATTTCAATTCAATTTCCGTTTCTGATTCCAATTTCGATTCCTGTTCCTGTTCTTGATCCAATTTCTGGTTTCTGTTTTAGTTCCAGAACCAGAACCTACATTTATAGCTACATTTATGCCTTTAGGTGACTCTAAGGTGTCGACTTAGGCATAGAACTTAGGCATTGCTAAGGCATTACTTTGGCATCTTTGGCACCCAATGCTCCCTTGGTGACCGTTGGCTATGCGCGAACCAATTTTAATTTATGAGTGACAATAAGGAGTTTTATATTCACCAAGGTCGACGGATTTGAACCCACAACCTCACTCACACAAGGGAAGTGTAGAAAAATTTTGTTAAAATTTCCTAAAATTAGATTTTGTAATCATTTTTGGGTTGCCTTATTTCAACATTTTGGTTCTAAACTAGATATTAGCTCTGCATTTCATCCCAAAAGTAATGGAAAAAGGTAGGCTAAAAATAGTACTATTCTTGATTTATTGCGTTGATATTCATTAGATAGTCCCACTAACTGGGATGAAACGTTTCCATTGGTTCAATTTGCTTACAATAACACCACACACACCACTAGTGGTCGTGCACCTTTTGAAATTGTTTATGGCAAAAAGCTTCCTACTCCCATGTCATTCACCCAAACCAACATTCTGATGGCTGATTCTATTGCTCGAGTTCACAATTCTATACTCCTCGATGTTCACAAGCACATTAGGAAAAGTGAAGAGTGATACACACGTAATATCAATATAGAATGATTAGCTAAAGAACTCAAGGAAAATGATCTTGTGTGGTCGTGTATCATTAAAAGACGTCTCAAAAATATTGTGCAACATCGTATAATTAAACTTGCACCATGCTATTACGGACCATTTTTCATTATACAAAAAAATAATGATATTTCATTCAGATTAGGTATAAGATCTCATTGGAATATGCTTAACTCTTTTTATATTAGTTTACTTAAACCATTTAAAGGAACTTTACCACTCACTCCACTTCTTGATGACCCTCTTTTAATTGAAGAACAATCTAAAATCTTGGTTCTTGAGAAAATAATTGATCATGATGTCACTACTACATGCAGAGGTACTCAATATCATCGATATTTAGTTGAGTACAAGAATCACTCTATTGAAGAATGTCAATGGATACATAAAACAAAATTAATACCTCATTATGACCACTTAATTTTTGCATCATACACAAACACATTAATGTAATTCCTCCATGAACATTTCCATGCATGTGTTTTTATATGGAACATTTATTTTTGTTTAGTAACATGTGATTGGCCATCCAGGTTTATTTTTTTTTATCAACTAAGATCAGTTTCTTTTTCAAGTGAAGGGCATGGTATAATTTATATGGAATGTGTTGAGCAATGCCATGTTATAATTTATATGGAATGCGTTGAACAAGGCATTGTTGGCGTGTTAATTTATAAATGTATTAATGTGTTTTGGTGTTTTCAAAATAGCAGCTGAAGGTTTGTGAGGGCGTGAAAGGCGTGAAAGGGTGGACACCAATAATCTGACTTTAGGACAAACATCAATAATCCGACTTAGAATTTAGTTTGTAAATAAACCTGTGTAGAAGGTTCTATTGTTAGAAATGGTTAGAAAAGTAGTTGTTCAAATAAGGGTCATTGTAGACCACAATTTTTTATATTGAAAGCAAAGGCTTTCTACAAAAGTTACCAACTTTTACTTTCATGCATGCTTTTTGAACCCGGCTCATGTAACCACTATTTCAACATAATAAAAATTCCTATAAATACATGCACTCTGTGGAATATAGAAATAGAGGTCATGGGGGGAGATTGCACCCAATAATGAGTTCTCTCTCCTCTCTTGGCATGTCTATTTTTTGTGTGTTTTCTCCATCTGTAACTTATGTGTGTGTGAGCAAGATCCTGATAACAGAAAGCTATGTCATCTACAACACCATCATCTTTACCTTCAATCATTGTACTTCTTGGTATAGTATTTTCAACACCCTACACAATATTTCATTCGCTTTTTCTACCAAACATGGTGCACCATGCATGCCCATAAATAGTAATGAGTAACATCCACAATGTACATAATACTTCATTGCTTTTTGCCATGTGGAGTCACTTAATGACATAATGTAGAAAACGTGACTATATCTCAAAATGTTGAAAAAAAAAACACTTTGTCGTGCTTTGCTAGGTTTGTAGCACACTTTTAGGTTTTTGTATTGGAAAAACTAAAACCTATATATATGCCTCACATAATTTCTAGCACAAGCAATATCGTAGTGCATTAAGAGAACAAAGCAATATCGTAGTGCATTAAGAGAACAAAACAAGATCAAATAAATAATTTGATGCCACAAAGCAAAGTTTTCTTTGTTCGAGTTCAAGGGATGTTGAAGCACACAAAGAGCACTAGGAAGAAGAAGAAACTTTAATCACAACATAATACATAATATATTACCAAGTGAAAATACAAAGATAATTAAATCCTTAGTGTTATAAACATATATAAAAGCCAGGGAGAAAAATCTCCTAAGGATGGAAAAAAGTGCCTTGGTGGTCCTATGTGTGTTCAAATAAATCACTATTGAAATATATCATTCTTCAACAAAATCCCCCCCCCCCTTGAAAGTGATGCCATGAGCAAGGAGCTAGCACTCATGTATAAGGAATCTCAAAAGAGATGAGTCCAAAAAGGAAGTAATCCCAATCCTTCGTAAAAAGCTCCCAATTTAACCCTAGGAAGTACCTTTGGGAAACTTACTACAACATTATTTTGTGTGAGCACATATTTCAAAGTAATCTCTCTAGCATAGATTATTTGCATCAAATAATGTACAAAAAAAAGGTTTCAAGGAAATTTTATATGATATTTTTCTTAACAGCCAATTTACCATGTCCTTAGAAAAAGAGTTTTTCATTTCAAAACATTAACTTAAGGATAAACTCAGTAAATTAGTCAAAGAAAAAGATTTTAATTACCACAAAATGATGACATGTAGAAGACTGCACACTGAACTCAACCCATGAACGAATTTTATATTTTTGATGAATGTGATGAAGACGTTGATGAGGCTTAAAAATGCTACAAAAAAAAAAAATTCGGGTCAATTTTACCCAATGAAGAGAATAAACAAGCATAAAGTCACTCTAGTGAGAGTTTTTGGGCTCAAGGAATAATAAGAATGAAATTAAAAACGACTTACCGATCCATGGTTAGAGACAAATTTAAATGTCTCGTAGGCAAGAACCATGGTTGAAGAACGACAATGATGGATTATGGATTAACTTCTATACTTGGAAGATGTGTAAATATTTGTGTGATAATATGTGTCAATTATCCATGCATTTCACTTTTTCATCCAAGATAAAGGCCTATATGAGATAATCCTAGGACAAAAGTTCATATGTGAAATGAGAATGAAATGAAAATTCATGGATGATGAATGTGCTCTTCATATGCTAGCATTCAACATTGAGATGGTTCGAAATCACTTGAAATAATCAATCTAATTCCAAAAGAATTGAAGCGAGACCACTCGGGGATTGGTTTTGATGGCTTGAAAAACTTTCTTCAAAAGCCAAGAAAAACACTACAAAAAGAAAAGATTAATTTCACTTGATGAGAAAATATTTGTAGTTGAAGCTTCGTTCACTTTTTCTATTCTTGAAATAATTACCTAAGTACTAGACGAGATATATAATTCATGAATTGTGCTTCTAAATTCAACTGAAGAGTATGCTTTCATAGCTAAATTGATGACAAAAACATACTATGCATGGAGACAAAGTTGATAAAAGTACAAAACAATTGATATGAAAATTAAGCGCATAGCTTAACCTTTTTCAAATTAAAGGATGCAATGAAAAATTTAAAGAGGTTTCTAAAGATGCTATTTTATAAGATAGAAAAACACAGAGCACATATTTACAAATGAGACAATCAAACAAGTTAAAATGAGACAATCAAACAAGTTAAAATGAAAATTAAGCCCATAGCTTAACCTTTTTCAAAAGGATGCAATGAAAAATTTAAAGAGGTTTCTAGAGATGCTATTTTACAAGATAGAAAAAAACACAGAGCACATATTTACAAATGAGACAATCAAACAAGTTAAAATAGAAAATCATGATACGTTCTCATTGCTTATTGAAATGGAAAAGTTTATAAACGTTATTTAAAAATATGGAAGAACTTTTACACTTTATCTCATGAGATAGCGCTAACATCTATGACTTCCTCAATCACAAGCTTTTGATCACTCAAGAATAGTACAATGGAGGAAAATAGAACTTGTACATAATAAGAGAAAACATGAGATAGCGCTAACATCTATGACTTCCTCAATCACAAGCTTTTGATCACTCAAGAATAGTACAATGGAGGAAAATAGAACTTGTACATAATAAGAGAAAATATGTCGGGAAAGAGTAGAGAAGTTCTAGTAGGGAAAGTTTATGGCCCAAAGAAAGAGAAGCTCTAGTATTGCTTTGGAAAATAGCTTCTTGGTGAAGCCTTAACCTCGAGACCACCCTTGAGTTATCACAATCTCATTCACACTCACTTTCTCAATCTCACTCTAAGTCTTATTCTCACTCTCAATCTCAATCACAAGGTAATTCTTTGATTTTCGACCTTCTCTCACGTGAAGAGAGAAAATCTTCCTCAAAATAGAGTTGATCGTCCCCGCAAATAAGTGTGTAGTCCACTAATTTAAGCAAAATGATGGCTCTGCCAGTGTTGCATGAAAAAGAGTTGCAAAAGCATGCTTTTCTAGCATCCAAGTGCTTTTTTTAGTAGTATCTATCAAAAGTAGAAGAAAAACAACAAAAAGATATATCAAAACTAGAAGAAAAACAACAAAACAATATATCTAAAGACATCCATAAGTGTGTATGACAAAATGTATGCATCAAAATCATGGATTAAAATAGTAATAAAGAAGCCCAACTTTTTCAAGTGTTGCAAAAATCCTCACTTTTCTAGGCCCTAGAACTCAAAAAAAGAAAATGGAGTTCCAAAACATTGGTGAGAGGTGAAGATGTTCAGTTGTTCGATCTTGACAATAGTGTTAGAGATGCTGTAAGTCCAAATCCACCTCGAAATATCACTTTTGAGCTGTTCAATTTTAGAGATTCTATAGAGCGAATAAAATCAACGCATTATCTAATAATCAAATAGGTGTCGATCCCAAAACAAACTACTTAAAGCATGATTCACTAAAGTTTAAGAGACACACTTTCATTCTCATGCAGTGCGTGCTCTAACATTCTATCATATAGAATTTCTCTTAATTATTTTTTCCTCACATTCAATTTTCAACTAGAAAACATGATGTAGATAAGGCTTAGAGAGAGAATATAGAACTTGGTATCCGTAGATTTTGCCTATATGCATAAAATGATGTAATTATTAAGTCTAAATTTTATCCCCATAATGTATAATGGAAACTTCAAAATGAATTATTTTACTATGGAAAGGCCTATTACATAACCTTAAGCCAGTTCCACCTATGATTATCTTTATGTTACCACATGTCTCTAGGAACCCTTGCCCCAATATCAATCCAAACGGATCACTTACTTGAGGTAATGAGGTAATGAGATTGCTTAAGGAGACGATGAACATACACCTAATTGAGCCATCTTGAACTCTATATTCCCAATAGAGGGCTCATTGTACCTAAAAGGAGTGGAAATTTAACATTCATTTGAGACCTCTCGCCTATCAACAAAGTCACATTTCAAAATGTAGGACCATGACCTATAGTGGATGAGTTTGCAAAATCCTTTTATTTGCAATATATCTACTCTATGAGTGATCTTTATTTAGTTTCTGAATGATTTTACCTTGCTTTTATAGTAGAGATATAACCATGATGACCACTCTCCTATGGTTAGTATATATGTGCACTTTCCCCAAAAGAAGCTACAAACTTAGTAGCGCATATTTGAATGCTATGAACATACGTGACTTTATTGCAAATTTAACCATAGCATTTATTGGTGACATTACCAATCAAAGGGTGTGAGGAAAATTTAAAAGCTGAGAACTCAGATTCTACAAGATGTTGGAAATTTATTAATGATATCTTTGGTTGTGAATAAACTATTGAAAATTTAAAGACGTTCGCTTAAAATTATCCATTGATAAATATTTCTTTTTGTATTAAACAAGTACTCATTGTTTGATATTTATGTGGTCAGTATGGCTAGAGATGAGATGTACCTAAAGTGTATGCCCTAAAGAAGATTTTAAAAATTTGTAGCAATATAAGAGATGTGAGAGGCTTCATTAGGGAGCTATTGATTTCTACGATATTTGGATGCCTCACTTTGCATATATTGATAATTTTCTCTATGATTTGTTAGGCAATCATTAAAAAATTTATATGGACTGAAAATCATTCAAAATGCATGGTAAAATTAAAACAAATACTTATTGATATCCCTATCTTGAAACAAGTTGATTATTTGAAAAACAAGACTATTATCTTGAGTATTGATACTAGAGCCATAGGTATGGTTTGGGTCATAGGTCAAGATGATAAAGAGGGGAAAAGATATGCAATTAGATTTGGAGCTAAATTTTAAAAAGACACTAAAAGAAAATATTCTCACCATTAAATGGGAGGAGCTTTGGAGATTAGTTACTACCTTAAAAACTAATAAAGAGTAATCCATTGGAGTGAATGTGATAGTTGAGATAGATCATTTGTCAATAATCAGAATGATCGCTAATTATTCTCTCTTGATATTGTGATGCTAATATGGATATCATACATTAAATTTATAAATTTAACTTTAGTTTATATTGGTAGAAAATCCAATACTATTGTTGACATGCTTTCTGGAGAAAAATATGAAGATAATTTTGAATAATGCCACAAAAAGGGATATAAATGTAGTAAACTATGAGCCACATATCTTTGAGTATAAATATCTTTGAGTATAAAGGATTTAATATTGATGCATATGAAGAAGATTGAAAATTTATAGGCAAATATATGATTATGTAAAGCTATGTCTTAGTTGGTCAACAAATATATTCAAGAACATTAGAAAAAGAGGCTATAATTTCTTCCAAAAAGATGGGTTTATTTTGTTACATGCTAGAAGTAAAGTTAAAATGGCAGATTTGGTGCACGGAAAAAGGAAGCTTCAACTAAAAGTGATGAAATATATGTGTGATTTGTTAAAGACTATACACAAAAGGTTCACGGCCACATATTAAAGATTAGAGAAAATTATTGGTGCCCAAGAATGTACGTTAATGTAAGGAACCATGTGAATACATTTTCTACATGCCGATAACGTTTGACTCTAAAACATAGAGATTCATTACATCCTACCTGACCTTCTATCCATTACAAATGGGTAGTAGACCTTGTGACCATGCCTAAAGGTATAGATAAAATGGGACACATAGTACTTGCAAGAGAAGATCTTACAAACCATGTGGAAGGCTCTACATCTCTATAACCTAGCAACAAGACTAGTAAGCTACAATATCCCAATTCTAAAGCAATAATCTCACTAGTAGGACTTCCTACAACATACTACAAATGTACAAGGGGTGAGAGATGCTCATATCCACCCAACCAATTCCACCCATATATATGCCTCTAGGAGAGGGGAGGGGGGCAGGATGTGAGGAGAGGTTGCCAACTGTCCCCTCAATATGGATTCTAATCAAAGGTTCTTCTAACCTTGGAAGTTACATGAAGTCTCACGGCTCTCACATGGATACTTGAAGGATTCCTCCCAAGCTTGTATGTACAAGTTCAAAGGCTTGAAAAGCCTCCCTAGCTATGATATATATTGTTGTATGTATGAATGTGTGTGTGCGTGTGTGTGTGTGTGTTTGTTTATGTGTGTTTGTTTGACAGTTCATCGGGACCTCTTCGATGTAGATGTACTATAATGTGAATCAAATCAGAAGCAAAAAAAAAATCATCTTCTATTAACCACGTCAGCTCACAATAAGTTTTCAAATATCCGTTAACCTCGCACATATTGCTATTTTTCGACTACATAATTTTCATATATACTATGCCACTTCAGCAACATGGCACATATCACGTAAAGAATCTTTGTTATACTTTAAGGAAAACAACTTGAAATGATTGTGAATATAAATCTAACACAAAAGTAAAAACCGTGGAATCAAAAAGACCTTGCTATTATCCGTATAATGAAAATAAAAATCCCTTAATGTGCACTCTTTAAGTTTAATCATTAGCGGACCGAATGAAAGCACGATTGACGCTAATAATGTCACACCTCACAACCCAAAGAAACGTTAAAAACAAAAATAGTAAAACAGAGCAATCTATGTATAGAGCGAAGCTGCTTTTTGAAAACGAAACTCGAAATGCGTTTTTGAGCCACTTATAAATTGTGGGCTCTTTGTTGAAGAAGGCCTGCCAAATTTGTTTAGCAGAGTTGCGTATAGCTTTGCGCACTCTTCTTGAGGAGCTTGTTAGAGAGAGACTAGCAGACATAGCAGGGACGACTGTATCGCAACAGAAAGAATTGACAAGCTCTGAAGATGGCGAAAGCAAAGCACTCTGTGATGGTTGAATGTGAAGAGGATACAACGGAAAATCATAGTCTGCTTGCGGTTTGTATCATATTGGTAATGAAGTTCTTTCCTTCTCAGAGGTAGCAAGATCAGTCCTCAACAAAGAGTTGCAACGATCTCTTCACGTAGTTCTTGAGTATGTATTATGTATATGTTTTCATGTGTATATGAAAGAACTGTTACGATTTTTAGGCATATCTCTTCTAGCTGAAAGAGGTCCGTTCATTTGCTTAAACCCTTAGATAATATATTTTCTTTATGTCATTATTGTAAAGACTTCTGAACTACAGATTTTGGTGATTTGGATGCACATGCTTGAACCAAAGAGCTTTCATGTGATATATAAGGTAAAGTCCTCACGTCGAACGCCTTTACCACATACTGCTACGTTTTTCGAACGCTTCATGCTGATACACAGATCTGTTAATTATGTGTGCTCTCTTGCCAAAGGTCATAAGTTTAAATCCTATAACAGACTGTCCTCGAAACCGCCAATTCTTTATGTTTTTTTCTTCTTTAGACACACCACTTCAATTTATTATGTTCCTGATTTAAGAAAACATCGAAAATCTTTCAATCATGTTCCTCTTTGAGAAAATTTCATTCTTTCCTCTATGCTATGGTAAATTCTTCATAATTTTTTCAACATCAAAAAACTTTCTTCATGACTCTATCTTTTAGCAGTAAAGAAGAGTTCTTAACTTCCATGAATGTTTCACTTCCCACATCCTATGTCTTAAGTGATCTTTCCTTGAAATCTCAAAGGTGGATGAGAGATTGCCTTTAAAGTTCATGATGAAATTATGTCATACGATAACTTAAATGCTCTACTTCAACCTAATCTTACAATCGTGTTACCTTGTGAGGTTTATGATGAATATCAATTCATATTTGAATTCCTATTTCCCTTTAAGATTACTCTAACAATCAAGAGATAGCTTGTATGACCTAATGTTCCATATAGCACCAGATGTGCACCCTCTTTTGGAATACATGCAGTTTGAGTTGATCTACAAATCTCTGCCCCTTGACATAAATGTATATGTATATGTATATGAATATGCATATGTATATGTATATGTATATGTATATGTATATTTATATGTATATGTATATGTATATGTATATGTATATGTATATGTATATGTATATGTTTATGTATATGTATAACTATATGTATATGTATATGTATATGTATATCCATATGTATATATATATGTATATGTACATACATACATACATACATACATACACACACACACACACACACACACACACACACACATATATATATATATATATATATATATATATATATATATATATATATATATATATATATATATATATATATATATATATATATGTGTGTGTGTGTGTGTATTTATATGTATATGTATATTTATATGTATATGTATATTTATATGTATATGTATATGCATATGTATCTGTAACTGTAAATGTATATGTATATATATATGGACATGCATATGTATATGTATATGTATATGTATATGTATATGTTTATGTATATGTATAACTATATGTATATGTATATGTATATGTATATGTATATGTACATGCATATGTATATGTATATGTATATGTATATGTATATGTATATGTATATGTATATGTATATGTATATGTATATGTATATGTATATGTATATGTATATGTATATGTATATGTGTGTATATGTATATCTATATGTATATGTATATGGGTATGTATATGTATATGTATATGTATAAGTATATGTATATGTATATGTATATGTATATGTATATGTATATGTATATTTATATGTATTTATGTACATGTATATCTATATGTAAATATATATGTATGTGTATATGCATGTGTATATATAATTGTATAAGTATATGTATCGTATATCCGTTTCTATATGTATGTTTATATATATATATATATATATATATATATATATATATATATATATATATATATATATATATATATATATATATATATATATATATATATATATATATATATGTGTGTGTGTGTGTGTGTGTGTGTGTGTGTGTATATAGCATTCCTCAATTCCCGATCTCGTAGTCACAAGAATACAAGGAGACCTCCAATATAAAAAATTAGACATGTCAATATATGGAACGATCAAGAATGAATTAAGCTCATTTGAAAAATCAAATACAAGATAGTAACTTATCTTCATGAATCAAATGTTGCAATATATAATCAATAGCTTCAAGGTGAAGCTTCTACCTCCCGACCACCCCCGACCTATCAAAATCACATTCACACTCACACTCTCAGTCTCAATCTCAATCACAATCAGGTGATCATGTAATCACAATCCCAATCTCATTCTCAATCTCATTCACACTCACACTCACAGTCTCACTCACAATCACATAGCTGCAAAGTACCAATCATAATCTCAGTGACACTAGACCATTCTTCTTCATACCATTGAATGAAGATAAATAAGTGTTCTTGCAGAGTATCTTCTTCTCAATCTCGATCTCAGCATCTTCATTGGGTCTTGTGAATTGATCTAAACTTCTATCTTCAGAAAATCTCATTGAGCTCACAAACTTCTACCAAAGTTCAAACCTGACAAGTCCTTTCTTCCAAATTCCAGTGTCACAATAGTGCCCAAAATCTTCTCTATATAGCCAATGTGATAGACGCAAATTAGTGAAAATATCTCAACAAATTAATTTAATAAACTTTGCTATTTCCGCAGAATCATTACTCTCAAATGGAGTCATTATTTTTATAGATGCATGCCATGCACTATTGTACACAAACTCAACTAATACAAACATTTCACCAGTTATTATGCTTTTCATTCATACAAATATTTCACCAGTTATCAAGCTTTTCATTCACATACCTAAACTCACATAGGTTTCTCTGATCAGGTCGTGTAAATGAATTCATCAAAATGCATGTATGATAGAAAAAATCCCTTAGGATTGACTAAACCATCTAGGTTTGGAGAATATTACAATTCTTCCCCCTTCAAAGAACTTTGTCCTCAGAGTTAGAAAAACACGTACTATCGTAATCAATGAGAAATCAAATTTTATGCATAGAAATTGTAACCGAAATTGTTATTACAGAAGCGTACAGAAAAGAACTAGCAACCATACAACGTAAAGGAGAATTAGGGCACTTATCTTTATCATTCAAGTCCAGGAACAGTCTTTTTGCACCTTTTGGTTGATTTCTCCCTCATTCTTTGCATAATTCTCCACGAAGCTTCTGAATAATCTCCGCTTGCTCAACACCCTTCTGCATCAAACTTTCCATCTTCTCGATGATTGATTCTGCTCAACTCTTCGAATTCCTTTGAACATTACTGAGGATCGATTCTACTCTTATACCATTTGTACCATTCCTCTATTCCCAATCTCATAGTCACAAGAATATAGGGGGACCTCCAATATAAAAAATTAGACATGTCAATATATGGAATTCTCAAGAATGAATCAAGTTCATGAATAAAATGTTGCAATATATAATCAATAGCTTCAAGGTGAAGCTTCAGCATTCTCGATAGAATAGCTTTGGAAAATAGCTTCTTGACGAAGCTTCTATCTCCCGACCACCCCTGAGCTATCACAATCTCATTCACACTCACACTCTAAATCTCAATCTCAATCACAATCACGTGACCATATAATCATAATCCGAATCTCATTCTGAATATCATTCACACTCACTCTCACTCACAATTGTTGGAGCAAGTCTATGACAAGCCTAAGTATTGGCTTGAGTCTCACAAAGTCTTAGAAGAAGCTTTAAAAACAAGACTATGTAAAGTTCACTTGTGAACTACCTCTTGTAACTTTTGAAGAGTTTACTTAATGTAAAAGTAAGAGAATCTTAAGTGGTTGAGTCCACTTGATCAAGAATGAAAGAGGAGCCACGAATTCGTGATTTGTGGTAGGTAGAGAATTAAATCAATCATTGATTGATTGGAGAGTGATTGAGGGAAGTTAGCCTCCCAAACTCAACTATAAATAGATGGCAGTTTTAGTCGTGGTTAGAGAGACCTATGTGAAGACCTCCAACAGCTGAGCTTTATGCCATATCAAGGTGTGATTACAAGGCACACATATGTATCAGTAAGTCATTGTATTGTACAAGAAATATACTTTCATTTTCATGATTATTTGGTTTCATCTTTCCATGTTCTTGTGAAGTGTACTACTCACTACCATTACTCTCAATTTTCTCAGTCAGCTTGCAAAGATGTTTTCTCTGAGCTTGGTGCATCATTTTCAGTGATTTAACTTGGTAAAGTTAGCTCTATATATCTACTATATGCTCATAAATTTTCATGTCATTTGGATGTTGCAAACTTCAGTTATGTTCATTTGAAGTCAACAGGGTCTGTTCATCTTCACCTCTCTGTCAGGTACCCGACTTTTTCACTCATTTTGTCAGAGGTGTTTCGCAGTGGTTACTTATCCAAATTCAGTGATTTAAAGCTTGGTGGATTTAGCTTACTGTCTAGTATAACCATACAAATTTTCATAATCATTGGATTTCTAGACTTTGAGTTATGGTGATTTTTCTGCTCACTGGTCTATTTCTGTAGCAGCCCGTGAAAATCGGGATGATGTCATCACTTGTTAAAACTCATTCTCAGTGTGTGCTTTGTTATTTTTGATGAGATTACTCTTGAAAGTTAGCTCTTTAAGCTAACTAGACTTCCCCAAGAGGAATTAAGCTAATTGCTGCTGTGCTCAGAGAATTATGTAAAACACTGGACAGGTGTATGAACCAAGAATAGCAAGTTTTCACCTCTGAGCTAACTCCAACTTATCTGTTTTGATCTATCTTTTTGAGAGTGATCTTCCAAGGTACATAGGGTGTCTAATACATCCATTGGCAAGCTAAAAGGGCCCACCATCTACTCCTGGAGTTCATTTGGCTGGTGTAGATCAAGGATTTTGCAACACCTCTTCATCTTCAAACACATACTTATCCATCTCTTCACAGTGGTATCAGAGCAAGGTTGGACAACATGGCAGATGGATTTCCTTCATCAATTGACAAATTGGACAGAGGTAACTACTCAGCTTGGTCATTAAGGATGGAAGCTTATCTCCAAGGTAGAAGTTTATATGGTTATGTGGCTGGAGATGAAGTTATGCCAAGTTTCAGGAACAAAAGTCAACCAACACAAGAAGAGCAAGAAAGATTGAGCACATGGTGCTCCAAGGATGCACTTGCAAGGTCTTATCTCCTCAACTCTATCTCAGATTTTTTGTTGCCTCACATTAGAAGTTGCAAGACATCTCAGGAAGCGTGGGATGCACTTGAAGCTTTCTTTTCTTCAAGTACCAAAGCTAGGAAGCATCAACTATGGCTGGAGTTCACAACTCTCAAGAAGGCTCCCAAACAAAATGTGACTGATTTTGTCACAAAGCTCAAGGACATAGCAGATCAGTTGGAAAGCATTAGAGAGGTAATAGATGAAGAGCAAATTGTAAGGCAGGTGATCAATGGCTTGAAGGTAGATGATAAGTGGGAAGCATTCACCACAGCTATGGATTTGTACATGGATATGCATGTACCTGATTTCAACACACTCATTGGACAACTACTTACTCAAGAGGCAAAGCTTATCAAAAATGGAGAAAGCTCTAAAGGTAACCAATCTTCAGCTTTATACACGGATAAAAGCAAGTCTAAAGATAACAAAGGAAAGGCAAAGAAAGTGGATGATGAAGCAGGTACATATCAAGCTAACTATGCAGGTAGAGGAAGACATGGCAGAGATAGAGGAAGAGGAGGTAGACAAGGCAGGGGGAGATCCCAAGACTCCAACTCATGTTCTATTTGTGGATAAACTAATCATACAACGGAAAATTGCTTTAGGAATTCCAGGAATCAAAGAGGCAGAGGATAAAATAGAGGAAGTTATGGCTACTCAAGAGGAAGGTTCAACAACTACCATGGCAACTACAACAACTACAATCATTCAAACTATCAAGGAGGCTACAAAGAAAGGAGAGACTACAATAACTACACAGAAGACTCAAACAAAGAGGATTCATTATTGATCATGAACATGGCTATGCCACAAGGTAAATCTGATGAGCATATTTTCTACATAGATTCAGGTTGTTCAAATCATGTGGCAGGAAATGTGGCACTCCTATCAGATTTAGAAGATCCAAGGAATAAGCATGAGGTACAAACAGGAGATGATACAAAACATCCTGTGGAGAAAATAGGTAATGTCAAAGCACATGATGGAAACATTAACCTACTCAGTAAGGTACTCTATGTCCCTACCATTACAAAGAATTTGATAAGTGTTGGGCAGATAGTAGAGAAAGGGTTGCAAGTCAGGTTCACAAAAGCAGGAGCATTTGTTGAAGATCCAAGTCAAGGATTCAGAAGAATTGCAAAAGGTGAAAAGACAGGTAGATTGTTCACATTTGAATTACAGGACACTAGAAACATTGCTCTCTTTAATTATGGTAGTCAGACACTCACAGAATTGGAAGTATGGCACAAAAGGTTAGCACATATTGGTGAAAGGTCATTAAAGCAAATCTGCAGGGACCAAAGTGTACTTGGACTTCCTAATTTGTCAAAACAACATATGATTTATAAGTGTAGTGCATGTCAATTTGGAAAGTCTCACAGGTTACCATTCATGAAGAAAGGTTATATGCATGGAGATCTCTTGGAGTTGGTTCATACAGATGTATGGGGACCTAGCAAGGAAGCTTCAATATCTGGATCAAGGTATTATGTTTCCTTTATTGATGATTGCAGCAGATGGACTATCCTATTCTTTACGAAACAGAAAGATGAAGTTTTTTCATGTTTCAAAAGATATTTGGCTCTTGTGGAGAATCAAACAGGTAAATCACTAAAAAGGCTAAGGTCAGATGGAGGGGGAGAATACTTCTCCCATGATTTTGATTCTTTTCTTCAAGAAAGAGGAATCAAAAGAGAGGTAACTACAAGGTACACTCCTGAGCAAAATGGAGTGGCAGAAAGGAGGAATAGGACAATTGTTGAAGCTGCAAGGTCTATGTTAAATGAAAAGCATTTACCTAATTACTTATGGGTTGAGGCTGTATCTACAGCCACTTACTTGATTCACAGGTTGCCTTCAAAATCCCTTGATGGGATGAGGCTTGGAATGGAAGAAGACCAAGCTTAGATCATTGTAAAATTTTTGAATGTATTGCTTTTGCTCATGTTCCTTCACAGGTTAGAGGCAAGATGGATCCAAAGGCAGAAAGGTGTGTATTTATTGGATATGACAACAATCAAAAGGGCTACAGGTTATACAACCCTACCAACAAAGGATTCTTGGTAAGCAGAGATGTAGTTTTTGATGAGAACAATTCATGGTATGAAGATTCATGCAGGAAGATCAATTTACCATATGATCTTGAAGAAGATTTTCCAAAGCTTGGTAGAGAACAATCAAAGATTGAAGAACAAGACACCTCAGAGGATGATGAAGAATCTCACATGGAAAAGATCAAAGCATGGAAGTCTAAAGGTAAAGTAAAATTGCAGGAACTTGGACATGAATCAGAATCATCACATCATGGCCTAAGAAGATCTATGAGGGAAAAGAAAAAACCAGAAAGGTATAGGTTTGACACCTCATTAGTAACTAAACATTCTATCTACATAGCACAGGACATAAACCAAGAGGAGCCATCATCATTTGAAGAGGCCAAAGCAAAAACAGAATGGAAGCATGCAGTGAAGGAAGAGATTGAAGCACTTGAGGAAAACAACACTTGGGATTTGGTGCCCAAGACTTCATCCATGAAGGTAATAGGCTCAAGATGGGTCTATAAACTCAAGAAGAATTCTGATGGTTCAATTAACAGGTATAAGGCAAGGCTTGTGGCAAAAGGCTTTGCACAAACTCAGGGAATTGATTATGAGGAGACTTTCTCTCCTGTGGCAAAGATGCCTACTATTAGGGTTTTGCTTAGTATTGCCTCTTCCAAGAATTGGAAGATACTTCAACTAGATGTAAAGAATGCATTCTTGAATGGTTGGATAACAGAAGAGGTATATATGGCACAACCACCTGGTTTTGAGAATCAAGTTTATCCTGATTATGTGTGTAAACTTAACAAAGCATTGTATGGTCTCAAGCAAGCTCCAAGAGCTTGGAATTTCAGGCTTGTTTCATTCTTGCAGGACAAAGGCTTTCAACCAAGCAAGGCAGATCCTTCACTCTTTATTAAAAAGAGTAATTCCGAGGTCATCTATCTATGTGTATATGTAGATGATATTATATTGACAGGAAATGATGCAGATGGTATGAAGAAGATCAAAGATCAGATGAGAGAAGAGTTCAAGATAAGTGATTTGGGTTCACTTACCTACTTCCTAGGTTTGGAAGTTGTCTACAAAGATCATGGTTTGTTTCTCACTCAAAGAAAGTACATTAAGGACATGTTGGCAAAATTCAAGATGCAAGATTGTAAGATTGCAGGTACTCCAATGGAGGTCAATCACAAATTGAGCTCACATGAAGGTGAACTCATAGAGGACATCACATCATATCAAAGTCTAGTGGGTAGTCTCAACTATGCCACATTGACAAGAGTAGATATATGTTACAATGTGAGTGTGCTAAGTCAATTTATGCACACACCAAGGAAACCACATATGGATGTTGCCAAAAGGATTCTCAAGTATCTCAAAGGAACCATAAATGAAGGACTTTATTATCCTTATGTATCTGATTTAGGTTTAAAGCTATTTTCTGATGCAAATTGGGCTGGCTCCAAGGAAGATAGAAGGAGCACTTCAGGTTATCTTACCTTTGCAGGTTCAAAGCTTATTTCATGGTCATCCAAGAAGCAACCCACAGTTGCTCTCTCTTCTACTGAAGCTGAATACAGAGGTCTTGCCATAGCTACACAAGAAGCTATGTGGATGAAGACATTATTCAAAGATCTTGGATTGGAGTTTGGAACTCCAACTATTTTTGGTGACAATATGAGTTCTATTCACTTGGCTGCTAATCCTATTTTTCATGCAAGGACTAAACATATTGAAGTTCATTATCACTATGTACGAGAGAAGGTTCTAAGCAAAGAGATTCAAATATCATATGTGTCCACTCATCAACAATGTGCAGATATTCTAACCAAAGCATTGGATGGTACAAAGCTTTGCAAATTCAAGGCTATGATTGGTTTGAAGGTAATCTTGGAAGATTGAAGACCTCAAGCATACTTGGCTTGAGGGGGAGCTGTTGGAGCAAGTCTATGACAAGCCTAAGTATTGGCTTGAGTCTCACAAAGTCTTAGAAGAAGCTTTAAAAACAAGACTATGTAAAGTTCACTTGTGAACTACCTCTTGTAACTTTTGAAGAGTTTACTTAATGTAAAAGTAAGAGAATCTTAAGTGGTTGAGTCCACTTGATCAAGAATGGGAAGAGGAGCCACGAATTCGTGATTTGTGGTAGGTAGAGAATCAAATCAATCATTGATTGATTGGAGAATGATTGAGGGAAGTTAGCCTCCCAAACTCAACTATAAATAGATGGCAGTTTTAATCGTGGTTAGAGAGACCTATGTGAAGACCTCCAAGAGCTGAGCTTTACGCCATATCAAGGTGTGATTACAAGGCACACATATGTATCAGTAAGTCATTGTATTGTACAAGAAATATACTTTCATTTTCATGATTATTTGGTTTCATCTTTCCATGTTCTTGTGAAGTGTACTACTCACTACCATTACTCTCAATTTTCTCAGTCAGCTTGCAGAGATGTTTTCTCTGAGCTTGGTGCATCATTTTCAGTGATTTAACTTTGTAAAGTTAGCTCTATAAGTCTACTATATGCTCATAAATTTTCATGTCATTTGGATGTTGCAATCTTCAGTTATGTTCATTTGAAGTCAACAGGGTCTGTTCATCTTCACCTCTCTGCCAGGTACCCGACTTTTTCACTCATCTTGTCAGAGGTGTTTCTCAGTGGTTACGTATCCAAATTCAGTGATTTAAAGCTTGTTGGATTCAACTTACTGTCTAGTATAACCACACAAATTTTCATCATCATTGGATTTCGACATTTTGAGGTATGGTGATTGTTCTGCTCACTGGTCTATTTCTGTAGCAGCCCGTGAAAATCGGGATGATGTCATCACTTGTTAAAACTCATTCTCAGTGTGTGCTTTGTTATTTTTGATGAGATTACTCTTGAAAGTTAGCTCTTTAAGCTAACTAGACTTCCCCAAGAGGAATTAAGCTAATTGCTGTTGTGCTCAGAGAATTATGTAAAACACTGGACAGGTGTATGAACCAAGAATAGCAAGTTTTCACCTCTGAGCTAACTCCAACTTATCTGTTTTGATCTATCTTTTTGAGAGTGATCTTCCAAGGTACATAGGGTGCCTAATACATCCATTGGCAAGCTAAAAGGGCCCACCATCTACTCCTGGAGTTCATTTGGCTGGTGTAGATCAAGGATTTTGCAACACCTCTTCATCTTCAAACACATACTTATCCATCTCTTCACAACAATCATAATCACATAGCTGCAAAGTACCAATCATCATCTGAGTGTCACTAGATCATTTTTCTTCATGCCATTGAATGAAGATAAATAAGTGTTCTTGTAGAGTATCTTCTTCTCAATCTCGATCTCAGCATCTTCATTGGGACTTGTGAATTGATCTAAACTTCTACCTTCAAAAAATCCCATTGAGCTCACAAAATTCTGTCAAAACTCAAACTTGACAAGTCGTTTCTTCGAAATTCTAGTGTCACAATAGTGCCCAAAATCTTCTCTATGTCTGATATGTACGATATCTCCTTTAATACTGTGAAATCTCCAAGCATGTGTATAGAGCTATCATCAACACTTAGAAAGTCTAAAGCATCTCCTTCCTTCAATCTTCATCCTTCAATCTCTATCCTTCAATTCTCCAGTTCAAAAAGCCTCAACGTCAGATTCTTCAAGCTTCAACAATGGATGTTCATCATGTAACCATGAATTCTCCAAGGGCTTGAATCATATCCTCCAAGCTTCTTCAACGATCAATTAATGAATCGATGCCTACAATGACCCAAGCCTTAGCTTTATATAGCAATAGTTATTCTTAGCGATCCATAATAGGAAAAGCATTAAAGCTTGGCATAAAAACTATTCGCATGTCCAAATAAATCTTTGATCGCAAAAATATACGGTGTATAACTTTATCGCTTTTACCTGTTTTACGTAATGCTTTTCAATTGGTTGTTTACTTTCACTTTCTTATTGTTTACTGTTTTACTATTTGGTTTCATACTATTGTAGAGGGTTCACATGCAAATTTCATAAGCACACACGGATTCACACATACACACTCAAAAAGAATAAGTACAACCATTCATGGTTATGATCTTTCTAACTGAAAGTGATCTGATGGCACAAGTCAATGTGATAGATGCAAATTAATGAAAATGTTTCAACAAATTAATTGAAAAAACTTTTCTATTTCGTCAGAATCATTACTCTCAAATGGAGTCATTATTTTTATAGATGCATGTCTTGCACTATTGTACACAAACTCAACTAATACAAATATTTACACGAGTTATCATGCTTTTCATTCACATACCTAAACTCACATAGGTTTCTTTGATGAGGTCGTGTAAATGAATTCATCAAAATGCATGTATGATAGAAAACATCCCTTAGGATTGACTAAACCATCTAGGTTTGGTGAATATTACAACATACTATTGATTTATTTATCCATACACTTACTAATAGTCTATTTTTTATTTTTGCACAGATGGCAGGTAAAATAAACAAGCAAGAGTGAAAATTCTTAGAAGAATTTGTGTGCTCGTACATGTATCAAATGAGAGAAGATGAAATCACTATAGCCACAGACACTTCTAGTTACAAAGATTTCATTGCGTAATTATCCAGAATAGCATTTATTAATATTGAAGATAAATTTCGCAGTGTGTCTGGTGGAGCATAGGTATTAGATGAACAAATGTCAAAAGAGATTACATATATCTTTGGAGAAATCATCAAAGTAGCAGTCATTGGCAGTGGATATCACCAGTATGCCCGGATTCATCGATAAAATTAAATTTATCGATTTACATTATCAGACTATGATGAGAGGAAAGCGATTAGAACTGGATACGACTGAACACCTTGTGATCCAAACACAAGAGATGCATATATTAATATGGGAGATCAAACATCATCCAATCTTTTTTTGCTCCCATATTCCTCTATCCTTTTTGAAGATGCAACTCTCGTGGGGGAAGGACAATATGGAATGATCTATAAAGTCAAGATATCCCACCCGAGATTCAGCAATGAAATGTTTGTGGCCAAGCTATTCAAATTACATGGTGCTGACATACAAACAAGAGAAAATGAAGCCGTCAATGAAGCCACCGTGTTATCGATTATGCAGAGTGGAATTATTAGTCCACTTGGTTTGGCTAGACACCATAGCAAAAGTTCGTACCTCATTTTCAAATTTTGGAATGGTGGTACATTGGACATGTGTCTAGAAATAATGAAGAAGGAATACCTAAACATAATAGGAGGCAGAGGTGTGAAGGATATAGAAAGAGACATATAAACCTTGAAAACAAACATTTGGAAGCTGATCAATGGCCTATTACAAACAATATCATTTTTACACACTTGTAATATATCCCATAATGATCTCCATCCAGGCAACATCTTGTTGCATTTTGAAGATCAACAGGCTTACATCGGATTATGTGATTATGGTAGAGCAACATATTTAGCAACCAAAAAAAAGTTTTCTGAAGCTACCTAATCAAGAAATATATACTAGAAAATGAGTGGATTCGAAGGTACTAGTGGATTGCGCTCGAATGCATATCCACTAGTCCTCTATCTTTCAATAAGAGTCAGGAGATATTTACAATTTCGATACTCTTGTTACAACTCTTGAAAAATATAGATTTCAGGAGTTATCCCATTGATAAGAGTGGGATTTACAAGTTCAAGTATGTTTTAGAATTAGCTTCTGACAAAGATGTATCAAAAAGAGTAGACGCACATGAACTGCTTAGAGTATTCTCGCATCTAACTCAATATGGTTTAAAAATATCCATGACAGATAGATTACGACCACATTGAAAATGATATGTATTCATTTGAACTATCTGGATTAAATGAAGTGTTTATATTTGAGTTAAGTGGATGAAATGAAGTGTAATCATTTGTATTAAGTGGAGTAAATTGTTGTGGTATCATTTGAGTTAAGTGGATGAAATGAAGTGTTAACATTTGTATTAAGTGGAGTAAATGTTGTGGTATCATTTCAGTTAAGTGGATGAAATAAAGTGTAATCATTTATAATATATGGATTAAATAATGTGGATTTATTTGAATTACGTGGAGTAAATGAAGTGCTATCATTTGAGTTATGTGGATTAAATGTTGTCGATTCACTTAACAATTGTGAAATAAATCTTGTGGATTCATTTGAATTATGTGGAATGAACGAAGTTTTTACATTTGAGTAAGGTGGATGAAATGAAGTGTAATCATTTGTATTAAGTAGAGTAAATGCTGTGGTATCATTTGAGTTAAGTGGATAATATGAAGTGTAATCATTTGTATTAAGTGGAGTAAATATTGTGGTATCATTTGAGTTAAGTGGATCAAACAAAGTGTAATCATTTATAATATATGGATCAAATAATGTGGATTTATTTGAATTATGTGGAGTAAATGAAGTGCTATAATTTGAGTTATGTGGATAAAATGTTGTGGATTCATTTAACATATGTGAAATAAATCTTGTGGATTCATTTGAATTATGTGGAATAAACAAAGTGTTTACATTTGAGTTAAGTGGATGAAATGAAGTGTAATCATTTGTATTAAGTGGAGTAAATATTATGGTATCATTTGAGTTAACTGGATGAAATAAAGTGTAATTTATAATATATGGATTAAATCATGTGGATTTATTTGAATTATGTGGAGTAAATGAAGTGCTATCATTTGAGTTATATGGATTAAATATTGTGGGTTCATTTAACATATGTGAATTAAATATTGGGGATTCATTTGAATTATGTGGATTCACTTGAAGTCTCTTGAGATAAAATTAGTATTTTTATTTTGCAGAAGTAAAACATGGCAAGAATTCCAGATGTGAATGATGATCTTGATCATACTGAATCTCAAAGGATTTTATCTGAGCAAAATGCTCAATTTGCACAATAACAATTAGCATTGTTATTCCATCAAGATTCAGAGCCAGAGCGATTAGAAGGAGAAGCATTTTCAACGAAAGAAGTAAAAAAGCTATGTCCAAATTATTTTGTTCATGATGTTCTCTTTCGAGTTACAGGAAGGGAAGAAGAAATAGAACCCTTAAAAACTTTCAAACTTACAACATAAAGGATTAGCAAAAACGCTACTTCGACAATTTGTGCAAGTTGAGACATTATTACTAAATAATAATAATCAAATAGCATTATATTTCATTCAAAAGGTTTTTGTACAAGATATTCTTCATTGACATTCATAACTACCACTTGAAGCTGCTACTGAAAGCACCCTCATAGCTATATGCTGCAACTCCACTACTTCACCTCCATACTCTTTCCACCAAATAGGAGGTGGATGCTTTCGAATTGCTTCAATATGCCATAGATCTCCAAAAGATCCATCTTGATTTACATATGCTACTCTTTGGTGGAATGCATCTTGACCATCTGTACTTGCAAGTAATAATTGACATGTGGTTTTTAAGTTTTCCATGAGTTCTTTGTTTGACGCTTGACCATTGCGTTGAAATGTCAGATCCAAAACGAATGTTATTCCATGCAAATGAGTATGCATTTGCATCCATCCCTTCTTTGCTAATGATATAATCTGTGTTTTCTCTCGTAATGAAAATTGATTAAAGTCTTTTACTTTTTGAATAGCTTCTGACATAAACCAATAAGCTTTTCCAATCACAAATTTATCAGTATCAACCATTTGTAAAAGTTGCTCAAAAGTTTTAGTGATACCAACAATTTTTTCAAGATTACGCCAAAAATTTTGTGATTGTATTAGACACGTACATTTGGATGCTGCAACTTGATAAGAAGAATACTTCTCTAGCTATGCCTCCCATCTTCGATCAGCAATTATTTCTACAAGAGGTGGCTTAACTTCTAGAAATCCATTGAGCACAATGTGAGCAGTTGCAAATTGTGTGGCAAAAAAAATCTGAAGTGCTTTATTGGGAGGTTTTGATCGGAAGAGCGAATATGAAAATTGATGCTCTCTAATAAATTTGACCACATGATTTGCATCTAATAAGTATTGTTTAATGAAAGATAATCTACCTATAGCTTTCAATAATAAATTGAATGTGTGAGCTGCACATGGAACCCAAGTAATGCCTTCATACCTGTTTTGAATTGTAATTCGAGCACTTCGAGAATTAGAGGCATTATTAGTCACCATTGTAGTCACATTCTTCGGACCACCCACGCACGATATAGCATGTTCATATACCTTTACAAGAAAAGCCAAAATTTTCTCTTTAAGAGACGTATCAACAGCTTCTAAAAACATGTTTTCTTTTACACATATAACCATGACATTAATCAATGGTTTCTTTTGACAACTTGTCCATCCATCCAATGCTATTGTGCATCCATACATGGGTACATAATCAAGTACTGTTTGCTTTAAAATAGCTTTAGTACTTTTTTTCACTTTATCTATATAGTTTGTTTGCAATTTGTTATAATCTAGCATGGTGAAACCTTTTCATACAATTGACATCAAAGCATCTTTGAAAATGGGATTACGAATAACATAGAAAGGAATCCCACATGCTAAGATTGCTTGAGTCCATTTAAAATGAAGCTCGAGACAATCTTGCTTTTCAAAAGCTACATGTATAGTATTTTGTGATTTATTATAGACAAAGCATGGTGACAAAGTATTAGATCCATCATTTTTACTACATTCATTAACTCCACTCTCTTTTGATGCAGTTGGAGAAAATGGAGTACATGTATCTTGGTTATTCTCAAAAACAATTCGAGAGACTTGAGTAGAAATATCATGATGATCCTCTAATGTCATCAATGCATCTACTTGTTCTTGCTCTACACTTGGACTACTTGGAAAGTGCTATGAGCTACTCATGCTTTGAATCTTTTTGATGTGATAGCTTGAGATTTACATTTATTTGCATAAGTTGCAAAATGTACCCATATATCACTATCTGGATTAGAGCATCCTGCCACATTATTACCTGTACTAAAGAGATGTTCTTTTATTCAAGTTGCATTTCCTATATAACGATGCCCACAACATTTGCGTTGTATTGTGGATACTGTTTTACCCTCTTGATGAACAATTGCATATGTCCATTCTTTCCCTTTCCCATAGTGCTTGCAAATTGATTTATGAAGACTATACCTAGAAAAAAAAACAATATAAATCAATATCGAATAAGATATTTCGATCAACATTGAGTCAAACAATTATTGTAGACTTTAATTCTCAATCATACACCCATATACAAATTACAATTACACATACTATTGTGAAGTAAAAATCATTGTTAAGTTAAACAATCATAATAGACTTTAATTCTCAATCATACACACATATACAATTTACAATTACACATACTATTGTGAAGTAAAAATCATTGTTGAGTTAAACAATCATAATAGATTTTAATTCTCAATCATACACACATATACATTTACACATGCATATACTTACACATACTATTGTGAAATACGAATCAATATTGAGTCAAAAAATCACAATATATTTTAAATTCCTCTCTTCAAAAATATGAGTAGAGGGACTTGAGACATAAATCAAAGTAAAAGTTATGATCCGCATTGTTTCTTGAGTTGCATTGGCTAATTTTCTCTATTTAGCTTCAGTTGATGAGTATGCAATCCTAGGTTGCTTCTTTGATTACCATGATATAAATTATGTACCTACAAAAGTGGGATAACCTGATGAACTTCTCTTCTCCACTTTAGAACTTTCCCAATCTGAATGAGAAAATAGTTTTATCTCTATATCACATATATATGGATAATGTACACTCGTCAATGTGGTGTAGTTCAAAGTTATACCCATTAGACTATGATGACATATTATGTCTTCAAATAGTTCTCCTTCACAAGCATTTAACTTCAAATTTATCTGCATAAGTGTAGTTGAAATCTTTGTATTCACCATCTTCATCTTAGCAAGAAAATCCTGGATGTATTTCTTTTGACTAACAAACATACCATTTTTCGTGTATACTACTTCCAAATGTACGAAGTATGTGACTTGCACTAGGTCAGTGATCTTGAATTCCTCCTTAAGTTGAACATTGATCCTCCAAATGCCTTCAACATCATTACCTATGACTTTTATGTCATCAACACATACACAAAGGTATATGTCTTCAATTTTATTCCTCTTAATGAAGAGTGAATGTTTGAGTTTTTAAACATAAATCCTTTCCATTGAAAATATGTGACAAGTGTTGATATATTTAGGTAGTGATGTGTGTGAACACTCTAGGACCGCCGGGGCACTTTTTTCCCTCTTTAGGAGGTTTTTTTCCCCCGGCTTGTATATACGCCTATTGCCCTAATGGGCTACTTATCTTTGTACATTCTCTAGTAATACATTCAGTATTGTGTGTTTGTGCTCCAAGCTTCTTCTTCTTCCTTGTGCTGTTCGCATGCTTCCGCAGACGTCTATCTCCAACAATTGGTATCAGAGCAAGTCGTCGCTTCTTCTAGGGCGCCGTCGACACTCCTCCGTTTGCAGTCTTAGATTCGCACGAAATTTGGTGAGCATACTCAAGGTGTTTTCGAGATGAAAACGGCTTCGCTCTATGGTGCCGAAATCGCGATCTGAGCTCGTTTCGGCCTTCGAACGCACTATCACAACGCTTGTGCAGGCTATTTCGTCCTTTTGTGCCAAAGGTATATACCAGTTTTTGTTTGCCAGTTTAAGCGTCTCGAAGTCTGCTACAGGTGTAGTAGAACTCGTCTGGGTAGTTGCGTTCAACATTTTGAGATACAGTCAATTTTTTGCATCAAGGTATTTTAGTCACCGGCCATGGCTGAAAGCAGTGATGTATTCCGTATGTTGGCTGTTGAGGATAAGTTGGATGGTACCAACTACCCATTATGGGCTTATATGATGCGACATGTACTGGTTGCAAAAGGACTGTGGAACATTGTGCAGGGTGTTGAAAGACATCATGTTACACCTACGACTACAGGTACTACAAATACAAGTGCTGGAGGTTCTAGAGCTGATGAAGATGGTGTCGAAGATGATATTCCACCTACTGCAGAGTAGATTCGTTGGGATGGTAGAGATGCCCAAGCACATGCATTGATAGCTTTGTATGTCAAACGTGCCATTATTCCTCACATTCGCTCTTGCAGAACAATAAAGGATGCTTGGGATACACTTACCACTTTGTACCAGGCTAGGAATGAGGCTCGTGTTGCTTACCTCCGAAAACAGTTGGAGAGTGAGCACATGAATGAAGGTGATTCTATGGACAATTTTCTTACAAAGATCAAAGACCTGAAGGAACCAGATAGCTTACCAGATAGCTCACTTGTGCAGACCGTTCTGAATGGTCTTCCTGATTCATATCAGAGTTTTGCCTCTACTCTTTAGTTGATGATGAAAGGCAATCCGAATGCCTTGTCATTTGAGGAATTAGTCTCTGTTCTGTTGCAAGAAGATCAGTCCAGGCAGAACAGGTCCATTATGCGTGTTGTAGATCAAGCTTTCCTGGCTAGTCAGAAGGGCAAAGGAAAATGGAGCTCTTCTACTAGTAAGCAGAAATCTGCAAATGCTGCACAATCAAAGAACCAGGATAAAGATGAGAAGAAATCATAAAAGCAGAAATTGTTCTGCAAGTACTGTAAAGGAAATGAACATATTATAAAGAACTGTCCAAAACTGGCTGCTAAAGAGGCAAAGAAGAAAGAGGCTAGAATGGTTGTTGCAGAGGCCTCTACACCAAAAACAGAGTCAGCAAATCTTGTGCAGGAAGAAGAATGGGCGTTTACTACTGTCTGCAGTTTTGACCCATCTTCTCATGATCAGTGCATGTCTGCAGTAGACTCAGATGTTTGGTACTTTGAAAGTGGGGCGACCAAACATATTACCTCGCAGTGCAGTTTCTTCTCTTCACTCGAGCCTGCCCCTACAGGGAATACTGTCACATGCGCCAATAACTCCTCTTATCCTGTTATGGGAGTTGGTAAGATCATTCTCACTACTGCTGATGGTAGTTCTTTCACTTTGTCAGATGCTTTATTTGTGCCAGGGATCAAAAAGAACCTGTTATCAGTTTCTGCATTAGCCAAGATTGACTTGGTTGTGAAATTCGTTGATGACAGGTGTACAGTCCATGATCTCTCAAATGGTGATGTGATTATTGCTTCTGGCATCTTATGTCGTGGGCTGTATAAGCTCATAGACTATGAAAGATCTGTGAATGATTTGGCATGTGCAGTTCATGATTCTCAGGCTATGTCAGATGCAAAGTTTTGGCATGCATGCTTTGGTCATCTTAAATTTGCTAGTTTGCTACGCCTGCAAAAATCTGAAATGGTATCCTCTTTGCCCAAACTTGAGGCTCCTGGAAAACATGTTTGTGAAGGCTGTATTTTGGGCAAAATGCACCGTTCTTCCTTTCCAAAAGATGGTTCAGTTCGGGCTACGCAGAAATTGCAGCTTGTACATAGTGATGTCTGTGGTCCTATGCAGACATCCTCTTTTGGAAATTACCTTTACTTCGTGACTTTCATTGATGATTTTTCCAGGCATGCATGGGTATATCCACTCAAAGCAAAGTCCGAAGTGTTCATGTGCTTCAAACAATTTTTGGTTTTGGCTGAAAATCTGTCAGCATGTAAAATGGGCACCCTCCGTTCTGATCGAGGGGGGGAATATATGTCTTCAGATTTTAATGCATTTCTGGCTGAACGTGGGATAAAACACCAATGTACAGTGCCGTATACACCTCAACAGAATGTAGTTGTTGAACGAAAGAACAGGTCACTCATGGAAATGGCGAGGTGCATGGTCAAAAGTCAGGCTTTACCACATAGTTTCTGGCTTGAAGTTGTCATGTGTGCAGCATATGTACTGAACAGGTGTCCCACTAAAGCGTTGCACTCTATCACTCCATATGAGGCTTGGCATGATCGCAAGCCATCTGTTGCTCATTTGCGTGTTTTTGGTTGTTTGGCATATGCATTAGTGCCTGAACAACATCGCATAAAATTGGATGATAAGGCAGTAAAATGTATTTTTGTTGGGTACAGTTCTGAAAGTAAAGGCTATTGTCTGTATCATCCATAGACTAAACACATTCTGGTTAGCCGTGATGTTGTCTTTGTGGAAGATGCTCTTCAGCCATTGCTTTCATGTACTAAGGAGACATCTGTTAGCTCCAAAGACATGTATGATACTTGGATGCCTCTTTTTACAGGTGGACAGGCTAGTGCTGGTCCTAATGAGGCAACTACTCAGCCTTCGCAGGTTTCATATGATGATGCAGATCATTCCATTTCTGATGCAGATTTACATGATGCACTTATTGATGGGAGAGCTGATATTCAGCAGGCAAAAACTATGCCAAAATGGCTGGTGCAGACTTTGCGTGACAGCAAATTAGATGCACCTTTGTCATATCGTACTCGTTCAGGCTCTCATAGTGCCTCCTTTGCATCAGATTGCTATGCTATGGCTGCATCTAGTCTCTGTGATGAGAATGAGCCTGTTTCTTTTGATGAAGCACAAAACTTAGAAAATTGGATGGCTGCTATGCAATCTGAATATGATGCTATAATGAAGAATGGTACATGGTCTTTATGTGACTTGCCTCCTGGCAAGAAGGCCATTTGCACTAAGTGGGTATACAAGCTGAAGCGTAAACCTGATGGTACAATTGACAGGTATAAGGCTAGGCTTGTTGCAAAGGGTTATGCACAGGAAAGAGGCATTGATTCTGATGAGACCTTTGCACCTACATGCCGTATGACTACTGTTCGGAGCATTTGTGCACTTGCAGCCCATCATGGTTGGAATGTACATCAGTTGGACATTAAAACAACATTTCTGAATGGTGACTTGCATGAAGAAGTGTATGTTTTTCAGCCCCGTGGCTTTGTGCAGAAAGGGCATGAAAACCAGGTTTGCAGGTTAAAGAAGGCATTATATGGTTTAAAGCAAGCACCACGTACTTGGTATGAGAAGATACATGCCTATCTAATTGCACATGGTTTTGAGAACAGTCCAACTGAAAGCACCTTATATGTTAAACGTGCTAATGATGTGCTTCTGATCATTGTTGTCTATGTTGATGACATGCTGCTCACTGGTCCTATTGAGACACATATTGCTGATTTTAAGGCTGATTTGCATGCCTCATTTGAGATGTCTGATTTGGGGCATTTGCATCACTATTTGGGCATTCAGTTTATGCACGTTGATGGTGGAATGGCTTTGTGTCAAACGAAATATATTGACACATTATTGCAGCATTTTGGCCTTGAAGACTGTAACCCTATTGCCACTCTTATGGAGAGAGGTTTACGATTGAGTCTTCATGATGCTAGAGATGCATTTGATGCTGTTCTCTATCAGCAGGCTGTTGGATGCTTGATTTACTTATGCATTACTCGGCCAGATATTCAGTTTGCTGTCTCACAGATGAGCAGGTTTATGCATTGCCCAGGAGTCACGCATTGGAAAGCGGTTAAGCGCATCTTTCGCTATTGAGTAGTACTAGGCTACTTGGGTTGTTTTATCCCAAGGGGGGATCACTACCGCCAGATTTGCATGCTTTTTCTGACTCAGATTGGGCTGGTTGCTATGACACTCGTGTGTCCACCAGCGGTTTTTGCTTCATGCTTGGTACCTCATGTATATCTTGGTTGAGCAAGAAGCAACCTAGTGTGGCCACTTCCCATTGTGAGGCTGAGTATAGGATAGCTTTCACAGCGACTATTGAGTGTGTGTGGCTCAGACGCCTTATGGCTGATTTGGGTGTTGGCCAGTCTTCTGCCACCACCATCTTCACTCACAGTCAGAGCGCATTGGCAATTGCGAGGAACCCTGTGTTCCATGCTCCCACTAAGCACATTGAGGTGCATTATCACTATGTCAGGGAGAGGTTCTCTACTCGGGAGATCAGCTTGGCATATGTGCCCACGCAGGAGAACATTGCAAACCTTTTCACAAAGGCTCTACCTAGGGAAAAGTTTGAAGCATTCTGCAAAGCTTTGGGCTTACTTTCTTTTGTGGAGTGATTTCCACATAGCTTGGAACTTCCTTATACATGAGTGCCAGCTCCTTGTTCACCGCATCACTCCCAGGGGGGATTTGTTGATATATTTAGGTAGTGATGTGTGTGAACACTCTAGGACCGTCGGGGTACTTTTTTCCCTCTATAGGAGGTTTTTTTTCCCCCTGCTTGTATATACGCCTATTGCCCTAATGGGCTACTTATCTTTGTACATTCTCTAGTAATACATTCAGTATTGTGTGTTTGTGCTCCAAGCTTCTTCTTCTTCCTTGTGTTATTCGCGTGCTTTCGGAGACGTCTATCTCCAACAACAAGCCTATGATTCCAAGCCCATGGGGCTTGCTTTAGATCATATAGGGCTTTCCTTCATCTACATACATGTTCAAGAAATAATAAATCTTCAAACCTAGAAGGTTGAGACATATATAACTTTTTAGATATCCAATCATTTAGGATTGCATTCTTGACATCCATTTGATAGCTCTTCCAATTCTTCGAAGCTATAATGCTCATAAGAACTCTGATTTTTGGCATCTCTACCAAAGATAAAAACTTCTTCTACTACTCAATCCCTTATGCATGCGTATATCCCTTCACCAAAAGTCTTTCATTATACATTTTATTGGTTTCATCAAAGTTCTTCTTCACTATGTGTATCCACATTAATCTAATGATCTTCATAAATGAGGACTTGGGGATTAGATCAAAGTATGGTTTTCTTGCATGACTCGAATCTCTTCCTCATGGAATTCATCCATTGTGGTTTCTTCTTTGTTTTCATATACAATGAGGGATCTTCATAGTGCAAATATTCTACTAAACAAATAGGTTTTCTAGTGACCAATGATGTATTGTAACCATACCAGTTTTATGTCTTCTTCTTCTCTCTACTAAATCGCATGATGGGTTTTTTACAGGATTGTATTAAATATCGTAACTCTTGCACTTTAGCATATCCTTTGGATTTGCATGAGTTTATTTATCTTCTAAAAGTCTTTCGATCATATTTAGAGTCACTTGATGCTTCAAGAGTGTGTACATTCCTTCTTGAGAGACTTGGAAAATCTTCCTCTAAATTATATGGTAGCTTGATCTTCTTGCAAGCATCTCTAGATCATGATTGGTTCTCATCAAGCACAACATAGTGAATTACTATGACATCTTTATTTTTGGGATTATGTAATCTGTAACCTTTTTTATTAAGGTCATAGCCTATAAACACACACTTCTTTGCCTTAGAGTCCAATCGACCTTTTATTTCTAAAGGTATTTGTGCATATGCAATGCACCCAAAGATCCTAAAATGGTCCAAGCTATGCCTTTTTTAACTTTACAAAAAGTAATCAAATGACTTATATACATGTGCCCTTAAAATGGTCCTTTCACAAAAGAGACCTACATTTTTATTAAAAATCACTAGATCTCTACTACTATACATGGCTAATGTTACAATATTGAGTAATCATGCACCTAGAGGACTCCTCTAGAGGATTTAAATGGCTTTTGACATGATATCATGAGAATTTGAAGAAGAAAATTATACCTAAATTTGAAATTTTTTGGGGCATTCTTTTATTTTCTTCTTTCTTTTGCAACACTCTTTCCCGCTTAGTCTCTGTCGTCCCTTGACAGGCTTCTGTTGTCTTGGATTGTTCTTCAGCTTGGTCCTTTTTCTCCTAATAATCAAAGGTTGTTTACATTTTTCTTAACTGCACATCAAAAACAGTCAAGGAAGACTTCAAGACCTTTAGAAAATATGTTACCTTGTCCAAACCTAAGTCCAATGCTTTGGTTCCTTTTTTCTCCTGCTTTCCTTTATCTTGAATGTTTCTTTTCATTACTGTTGAGCCCGTAAAAGTCATATTGGTAAAAGTCAACTATAGTCAAAGTCAACTATAGTCAAACTCAAAAGATCAAAGTCAAATCGGTCAAAGTCAAATTGGTCAAAGTCAATAGGTCAAAGTCAATAGGTCAAGGTCAAAGTCAGCATGGGTGAAGTCAAAGTGTTCAAAGTGCAGAGGTAGTGCGAAATTAATTGTCCACAAAGGGTAAAATTGCAGAAAGTTGGTTGCAGGTTGTAGAGGAATTTCTATAATTTCAGTAAGGTTTAAAGTGTTTTAAGTGTTTTGGAAGGTTTAGGTGAACCTTGCCTTATGTGCACATTTGAAGAATTAAAAGGGCAAAATCTGAAGGTATATGAAGTGGCACTGTATGCAGAGGTGAAAATATGGCCCCACAATTAAAATTTTTGTTTTAGTGTAAAGTCACTACAGGACAAAAGAGGGATTCGTTGGCTGCCACTTGTGAAAACATTCTTGGGACATCAAAGTGAGCGCTAAGATACTCTTGCAGTTAGGAGCATACGTGAATCGACACTCAAATCAAGGCAAGGACTATTCTTGGATCAAGCAAGTGTAAGCAAGACTAAGCAAGGTGAGCATAGTCTAAGTGAGGAACAGAGAGAAGTGCAAGAGACACACAGTGTGCGACGAAGAGAAGTGAAGTGCAAGGTGTGCATGAAGAGTGACTAGGGAGTGTGCAAAGAAGTGTTAAGCTATTCCCCCCAAGGATCCCAAGGTCTCATTGTAGTGTGCGCGTGCGGAGAGAAGATGTCCATCCCTCCCCCTTATTGGAAGCTTGGTGCAAGGTGTGCACAAGTGCAAGCTTGGAGAAGATGGAGGTCTGGGCAGAGGAGGCTGGTAGCAACAAGACCTTGGGTATTTGGTATTTTGTAATTGAGCACTCTGTGGGATTTTGCACAAAAGCATTGGATTGTATTGTGCATCACCATTGTATTTGTCTTATTATAATCACTCGACAGAGGCTTCCAGTGTGTATCTTTCTTCTTGTCTTTTTCCTTTTCTCCTACAAACACTCAAATCCCTTCTTGTCCAAGAATCCCCCAACAGAATTTGGCACGCCCAATGGGACTCCAAGGAGATTTGAGCATAGGAGAAGCCAAGTGCAAAGGGTAGAAGAGTTTAAGTGCTGACAATTTTACTTTAGTGGACTGAGAGGTAAATATTCTTATCAATTATCTCATACTAAAAGGACTATGAATAGCCCATGACCGCAATCCGGTCCCAAACATTGAGGCTCTCCTGCAAGCAAACAAGAAGGAAGGGTGTTAGAAGATCCTTTAGTCCACTATCTTCAACCTCATCAGTAAAGAGCATGGAAGGAGAGGTAGACTTGGAAACCTTACTATCAAGATTAAATATAACATTTCCTTCTTTCAAAGGCCTAGCTCAGGAAGATCCGGACGAGCATATTAGAAGGTTTTAGCACTATGCAAAACTAGAGGCTTAATGGGAAGGGAGGATGCCTTTTTTATACTCTTCCCTACCACATTAGAAGGGTTAGTAGATAAATGGTTCAGCCAGTTTGCTGAGAACCATTTTACAGCTTGGGACTTAATGAAAGATGCATCCAAAAATCAATTCCAGCATGGAAATACTGCTTTGCATATGAAGACAAAGCCAACACATGTGCAAATACAAAGGCAAAAATAAAATTTCATAGGTACTAGTGATGCCATTGGACATGCATTCAACAGGGCTCATGAGGAGTTTGATAAGTCATGGGAGCCCATGCTCTTAAGGAATCAGAAGCTTCCAAACTACTCAAGTCCATGAAAAAGGAGGTTAGTATTTTTTATCTAATAAAGATGGATGGGAAATTCAGGTCAGAACTCTTGCAGATAATTGATGAAATGTCCACAACAAGTTTAGTGGCAAAGGCTGTAGTTATGCATAAAGATAAAATTGTAGGGGAAGCACCCCTCACAGATTATAAGAGCCCTTGGCTAACAGTCCTTATCAAAGGTCATCAGTTTCAAGGAGTTATTGTGGATGGTGGTTCTCGCATAACTTAATGCCTAAATATACCATGAAAAAGATTGGACTACACCCTTCAAAACTGGCAAACTTCACTGTAACACTGGCAGACCAAAGCATAGTAAGGCCTATGGGAGTGGTCCCTGGAAACCCAGTCAAGATACAAGGTACCATATTTAACTTGGACTTTGTTGTTTTAAGGTTGCCACACGTAGAAGAAAGTTTCCCCTATTAACTGGGAGACCTCGGTTAAGGCATGTCAATGTGCTACATGACTAGGGCAAGGATACAATGTGGGTAAAGCAAGAGGGAAAGAGTTGTAGCAGATAATTTTAGAAGAACGACCAGACAATCAGAGATATACTAGCATGATGCAAACAATTGGTATTTGTATGGAAGAAGAATTGTTGGACAACCCAGAAGCAGATCTATTTGAAGGAGCAAATTTATATGAAGATGAAAACATGTTGGCTTGGCTCCATGCAGAAGACCCATCTTCCTGCTATGGGATATTTCCAAACTCAAGTAGAGAGGAAGCATATGAGGAACCAGATGACATCATTTAGGTTACTTACTCGAGTGAGAGGTCTCAATCAAAGGCCATAGACGAGAGAAAAAAAGAGAAGCTCTTAAGTGTAGCAGTGATGGAGCTACTTCAAATCCTATACCAAGGGCTAGTTTGTTATGGACACTGGTATGGATATCATCTGTTATGTCAATTTTCATGATACTAAGTGCATGGCTTTATAAGGATGTGGAAGAAGTACCCACAAGTCTTTGGAAACAGAGGGTTCCATTTGATGAAGATGCTAGAATAGTAAAAACGGAATTTTGTAGATTAAGTCATAATGTACCTGAAATAAAGATACAAATGATGCAGTATGGAGCAGATAATATTTTTCTGAAGGATTTAGGATGCCCCTATCAAATGATCAGTGTGCCCAGCAACAAGACAAAACAAATGAAGTGCAGCACAATTGGAGATTATGGAGGAGTTTTTCAGAGTCAAACTATCAAAGCTCAAGGCCTATTATCAACAAAAGTGAAGATTCATGGATCACCTGGAACCTGCAAAATTTGTCCCGGTTGTACACAACCTTCTCATGTCATTTTTGCTTACGTTTTAGTAGTTTTTATCCTTTTTCATGATTGTTCTTTGATATTTTAGCAATTCTAGCAACCCTTTATTATTCCTTGGCATAAGTCCAAATTTTGGAAATTTTTGAAAAATTTTCAGGTATTTTTTAGTATTTTTCTAGCATTTTTTTCCTTTTCAAATGTCATTTTCTTGCCAAATTGGAGGAATAAAGGAAGCTCTCTATGGTTTTGAGTGAGGAAATTGGCCTAGACCTGTAGGGAATTTTCTAAGATTTTTTTTGGATTTGTTTGGATTTGTTTTGCATTTTTTTGGATTTTTCAGTATTTTTCTCTCTTTTTGGATTAAAAAAAAAGAGGCCCCCTAGGCAATTTTTTTCGAGAAATAAAAAAGGCCACCTAAGAGTTTTTTTCGACCAAAAAAAAAAATCACCTCCCCCCCTCTCTCTCTCTCTCTTGCTCTCCTCCTCCCCCCCCCATTCTTTTTATTCTTATTTTGTATATATTTTCTAGCTTTTGTATTTTGTTTTTTTAATTTATTTATTTTAATTTTCTTTTTGTTTATTTTCTTTTTATTTTTAATTTTATTTGATTGTACTTTGAGGTTTGCCCAAATATGCGCATTCAAAAAGCCAAAAAAAGGAATTTATTTTCATTAAAAAAAATATATGTTTTTTTAATTTTCTTGGCTTAACCCTTTTGACTTTGGATCGCGCCTCGGATGGCAATTTTGTTCAAACTTGGGGCCATTTTCATGTATTTTGGCACCTCTAGATTCATTTTTTGCATTAATTTTTCCAAAATCTCACCTTTTCTCTGCCTTTAGGTCAAAACCCAAATGATTTGAGCACATTTATCACATGGTTTTATTTAATCACAGGCTCCACATGGTCTCTTCTCACTTTATTTATCTTATGTTTCAAAATTTCCCATATGCACCCTCCATAGCTTTCTTCTTTTCTCATTTCGGACCTCTACACACCCCATAATGGTACTCCCTCACCCTCCCTTTACCCTTCTGCCCAGCCACATCCTTACCCCTCCTTGCCCTATCCATCTGAGCCCCCTCAGTTGTCCCTTCCCCCTCCTTTCTACCCTCTGCTTTGTCACGAGGAAGGAGATAAGGAAGAGAGCTCACACACACACTCTCACTCTCAAGGAGAAGCACACACACAGATTGAGGCAAGGAAGAATGATCTTCTTCTTCTTCTTCTATTACATAAAAGGAATGTACAAGAATGACCTAAGAAACAAGAATACAACCAGTGCAATATATAAAGACTAGTACATAAGGAAAAACCTAATGTCCGCGAATGAGTGAGCTGGCAAGAAACAAATGTGCCATCACTCTCGGTAGATAAATCTAATAAAGCTCAATGAAGTATCCTTGACATATACCGGCATGACCACTATACATGTCAGAGAAACAAAAAACTGGTACGTGTCATCCTGGATCATCACATGTTGAGCTTGATATCTCAACACTCCCCCTCAAGCTCAACGCCATATCCTGTAATCCATGCATCTTCCGAAACTTCTTCAACTTCTCAGCTCCAAGTGCTTTGGTGAAAATATCAGCAACCTACTCATCTGTTGTCACATAAACAAGATCAATATCACCTACTAATACCTTCTCTCTAATGAAGTGATAATGTACCTCGATATGCTTTGTTCTAGCATGGAAAACAAGGTTCTGTGCTAACTGTATGCTGCTAAGATTATCACTATAGATAGTGATAGGCTTTTGCACTTCCACACCTAAATATGCAAGTAACATCTCCAGCCATGATGCCTCACATGCTGCCATTGCAGCACCTCTATACTCAGCCTCTGTACTCGACAAAGCAACAGTGGGTTGCTTCTTACTGCTCCATGTAATAGTTGCACCTCCAAGTGAGAAAAGAAAACCACTAGTAGATCTTCTATCTGGAGTACTACCAGCCCAATCTGCATCAGTGTATCCAGGAACTTGGAAATCTACACCAGCTTCATAAAACAATGCATAATCCAAAGTAGTACTCACATAATGTAGAGTGCGCCTCAGATCATCCAAATGTGGCTTCCTAGGAACCTGCATAAACTGACTTTCAAGTCCAACAATATAACTTAGATCAGGCCTTGTAATTGTGAGATATATAAGACTTCCCACAATTTCCCTGTACATAGTAGCATTTTCCAATGCTTCACCTGATGTAGTATCCAATTTCAAATTCTGATCTAATGGCATAGAAATTGGCTTACAATCAGCCATACCATACTTTTGTAGCATATTCAAGGCATATTGCCTTTGCGACATCCATATACCTGTTTCTGTATGTATAAACTCAATGCCCAAGAAATAGCGCAACACACCAAGATCTTTCATGTCGAATTCCTGCATAAGAAGTTTCTTTACCTCTTTGATGCTTTCTTCATTATCACCACCTACAATCAGTTCATCAACATAAATAGCCATAATATTGATGCCATCATCAGCCTTCCTTGCATATAGCGAGTGATCTGCATCACACATAGAAAACCCAATGCTGGTTTAGTAATCAGCAATCCTTGCATGCCATGCACGTGGAGCCTGCTTCAGCCCATACAAAGCCTTTTGCAACCTGCAAACATATTCTGGATGCTTTGAATCTTCATATCCTTGTGGCTGGTCCATATATACTTCTTCCTGTAACTCACCATGTAGGAAAGCATTCTTCACATCCATCTGATGCAAAGTCCATCCTTTTGTTGTAGCTAATGCAACAAGTGTCCTAACAGTAGACATTTTAGCTACAGGGCTGAATGTTTCCTCATAATCAATGCCATATATCTGTGCATATCCTTTAGCTACCAATCGTGCTTTATACCTGCTTATGCTACCATCAGCATTATGCTTTACCTTGTAAACCCATTTACAGCCTATGGGTTTCTTCCCTTGTGGCAATGGAACCAGCTTCCATGTATCATTTCCATAAAGTGCAGCCATCTCCTCATCCATAGCTTTTTCCCAATCTGCATTACCAATTGCATCTTCAAAGCAAGAAGGTTCAGCATCTTGTATTACCTTTGTCATGTAGGCACAATGGCGAGCCATGTAACTATCATATGTCAATCGTTGCACTGAATTACGCATCCTCCCAGATCTTCTTGGTCCTGGGTCACTTCTCCTTGTATCATCTGCATGTGCCCTTCTTACTCGTGGAGTCTTCACAGAGGACAGTCCAAGTTCCTCATCAAGACTCTTTTCTGAACCGCTTGAATCTCCATCAACATCTTCAAAACTTGCACATGTTTTATGACCAGCAGAAAGCTTTTCTTTACCTTTCTTGGATGTGTTTGATGAATTTGCTGGACTGAAATTCCCACGTAATCTTCCACTCCATGGATTTGAGTTGGAACTATTGCTTGGTGATGCATCCGGTCCACTCAAAACTTGAGATTCTGCACTTGATTTTTCAGCATTTTCTTTGTCATTTGGTTCAAGACTCGGTCCTTCTTTGGCATCTGCATAGAAGCTTGACATTTCATCAAATACCACATCTCTGCTCACCTTTACCTGTCGTGTGAGTGGGTTATAACATTTATATCCTTTTTGCTCAAGGGAGTATCCAATGAAGACACACTTTTCTGCTTTTGGATCAAGCTTCGTCCTCAATTCATCTGGGACATGTACATATGCAATAGAGCCAAAAACTTTCAGATGTGATAAGTTTGGCTTTTTACCTGTAAACTTCTCTTCAGGTGTAACTTGATGTACAACAGCAGTAGAAGTTCTGTTCATGATGTATACAGCAGTATGCATAGCTTCTGCCCAATAACAATGAGGCATATTCTTCTCAGCTATGAAGGCTCTTGCTATTTCTACAATATGTATGTTTTTGCGTTCAGCAATACCATTCTGTTGTGGTGTGTACCTGCATGAAAACTTTTGCATTTCTGCAACTTTGAAATTTGGTAGTCCATGGACAATCTCCTTTGGCTGCATCAGTTTCAGCCTTTGCAAGTTTGCATGTCCAATCTGTTTTTGCCATATCTCTATATCTGCAATAAAACCTGCACCTTTTGCAAACATGGCTGCATTCATTTCAAGAATCTTCACATTTAAGGTGAACATCCTACCCACTTTGTTTCCTTTGGCAACCAATCGTCCATCCTACTTGTACTCTTCTACATATAATCCATCAGCATTGAACCTGACTTGTAATCCCTGGTCAACCATTTGTCCAACAGAAACCAGATTCTTTGTTATATTTGGAACATGCAGCACATCAGCAAGACGTTTTACCTTTCCATCCTCGATGGACAATGCTATGTTTCTTGTATGCTCAATAGGATGCGATATATCATCACCTGTTTCAACATATCCAAGAACTGGCATTTTTTGCAAACTACTAAACCATTCTGCATGACTGGTCATGTGATTTGAAGCACCTGAATCAACATACCAGACATTATTATTCGATATTGAAACACCAACAGACATCATATTCATCATGTGATGTTGAACCATAAACAGTTTCTCAGAATCATCTGCACTTGTGGATGCATAGTTGTTTTGCTGCCTTCTGTTATTTTGATTCTTCAACCTGCAATCACGTTCAAAGTGTCCAGGTTTACCACAATTCCATCATCCTTTACTATCATTACTTGAATCATTTCTTTGGAAATTTCTGCAACCTCTTTGGCTCCCCCTACCTCGAAACTGTCCTCTTCCTCCTGCATGATTCTGTTGTTGACCTTGGTCTTGGTTATTGTTTCCTCTTTCACTTCCAAAACATCTAGCTCTGCCTCTTCCTCTGCCAGAGTAGAATACCTGCTCAGAACTGGGCTTTTCTTAGGAGTTTGAATCCTCACCAAGATTCTTTTCTTCAATAATCAGCATAGATACCAAATCAGCAAAATTCGGAATATTTTCCCTGGTCTGTATAGAGGTTCTGAACTGCTTATATGCAGCTCCTAAACCACGAAGGCACACTTCCACCTTATCATCATCATCTACATTCACGCCAATAGATGCAAGTGACTCACATATGCCTTTGATTTTAAGAGTGTAGTCACTTACCGACATGCTCTTCTTTTCCAATGTATGCAGCTCGTTCTTGAGTTGCAATTTCCGAGCTTTTGTATTAGTCTCATACAAAGTGACCAAGCTATTCCAAGCCTCTTTTGGATTCTTGGCATCCTGTATGTGTCCGATCATGCTATCCTGTATGCTAACAGATAGCCAATACATTACCTTTCGTGCTCCTTGATTCCATTCCTCATATGCTCTTAATTGATCTGCAGTCCGATTCCTTTCTGGTAAGTGCGGAGCATTTTCATTCTGTCCTTCAATGTATTTCGAGTAGCCTTTTCTCATCAGGAAATTCGTCATTCTGAATCTCCAAGCATGGAAGTTGTTCTTGTCTAGCTTATCGCTCATAAGCTGACTCATTCCATCTACGTTTGCCATTTCTGCAACAATTCACAACACCGCAACACACTACAAGCAGCACTTCTGCTTGAACATTGTCGCACTATGACGTGACAGCTCGATCTTAGAAAAACACAGTTTTCGTGTATCAACAGTACACAGAATCGCTTGAAATTCTGGATCTGGAATATATGAGTGTCGCCAAACACAATGCAAGTTACAAATTCTGAAACGGACCTAGTTTTTCTGTGGGCCCCACCTTGCGAGCTCGAAATGGAGGTCGAGATGGCTCCGAAACTTCGATATGACAAAAACGAGTGACCCTAAAGGGATAACTCACGAAAATATTTTGAGGTCTTCTACCTTCACGACGATTTTCGTAGTGAACGGAGGCCGTTTGTGAAATCGCATTTTCTCCACGCCTTGCCACGTAGTCTTCACCGTCGCCTTCTCCACGAGCTCTCTACAGCCACGCTGGCTCTGATACCATGTCACGAGGAAGGAGATAAGGAAGAGAGCTCACACACACACTCTCACTCTCAAGGACAAGCACACACACAGATTGAGGCAAGGAAGAATGATCTTCTTCTTCACTAGTACGTGTCATCCTGGATCATCACATGTTGAGCTTAATATCTCAACATCCTTGCCCTCCTTTGCTTTTCCATGCAACGACTCCACTTTTAAGTTCTTCTTTGGTGCTTTTTCTCTCCTGTTTCTGGTGGACTTGTTCGTTGCTCAGGTGTCCTTTTAAAGATTTTGCAGCACAAATATTATGGTGTCATATCTACTCAGAGTTATGGCTGTAGCTCTCCGGGACGGAGAGCACATTAGGTGGTGGGCAACTCTTGAGCCCATAAAAGTCATATTAATCAAAGTCAACCATAGTCAAAGTCAACTACAGTCAAAGTCAAAATATCAAAGTCAAAAGGTCAAAGTCAAATTGATCAAAGTCAACAAGTCAAGGTCAAAGTCAACATGGATCAAGTCAAAGTGTTCAAAGTGCAGGTGTTAAAGTGCACAGGTAGTGCACAATTAATTGTCCACAAAGGGTAATATTACAGAAAGTTGGTTGCAGGTTGTAGAGATATTTCTATAATTTCCCTAAGGTTCAAAGTGTTTTAAAGTGTTTTAGAAGGTTCAAGTGAACCCTCCCTTATGTGCACATTTGAAGAATTAAAAGGGCAAAATCTGAAGGTATATGAAGCGGCAGCATACGGAGAGGTGAAAATATGGCCCCCCAATTAAAATTTTTGTTTTAGTGTAAAGTCACTACAGGACAAAAGAGGGATTCGTTGGCTACCACTTGTGAAGACAATCTTGGGACATCAAAGTGATCACCAAGATACTCTTCCAGTTAGGAGCGTACGTGAATCGACACTCAAATCAAGGCAAGGACTATTCTTGGATCAACCAAGTGTAAGCAAGACTAAGCAAGGTGAGCATAGTCTAAGTGAGGAACAGAGAGAAGTGCAAGAGACACATAGTGTGCAACGTAGAGAAGTGAAGTGCAAGGTGTGCATGACGAGTGACTAGGGAGTGTGCAGAGAAGTGTTAAGCTATTCCCCCCAAGGATCCCAAGGTCTCATTGCAGTGTGTGCGTGCCGACAGAAGGTGACCATCCCTCCCCCTTATTGGAAGCTTGGTGCAAGGTGTGCACAAGTGCAGGCTTGGAGAAGGTGGAGGTCTAGTGCAGAGGAGGCCGGCAGCAAAAAGACCTTGGGTATTTGGTATTTTGTAATTGAGCACTCTGTGGGATTTTGCAAAGAAGCCTTGGATTGTATTGTGCATCACCATTGTATTTGTCTTATTATAATCACTCGATAGAGGCTTCCAGTGTGCATCTTTCTTCTTGTCTTTTCCCTTTTCTCCTACAAACACTCAAATCCCTTCTTGTCCAAGAATCCCCCAAAAATTACACACCACTAATGGTTGAGGAAACCTTCAAGATGTTCAAACAATTTGTGATCTTATCCATCTCATTACATCAAGATGCGTGTTGTCCTTCTATCTAGCGTACTATTTTTTCTTTGGCTTGTATAATTCATTTCATCGCACACACCCATCAGTAAACATTGTATCTCTTGTTAGTGAGGGTGATGCTTTAAAGGTCCTATTACAAATCTTTCTTTACATCCTTTGGGACCTTGCTTTGTGTTTGTAGCCTGATGCATGCCATTATGGGGTTTTGGGCAGAGGGTGAGTCTTTTATTGAGCTACTTTGTATTCTGATTTTCTTCTTCTTCTTCTCTTGTTGGATTGTCCATCCACACATCCCTCCTCTTGAACTCTATCATCCGGAACAGGCTTTTGTAGGTGGTGTGAGTAGGTCTGGAGTGTAGTTTTCTTTGTTTGATTAACAAGATTAACTTCATGTATAATTAGCTCCTTCCATATATTAGATTTTACTCCATTGCTTGGAGCTTGTCTTTGGTCTGCTAAAAAAACTAATTTGTATGCTACTAATCGAGCATTTAAATTCATAGATTTCATAAAAAAGGTTTTTGAGTCCACTTCAAAGAGAACCTATGACAAATGCTTCTTCAAATGTTTGCATGTATGGAATTGGGAAAAACATTCATCTCTTGAATATATGGACATTAATGTGAGGGAACTTTTCGTGTTAGAAAGATAAAAAATCATAGCATCTATTCCTTGGTTAGTACCATAAAGTTCAAAAATGTGTATTTTGCATTTCTAAACTCTTTCAAAACTATCAAGACCATGCTCAACACTTTATTCATCATTTCGATTGCTAAATCTATGACAAATGCATATCTAGATATCCAAAATTTTATAGTTGCACCATATAATCTTCTGATGGTAAATAATTATGTGGTGGGCTTGGTAATAATGGATAATTTAGCCATTGTTTATTTCTTATACCATGATGTTGTTCATCCCAAAACTGTGTCCATGGTCTTCATCATGGCATAGGGCAAAAAGAGGGGGTTTAACTGTAGTAGAAATGGTGCATCTTGCTAGGGCACATGCAAGCTAGGATTCTTTTCCAAGAGTTTACACCTTTAGACCAGTTCAACTTTCTCAAATTCTTGCTATGTATATAAAAATGTAGCGATCGTGAAGTTTAGTTGCCGTTTTGGCTCCTTCTGTTTAGCTCTTTTGATATATTTCCTTGCAACCTCTTTTGATATCCTATATGGTAAATTGAAGGGCTTTATAATGTGATCTAATTCTTTGCTATTGTTTTTGGCTCCCTTCATTACTTTTACTACTGCATCTTTGAACTATTCTATAATTCATGACACCAATAGGGTCCACTCTCTTTCTCCTATTTTTGTAGTGGTTGGTATCGATTGATCATCACATTGATCCTCCTCTTCAATATGCTTAGGTGAACTATTGATGGGGGAGAAAGAGGGTGTACCTTAGTCTCCATAGTGGCCACTTGAAAGCTTGGAACTACTGGTGTCCCCATGTTGCCTTTCTTTTCTATATGAGCTTGTAAACTTGCAATAAGTGCATCTTTGTCTTTTATTTTTTCTTTGGCTACTATAAGCTCTTTTTCATTTTGACTTTTGCTTTCACCGAGTATATCCATTTGATGAGCATCTTCTTTGAATTTTTCTTTCTACCTTGATTTTTCTTCCTTTCATTTATTCCCTAACTCATTTGTGTCATGCATATACTTCAATTCCCATTGAGTTCGTAATTCTTGCTCTTGCATGGGTTGATCAGCATACTTTGTGATTTGTGCTTGTAGCTCCATTGTGTCTTTTTGTGTAGCTTCTTATTCCTTGATCGGTTGATTGAGTAAGATTGAAGTCATTAACTCTTTATTTATGTTTCTACGCATGTCTACTTCATCCATGTATATCTAGATTTTTGTTTCTAAAATTTTGTTGGAGATAGACGTCTGCAAAAGCACGCGAACAACACAAGGAAGGAGAAGAAGCTTGGATCACAACAGACAATACTCAATGTATTACCAGAGAATGTACAAATATAAGTAGCCCATTAGGGTTATAGGCTTATATACAAGCCAAGGGAAAAAAGCCTCCTAAAGAGGGAAAAAAGTGCCCCAACAGTCCTAGTGTGTTCACACACATCACTACCTAAATATATTAATAAATCCGCCCTAGGAGTGATGCAGTGAACAAGGAGTTGGCACTCATGTATAAGGAAGTGCCAAGCTATGTGGAAATCACTCCACAAAAGGATGTAAGCCCAAAGCTTTGCGGAAATCTTCAAACTTCTCCCTAGGTAGAGCCTTCGTGAAAAGGTCTACAATGTTCTCCTACATGGGCACATATGCCAAGCTGATCTCCCCAATAGAGAACCTCTCCCTAACATAGTGATAATGCACCTCAATGTGCTTAGTGCAAGCATGGAACATAGGGTTCCTCGCAACTACCACTGTGCTCTAACTGTCAGTGAAGATGGTGGTGGCCACACACTCAACAGTCGCTGTGAAAGCTGCCCTATACTCAGCCTCACAACTGGAAGTGGCCATAGTAGGCTGCTTCTTGCTCAACCAAAATATACATGAGCTACCAAGCATGAAGCAAAGGCCACTAGTGGACACACGAGTGTCATAGCAGCCAACCCAATCAGAGTCAGAAAAAGCATGCAAATCTGGTGGTAGCGATCCCCCCGCGGGATAAAACAACCCAAGTAGCTAAGTACCACTCAAGTAGCAAAAGATGTGCTTAACCGCCTGCTCATGCTTGACTCCTAGGCAATGCATAAACTTGCTCATCTATGAGATAGCAAACTAAATATTTGGCCGAGTAATGCATAAGTAAATTAAGCATCCAACAGCTTGCTGATAGAGAACATCATCAAATGCATCTCCAGCATCATGAAGACTCAATCATAAACCTGTCTCCATAGGAGTGGCAATAGGCTTACACTCTTCAAGGCCAAAACTCTGCAATATGTGTCAATATATTTCGTTTGACACAAAGCCATTCCACCATCAACTTGCATAAACTGAATGCCCAAATAGTGATGCAAATGCCCCAAATTAGACATCTCAAATGAGGCATGCAAATCAGCCTTGAAATCGGCAATATGCTTCTCAATAGGTCTAGTGAGCAGCATCTCATCAACATAGACAACAATGATCAGAAGCACATCATTAGCACACTTAACATATAAGGTGCTTTCAGTTGGACTGTTCTCAAAACCCATGTGCTATCAGATAGGCATGTGTCTTCTCATACCAAGCATGTGGTGCTTGCTTTAAACCATATAATGCCTTGTTTAACTTGCACACTTGGTTTTCATGCCATTTTTGCACAAAGCCACAGGGCTGATAAACATACACTTCTTCATGCAAGTCAGCATTCAGAAATGCTATTTTAATGTCCAACTGATATACATTCCAACCATGATGAGTTGCAAGTGCACAGATGCTATGATCTGTAGTCATTTGGCAAGCAGGTGCAAAGGTCTCATCAAAATCAATGCCTCTTTCCTGCGCATAACCCTTTGCAACAAGTCTAGCCTTATACCTGTCAATTGTACCATCAGGCTTACGCTTCAGCTTGTATACCCACATAGTCCCAATGGCCTTCTTGCCAAGAGGTAAGTCACATAAAGACCAAGTATCATTCTTTATTATAGCATCATATTCAGATTGCATAGCAACCATCCCATTTTTTGAATTTTGTGCTTCATCAAATGAAACATGCTCATTCTCAACACAAAGAATAGATGCAGCCATAGCATAGCAATCTGATGCAAAAGAGGCACTATGAGAGCCTGAACGAGTACGATATGATAGAGGTGCATATAATTTGTTTTCACACAAAGTTTGCACAAGCCATTTGGCATAGTTTTTGCCCGCTCAATATCAATTCTCTCATCAATTAGTGCATCATGTAAATCTGCATAAAAAATGGAATGATCTACATCATCACATGAAACCTACAAAGGCTGAGAAGTTGCCTCATTGGGACTACCACTAGACTGTCCACCTATAAAAAGAGGCAGCAAAGTATCATACATGTCTTTGGAGCTAACAGATGTCTCCTTAGTACATGAAAGCAATGGCTGAATAGCATCTTCCACAAAAACAACATCACGGCTAACCAGAATGCATTTATTCTATGGATGAGAGAGACCATAGCCTTTACTTTCAGAACTCTACCAAAAAAAAAATACATTTTACTGCTTTATCATCCAATTTTGTGTTATGTTGTTTAAGCACTAATGCATATGCCAAACAACCAAAAACATGCAAATGAGCAACAAATGGCTTCGATCATGCCAAGCCTTATATGGAGTGATAGACTGCAGCACTTTAGTGGAACACCTGTTAAGTACATATGCTGCACACATGATAGCCTGAAGCCAAAAACTATGTGGTAAAGTCTGCCTCCTAACCATATACCTCGCCATCTCCATGAGTGACCTGTTCTTTTATTCAGCAACTCCATTCTGTTGAGGTGTATGTGGCACTATACACTAGTGTTTTATCCCACATTTAGCCAGAAATGCATTAAAATCAGAAACATATATTCCCCTCCTCGATCTGAATGGAGGGTGACCATTTTACATGCTGATAGATTTTCATCCAAAAACAAAAGCTGTTTGAAGCACATGAACACTTCAAACTTTTCCTTCAATGGATATACCAATGCATGCCTGGAAAAATCATCAATGAAATTCATAAAGTAAAGATAATTTACAAAAGAAGGTGTCTGCATAGGACCACAGACATCACTATGTACAAGCTGCAATTTCTAAGTAGCCCGAACTGAACCAGCTTTTGGAAATGAGGAATGTTGCATTTTCCCCGAAACACAGCCTTCACAAACATATTTTTCGGGTGCCTCAAGTTTGGGCAAAGAGGAAACCATTTCAGATTTCTGCAGGCATAGCAAACTAGCAAAATTCAGATGACCAAAACGTGCATGCCAAAGCTTTGCATCTCACATAGCCTAAGAATCATGTACAAGACAAGCCGAATCATTCAGAGATCTTTCATAGTCTATGAGCTTATAGAGCCAACGACATAAAATGCCAGAAGCAATAATCACATTGCCATTTGACAGCTCATGAACTGTACACCTGTCATCAACAAATTTCTCAACCAAGCTAATCTTGGCTAATGCAAAAACCGATAACAGGTTCTTCTTGATCCCTGGCACAAATAAAGCATCTGACAAAGTGAAAGAACTACCATGAGCAGTACTCAAAATGATATTACCAACTCCCATAATAGGATAAGAGGAGTTCTTGGCACCTGTAATAGTATTCCCTATAGGGGAAGGCTCTAGTGAAGAGAAGAAACTGCACTATGAGGTAATATGTTTGGTCGCCCCACTATCAAAATACCAAACATCTAAGTCTACTACAAACATGCGCTACTCATGAGAAGATGGGTCAAAACTATAGACAATAGTAAACGCCCATTCTTCTCCCTGCAAAAGATTAGCAAACTCTGTTTTTGGTGTAGAGGCCTCTACAACAACCATTCCAGCCTCTTTCTTCTTTGCCTCTTTAGCAGCCAATTTTGGACAGTTCTTTATGATATAACCATTTCCTTTACAATACTTGCAAAACAATTTTTGCTTTTCTGATTCCTTCTCATCTTTATCTTCCTTCTTCAAATGTGCAGCATTTGCAGAGTTCTGCTTACTAGTTGAAGAGCTCCATTTTCCTTTGCCCTTCTGACTAGCCACAAAAGCTTGATCTACAACACGCATAATGGACCTGTTCTGTCTGGATTAATCTTCCTGCAACAAAACAGAGACTAACTCCTCAAATGACAAGGCATTTGGATTGCCGTTCATCATTAACTAAAGAGTAGAAGCAAAACTCCGATATGAATCAGGAAGACCATTCAGAATGGTCTGTACAAGTGAGCTATCTTGTATAACCTCATCAGCAGAAATCAACTGTTGCTTCAAGTCTCTGATCTTTCATAGAAGACTTTCTAGAGAATCATCTTCATTTATGTGCTCTCTCTCCAACTGTTTTCGGAGGTAGGCAACACGAGCCTCATTCCTAGCTTAGTACAATGTGGTAAGTGTATCTCAAGCATCCTTAACTATTCTCCAAAAGCGAATATGAGGAATAATGTCACGTTTGATAGACAAAGATATCAATGCATGTGCTTGGGCATCTCTACCATGCCAACAAATTTGCTCTGCAATAGGTGCAGCAAAAACCGTAGCAGAAACAGGAATATGCAAAATATCATCATCTTCGACACCTTCTACCTCAGCTTCTGTACGTATAGTTGTAACAGTTGCAGGTGTGATAGGACGTTTCTCAACACCTTGCATAATGTTCCACAGTCCTTTTGCAACCAATACATATCGCATCATATAAGCCCATAACGGGTAGTTGGTACCATCCAACTTATCCTCAACAACCAACATACGAAATACATCACTACTTTCAGCCATGGCTGGTGACTAAAATACCTTGATGTAGAAAATTGATTGTATCTCAAAAAGTTGAACAGAACTGCCTAGACAAATTCCGCTAGACCTCTAGCAGACTTCGAGACACTTATAGTGGCAAACAAAAACTAGGATATACCTTTGGCACAAAAAGACAAAATAGCCCACACAAGCACTGTGATAGTGCATTGGGAGGCCAAAACGAGCTCAGATCCTGATTTCGACACCACACAACAAAGCTGTTTTGATCTCGAAAACACGTTGAGTATGCTCACCAAAATTCCTACGATTCTGAGACTACAACCAGAGGAGTGTCGACGATGCCCTAGATGATGCGATGACCTGCTCTTATACCAATTGTTAGAGATAGACATGTGCGGAAGCACATTGAACAAAACAAGGAAGGAGAAGAGTCTTGGGGCACAACACACAATACTGAATGTATTACTAGAGAATGTACAAAGATAAGTAGCCCATTAGGGCAATAGGCATCTATAGAAGTCGGGGGAAAAAAAACCTCCTAAAGAGGGAAAAAAGTGCCCAGGTGGTCCTAGTGTGTTCACACACATCACTACCTAAATATATTAATAATTTTTTCTTCGATTTAGCAATCGTGTCTTTTCTATTTTACTTGCCTCATATCGTTGTGTGACTTCCATTAGTTGAGCTTCTAAGATAGCATTTCTCTCTTTGAGCTTGGTGGCTGCCTCAATAACTTTCTTAACTTCTTCTTCTTTCTTTGCTAGTGCATGTTGAAACTGCATCACTTTTGTGGATAATTGTTCGCTTGGAACTTTGAAGCAATCTCTTATGACATACACTTGTTTGTATTCTTTATCCACCTCAATGAGATGTTGTTGTGTGTCCATGGTTGTTTGTATCATATGCTTTACCACCAGCTTCAACCACATCCACATTAAACAATATTTGTGGTATTATTAGATCTTCTCTTGTTGTTATATCTTTTCCTTTCTTGATGTGTATTGTTTCATTAAATGGTTGTCGAATATGAAGGTGAACTTATTGTTCACCCTCTTTTCTTGGGTCCTTTTTTGATGTGCTTCCTTCAAAGTTCACATCCATTGGTGACCGCTCTACCACTACTCTGATGGGCACAAGTGTTTCCTTTTCAAAAAGGTCTTCCTCTTTTGTTTCTTCCTTAGGGTCCTTTATTATTTTCTGATCTTTAATAGTAACTTCCTTGAATTTGTAGCTTGGTTGCTTCATTCATTTGAATAGTATACACATTTTTTTCTTGTTGACTATTCGCTTGCTCTTGTTCGAGTTTGATGGGTTTCTCCCCATCTTGTTCTTTGCTGGCCACTTGCTATTGCTCACTAGTTGATGAAGCTCATCCCATGTGAACCATGCCTTGAATAGATAGGTTGACTTGACCCTCTTTGTACCTCTAAGTTTGAAACAGGGCTTCATGTATTTCCTCTTTGATGATTGGTGTTTGTTTTTCCAATGTTCTTCTGGCAAGTAAGTGCATTCTTTTGGACACTAGGTTACTTCCACTCTGGTTTCTCCCCGTAATCTAGAAGCTTCTCTCATCAAGGCTTGGAGCTTGTTTTGGCATCATCTATGATGACTCCACTCTTCCTTTTCTTAGGGACAATCACCGATTTCAAATATTTCACCATTTGCATTGTCGAGGGAATTTCTCATAGATGCCCTCGAATGTTGAGCGCATGATATATATATGCAATGTTACTGCCATACTTCTATTTGGGCTTCGAATAGTCTTTCTTGAACATAAGACATAAAATTAATTTCATTACCTATGGCATAAAGCTCAGCTCTTGGAAGTCTTCACATAACCACGGCTAAGACTACCATGTATTTATAGTTGATCTTGGGAGGCTAACTTCCCTCAATCACTCTCCAATCAATTAGTGATTGATTTGATTCTCAATCTACCACAAATCATGAATTCGTGGCTCCCCTTTCCCTTTTTGATCAAGTGGACTCAACTACTTAAGATTCTTTCACTTTTACATTAAGTAAAGTCTTCAAAAGTTACAAGAGGTAGTTGACAAGTGAACTTTACATTATCTTCATTTTAATGCTTCTTCTATGACTTTGTGCAACTCAAGCCAATACTTAGGCTTGTCATAGACTTGCTCCAATAGGTCCCCCTCAAGCCAAGTATGATTGAGGTCTTCAATCTTCCAAGATTACCTGCAAACCAATCATGGCTTTGAACTTGCAAAGCTTTGTACCATCCAATGCTTTGGTTAGAATATCTGCACATTGTTGATGAGTGGACACATATGATATTTGAATCTCTTTGCTTAGAACCTTCTCTCGTACATAGTGATAATGAACTTCGATATGTTTAGTCCTTGCATGAAAAATAGGATTAGCATCCAAATGAATAGAACTCATATTGTGACCATAAATAGTTGGAGTTCCAAACTCCAATCCAAGATCTTTGAATAATGTCTTCATCCACATAACTTCTTGTGTAGCTATGGCAAGACCTCTATATTCAGCTTCAGTAGAAGAGAGAGCAACTGCAGGTTGCTTCGTGGATGATTGAAATAATCTTTGAACGTGCAAACGTAAGATATCTTCCTTGGAGCCAGCCCAATCTGCATCAGAAAATAGCTTCAAAACTAAATCAAATACATAAGGATAATAAAGTCCTTCATTTATGGTTCCTTTGAGATACTTGAGAATCCTTTTGGCAGCATCCATGTGTGGTTTCCTTGGTGTGTGCATACATTGACTTAGCACACTCACACTGTAACATATATCTATTCTTGTTAATGTGGAATAGTTGATACTACCCACTAGACTTTGATATGATGTGATGTCCTCTATGAGTTCACCTTCATGTGAGCTCAATTTGTGATTGACCTCCATTGGAGTACTTGCAATCTTACAATCTTGCATCTTGAATTTTTCCAACATGTCCTTAATGTACTTTCTTTGAGTGAGAAACAAACCATGATCTTTGTAGAAAACTTCCAAACCTAGGAAGTAGGTAAGTGAACCCAAATCACTTATCTTGAACTCTTCGCTCATCTGATATTTGATCTTCTTCATACCATCTGCATCATTTCCTGTCAATATAATATCATCTACATATACACATAGGTAGATGATCTCAAAATTACTCTTTTTAATAAAGAGTGAAGGATCTGCTTGCTTGGTTGAAAGCCTTTGTCCTGCACGAATGAAACAAGTCTGAAATTCCAAGCCCTTGGGGCTTGCTTGAAACCATACAATGCTTTGTTAAGTTTACACACATAATCAGGATAAACTAGACGCTCAAATCCAGGTGGTTCTGCCATATATACCTCTTATGTTATCCAATTATTCAAGAATGCATTCTTTACATCTAGTTGAAGTATCTTCCAATTCTTGGAAGAGGCAAAACTAAGCAAAATCCTAATAATAGGCATCTTTGCCACAGAAGAGAAGGTCTCCTCATAATCAATTCCCTGAGTTTTTGCAAAGACTTTTTCTACAAGCCTTGCCTTATACCTGTTAATGGAACCATTAGAATTCTTCTTGAGTTTATAGACCCATCTTGAGCATATTACCTTCATGGATGAAGTCTTGGGCACCAAATCACAAGTGTTGTTTTCCTCAAGTGCTTCAATCTCTTTCTTCATTGCATGCTTCCATTCTGATTTTGCTTTGGCCTCTTCAAAGGATGATGGCTCCTCTTGTTTTATGTCCTGTGCTATGTAGATAGAATGTTTAGTTACTAACGAGGTGTCAAACCCATACCTTTCTGGTTTTTTCTTTTCCCTCCTTGATCTTTTTAGGACATGATCTGATGATTCTGCCTCATGCCAAGTTCATGCAATTTTGCTTTACCTTTAAACTTCAATGCTTTGATCTTTTCCATCTGAGACTCTTCATCATCCTCTGAGGTGTCTTGTTCTACAATCTTTGGTTGTTGTCTACCAAGCTTTGGAAAATCTTCTTCAAGGTCATATGATAAATTGACCTTGCTGCATGAATCTTCATACCACGAATTGTTCTCATCAAAAACTACATCTCTGCTTACCAAGAATCCTTCGTTGGTAGGGTTCTATAACCTATAACCCTTTTGATTGTTGTCATATCCAATAAATACACACCTTTCTGCCTTTGGATCCATCTTGCCTCTAACCTGTGAAGGAACATGAGCAAAAGCAATACATCCAAAAATTTTACAATGATCTAAGCTAGTCTTCTTCCATTCCAAGCCTCATATGGAGTCATTCCATCAAGGGATTTTGAAGGCAACCTGTTAATCAAGTAAGTGGCTGTAGATACAGCCTCAGCCCATACATAATTAGGCAAATGCTTTTCATTTAACATGGACCTTGCAGCTTCAACAATTGTCCTATTCCTCCTTTCTGCCACTCCATTTTGCTCAGGAGTGTACCTTGTAGTTACCTCTCTTTTGATTCCTCTTTCTTGAAGAAAAGAATCAAACTCATGGGAGAAGTATTCTCCCCATCCATCTGACCTTAGCCTTTTTAGAGATTTACCTGTTTGATTCTCCACAAGAGCCAAATATCTTTTGAAACATGAAAAAACTTCATCTTTGTATTTCATAAAGAATAGGATAGTCCATCTGCTACAATCATCATTAAAGGAGACATAATACCTTGATCCAGATATTGAAGCTTCCTTGCTAGGTCCCCATTCATATGTATGAACCAACTCCAAGAGATCTCCATGCATATAAGCTTTCTTCTTGAATGGTAACCTATGAGACTTTCCAAATTGACATGCACTACACTTATAAATCATATGTTATTTTGACAAATTAGGGAGTCCAAGTACACTTTGGTCCCTGCAAATTTGCTTTAATGACCTTTCACCAATATGTGCTAACCTTTTGTGCCATACTTCCAATTTTGTGAGTGTTTTACTACCATAATTAAAGAGAGCAATGTGTCTAGTGTCTTGTAATTCAAATGTGAACAATCTACCTGTCTTTTCACCTTTTGCGATTCTTCTCAATCCTTGACTTGGATCTTCAACAAATGCTCCTGCTTTTGTGAACCTGACTTGCAACCCTTTCTCTACTATCTGCCCAACACTTATCAAATTCTTTGTAATGGTAGGGACATAGAGTACCTTACTAAGTAGGTTGATGTTTCCATCAGGTGCTTTGACATTGCCTATTTTTTCCACAAGATGTCTTGTATCATCTCCTGTTTGTACCTCATGCTTATTCCTTAGATCTTCTAAATCTGATAGGAGTGCCACATTTCTTGCCACATGATTTGAACAACCTGAATCTATGTAGAAAACATGCTCATCAGATTTACCTTGTGGCATAGCCATGTTCATGATCAATAATGAATCCTCTTTGTTTGAGTCTTCTGTGTAGTTATTGAAGTCTCTCCTTCTTTTGTAGCCTCCTCGATAGTTTGAATGATTGTAGTTGTTGTACCTGCCATGATAATTGTTGAACCTTCCTCTTGAGTTGCCATAACTTCCTCTATTGTATCCTCTGCCTCTTTGATTCCTAGAATTCCTAAAGCAATTTTCAGTTGTATGATTAGTTAATCCACAAATAGAACATGAGTTGGAGTCTTGGAATCTCCCCCTGCCTTGTCTACCTCCTCTTCCTCTACCTCTGCCATGTCTTCCTCTACTTGCATAGTTAGCTTGATATGTACCTACTTCATCATCCACTTTCTTTGCCTTTCCTTTGTTATCTTTAAACTTTCTTTTATTAGTGTATAAAGCTGAAGATTGATTACCTTTAGAGCTTTCTCCATTTTTTATAAGCTTTGCCTCTTGAGTAAGTAGTTGTCCAATGAGGGTATTGAAATCAGGTACATGCATGTCCATGTACAAATCCATAGCTGTGGTGAATGCTTCCCACTTGTCATCTACCTTTAACCATTGATGACCTGCCTTACAATTTTCTCTTCATCTATTACCCCTCCAATGCTTCCCAGCTCATCTGCTATGTCCTTGAGCTTTATGACAAAATCAGTCACATTTTGTTTGGGAGCCTTCTTGAGAGTTGTGAAATCCAGCCATAGTCGATGCTTCCTAGCTTTGGTACTTGAAGAGAAGAAGGCTTCAAGTGCATCCCACACTTCCTGAGATTTCTTACAACTTCTAATGTGAGGGAACAAAAAATCTGAGATAGAGTTGAGGAGATAAGACCTTGCAAGTGCATCCTTGGAGCACCATGTGCTCAATCTTTCTTGCTCTTCTTGTGTTGGTTAGCTTTTGTTCCTGAAACGTGGCACAACTTCATCTCCAGCCACATAACCATATAAACTTCTACCTTGGAGATAAGCTTCCATTCTTAATGAACAAGCTGAGTAGTTAACTCTCTCCAATTTGTCAATTGATGAAGGAAATCCATCTGCCATGTTGTCCAACCTTGCTCTAATACCACTGTGAAGAGATGGATAGGTATGTGCTTGAAGATGAAGAGGTGTTGCAAAATCCTTGATCTACACCAACCAAATGAACTCTAGGAGTATATGGTGGGCCCTTTTAGCTTGCCAATGGATGTATTAGACACCCTATGTACCTTGGAAGATCACTCTGAAAAAGATAGATCAAAACAGATAAGTTGGAGTTAGCTCAGAGGTGAAGAACTTGTTATTTTGGTTCATACACATGCCCAGTGTTTTGCATAATTCTCTGAGCACAGCAGCAATTAGCTTAATTCCTCTTGGGAAATTCTAGTGAACGTAAAGAGCTAACGTTCAAGAGTAATCTCATAAAAAATAATGAACCACACACGAAGAATGATGTTTAACAATTCATGACATCATCTCGATTTTCACGGGCTCCTATAGTAATGAGACCAGTGAGCAGAAAAATAGACATAACTCTAGATTTAGGACTCCAATGATTATGCACATTTGTATGCTTATACTACAGAGCATGGAAAATCTAACAATCTTTAAATCATTGAATTTGGGTAAGTACACACTGCGAAACAACTCTGACAAGATGAGTAAAAAAGTCAGGTACCTCACATAGAAGTGAAAATGAACAGACAGTGTTGACTTCAACTGAACATAACTGAAGATTGCAATACCTAAATGAAATGAAAATTGGTGAGCATATAGTAGACATATAGAGCTAACTTTACCAATTTAAATCACTGAAAATAATGCACCAAGCTCAGAGAAACCATCTCTGCAATGTGAATGCGAAAACCTAGAGATATGGTAGTGAGTAGTACACTTCACAAGAACATGGAAATATGAACTCAAATGATCATGAAAATGAAAGTATATTGATTGTACAATACAATGGACTTACGGATACATATGTGTGCCTTGGAATCACACCTTGATATGGCATAAAGCTCAGCTCTTGGAAGTCTTCACATAACCATGACTAAGACTACCATGTATTTATAGTTGATCTTGGGAGGCTAACTTCCCTCAATCACTCTCCAATCAATTAGTGATTGATTTGATTCTTTATCTACCACAAATCACGAATTTGTGGCTCCTCTTTCCCTTTTTGATCAAGTGGACTCAACCACTTAAGATTCTTTCACTTTTACATTAAGTAAAGTCTTCAAAAGTTACAAGAGGTAGTTCACAAGTGAACTTTACATTGTCTTCATTTTAAGGCTTCTTTTATGACTTTGTGGGACTCAAGCCAATACTTAGGCTTGTCATAGACTTGCTCCAACATTTATGTCATGGACAATTTTGTGTGTTTCTCTATCTAAGATCCTTATTTCTTTTGTTGCTTGTTGCTTGATTTGTTTTGGGATCCACATTTGTTTCGGTGATCATTGAGCTTGCAGTAAGTGCCTCGGTACCCATACTTGTAAGATCCAAGATGGTTTCTAGTGAAGTTTTGGATCTCTTCAGCTTACGTGCCTCGAGTTTTACTAGTGTGTTATGAAATTCTATATGCATTCATATTGTTGTAGTTGATCTTTGCAAATCCATACTTGTTTTAAGCCTTCGAATTGCTGTGTCCTTAGCGTTGGTGGGATTGTAGATGGTGTAAGTTTTTTAGGTAGACTATCATCACTAGGTAGCTCAGGCTCACTTTCTTGACAAGAAATGATCAGTTGATCATGTAGTTTAGTACAAGGTGAAGATGTATGAGAAATGGTGAAACCAACGGATAAGGGTTCGCTCGGATTTCTTTAACTAGGTCACCTAAAATCATGATCCAAGGGTTCTTATCCCTTGCTGAGTTTGATGTGGCCACTATTTGTCGTGCTCTGCAGTAATTGTGACCGCAGTCTAAGCCAGCTATGTAAACCCCTGTTCTTGTGGGATAAGAGGGGTCCCATGGGTACTATGCCCTTCCTTGTACAATTGCAATTTCAAAGTGAAAGCCTGGAGGAGTAAGCCTCGGCTGAACCTCCATTAAAAAAAACAACAGTATATGTATATGAGGCTCAAGACATGATTATAAGAATGCGCGTATATGTTCTTTTTGTCCATTTAAGTTTATAAAGAAACAACTCAAGCTAGTGAAGGATATTTTCGGACTCTCTCACGTGAAACTTAAGGCGCTTTATGTGATTGGTGTACACGTGCATGAGGTGTGTTTCGCTACAGGTAAAACTCTATCATTTAACATTATTTAGTTACTACGCGAGCACATTATGAAGAAAGATTGAATGTGCTCTTTTCATAACTATGAGGACATTAACCGAGTTCTCTTTCCATAATTATATTCAGGCATCATATCCAATGTACCATGGATTATTTTAAACTTAATCAATGCCTATTTAAATTCTGTATTAGGTGTCTCGTATCTGGATGTTCTATCAACCAAAAGAAAAAAATGAAGCCTTAAGTAAATCTATGCTTGAATTTTGCCATACATACGTCACATGCCACCCTCAGGCCATCCCCAAACGCACATGCCGTCGGCCATTTACATGTATCTTCCAAAGTATTTCTCGAGTTTCTTTCATTATAGCTTTCAATAGGAGGGAGAGTCCAGTAGGTCCGAGGGAAAAGAAGATCCTCGAACAAATACAGACTAGTCAAGACGAACAGATACATGATTCATGTTTCCGCATAAATTTATACGAGAATGGAAACGTGGTTTGCACGCGTCCCACGTTGAGAGATCCCGAACAAAGATTCAACGTCAGGTTTTAGACTTGCGCAATTCCACGAGTTCCACGTACCATTCAAGCTAACTTTTACGATTCAATGTGTGCTAAATAATAATATTGCATGTCCCTACTCGTAGTGATCAAGGTGCAGAATTCATCCATTGATTCGACTCCCGAAATCAATCAGTATTCGTGTTTGCTGTATCGTGTTTGATCTTAAAAAACAAGGAGCTTCTAAAACCGGCAACATTAGCTGTCTTCTACCTCCGTTTGAACTCCTTTATTCCTCAAAGATAACGGTATTGAGGAGTCTTATTTTGCATTGGAAGCTCCAACTCTCTCAACGATGTGTATGTGTGCGTTCATCCCATGATCCTTTGGATTGTTGGGGCAAGCGTGAAATAGATGTTCCTGTCCACAATCAGCAGAATTTCGTGCATTTGTCTTCGAGAGAGATGTCTGGGTTTCAGGATGAGGCCACTTGGAAATGGAATGATACCCGTTACATTGCTTACAAGGTCCTCATTTAATCTCTTATATTTCTTTAGATCAAAGAAGATACTCCGTTCGATTTTCTTTATAAAAAATAAGATTCGTGAAAGTTGTATGACGTTTCTAAAGATTTGTAGTGGTTAGTTCTTTTTTTTTTAGAGGGTACAACGAATTGGAAACACACACTCACACACCCAACCTCGTAAGGTAGAGGCACCCATCATGAGAGACTCATGGGCATGTCCAGCTAGGACTTGAAGTCAGGACATCTTCCTCAAGCTTCAAGGCGTCAGCCCACTAGACTACGCGGCTATGGACACGGGTATTTTGCTTGTCATAATCCATCTCATTTTTATTTTATTCTATTAAGGAGATTATATACTTGACACGGGTACAGCTTATCTATCTTGATTGTCTTTTGGACTAGTATATTTTTTTTGAGTGGGATTACATTCAAGTAATTGGGCTTCTCGTTGCACCCCTCATAAAGCCCCCATATGGTCCACATAGTGCAAAGAGATATGATCTAGCAACTGATAGTTGTTGAGTTTCAATTTTTGTTGTCAGGATCTTATCTCACATGCACACAAAGGTTACGGATGCAGAAAACACACAGGAAAATAGACACAACAAGAGATGAGATAGAATGCAGTATTGGGTACAATCTCCCCCCATCCACTCTGTTTCGACAGTCCACAGAGTGCATGTATTTATAGGAATTTTTGATTATGTCGAAAAGAGTGGTTACATGAGAGCCGCTTCAAAAAGCAAGTGTGAAACTAAAAGTTGGTAACTTTTCAAGAATGCCTTTGCTTTCAATATGAAAAATTACGGTCTAAGATGACCCTTATTCTAACCACTACTTTTCTAACTGTTTCTAACAATAGGACCTTCTACATGGGTTTATTAAACAAACTATATAAATTATTAATCGGATTATTGATGTTTGCCCTTTCATGCCTTACACGCCCCTCACGAACCTTCAAGTGCTATATCAAAAACACCAAAACACGTTAATACATTAATAAATTAACACTGCAACAATGCATTGTCCACCATATTCCATAAGTTATAACATGCCCCTCACTTGAAAAAGCAACTTACCTGTTAACTTGGTCCTTCCCACACGCACTAACTATCAGAACGCGTGGGAAATCCTCCAATTGGGTTCTTAGGAGTGGAAGGGGTCTGTAGAGACAGAGGCCCTTAGACTTAATTTTCCCAGTCTAATCATTTACCCGTATTTGATACATGGGAGTTCCCCTTCATACCGAAATGCTGCTACACTCATACAACTCAGGGTTCTCAGAACAATGGCGTAGTTATACAGACTCTACTCAATAGATTTCCGCATATTACTAATATAACGACATCACTGCACACTCGCTAGTAGATCAAACCTATAAAGGGTCTGCAAGACCACGAGCTCAAATCAGTAACCCGGGCCAGCTTACTGAACAGTTATAAGGTTAATGCCTGTGTCAGTATTGATACTTAACCATCAGGGCGATATAAAGAATTCAACCTTTCCGCCAGTTACATAGTATGTACCAGTTTAGCCATCAGACGAGTCGTCGTGCTAACTTCAAGTTTCGCATAGGCAGACAACACACAAGTGCATAGAGCACACTTCAGGAACGCAAGAACTTAGACAATCACCATAGAGATTGCGCAGATAAGACACCCGAAAAATGGTCTGATGACTTCACTATTCGTCACGTAGAAGCCACAGTACTAGAAATCAACACGATGCAAAACCGTATACAATAACCAGAGTACTCAGAGATTTACAACAAGACTACAGTAACTCACACCCGAAATAAAAATTAACATACCACAGGTACGGATACAGATCAGCCAAACAGGTGCATAGACTGCGCAAACCACTCAAGGGTTTGCAACAAGACTACAGTAACCTTCCTGCAATCACCCAGACGAAGAGTCTGGTGATTCCCCCCAGAAAATCGTCACATAGCATCTCTTTACATTGCTTTATATAAGAAATTACAATTCTGCGCGTAACAACCTTTCGTGCGTGTTGTACAAAGATTTTCCATTACAGTTGTCCCAATCCGGCTGTCGACTAACACTTGGCACGCATGGTGGACTCGAACCCGCAAGTTCTTACCTACTGTTCATCGACTATTCCTTCTAAGTACATGTTTCTGGCTAGTCTAAATGTACGGGCTATTTTTTTCTTAAGAGTTTCTAATAGTTGTTTAAGGGTATTTGGCTCTAGTAATTGCGCATCTATTCTAACAAAGCTTAGGGCTATGGCTTCGGTTAGCAAAATTTCGGGCTGTGTTTGCAAAAAGGCCTCCTGTAGGTAGAAGTCATTTGCTAACGCCGCATCTCTGGATGTCTTCATTTCAGCTACTTGCTTCTGCATATTACTGACTCGATCCTTCTGGTTGTGCAATTGATTATCTATTCTTTTGAATTACTGGTTCTGGAACTCTATCGTTTTGTAGCAAGCATCTCTTTCTCTTCGAGCATTTGCTAAATCCTTCTGATATTTAGCTTCCCTGTTTAATTGGTGTTTAAGTATAGTATTGACTTTGTCTAGAGATTCTTTCGTTCTCCGTAGTTGTTCTTCTGCCTGCTTAGCTTTTGTCTGTTGCTCTTGGTTCTTTTGTATTGCTTCCTGCAGCTGGACTCTTGTTTCTTCTAGTAGATTTCCTAGCGTGATTCTGGCATCTTGTGTGTCTTTGAGTGTTTGATTTAGTTTTGTGATCTCTGTGTTGGCAGCAATCAGTAATTCTTCCTTTGCATGCATTGCTGCCAGAGTCTTATCTCGTTGAATTGTGATTTCGTCCTGTTCTCGGAGTATGGCCTGTAATTGCTTTACCTGATCATTGAGTGCGTAGTTTTTGGCCTTTACTGCCTGTAACTCCTCCTGCAGGGGAATGATATCTGCTTCCATTACTTCCAATTTGTGTTGGAAGTCTTCTCGTGCATTGTCTGTGATTTGCTTCAGATGTTGTGGCAGTTGTTGTGATAAGTTTATCAATAGTTGACCCATAGATTCTAACTCAGAGAATACTTGAACGGAGTGGGGTGGAAGAGGGGGGCGAGGTTGCGAAGAGGATGCGATGAGGAGTTGTTGGGAATTCGGTGGGGAGTAATTGAGGGAGGATGAAGAGGATTCAGCGTTTTCGATAGAGCGACTGGGCTGGATGGGAATAAGGGGTGGTTCCGGTGGGGGAATGGGGTTGACTGGTAGTGGTTTGGGAATGGCAGAGTCAGTGTTTGTTACCTTATCTATTGACTGTTGTTCAGTTTCTGCATTGTTGGCATCTGTGGATTCAACTGCCTTAAGTAGTCTGTCTAGTGCTTCCTTAGCAGATTGTTGCTCATCTACATGTTGCTCTGATTCTTCTTCGGTCGAAATCGTTTCTGTTTCAGTTCGATATTGTTGTTCTTGTTGCTCAGCCGATGATTGCACGGAAAATTCATTCTGCATCGATGTGGATGTATCATGGAATGTCTCATCGTCTTGCTTCTTGTCTTCTTTATCATCATCTTTATCTTTTTCGGCTGAGCCTTGTGCCTCACTTTCGGATGAGCTGATCCTGATTCTTTTTCTGCAGAATAGTTGGTTGATTTCTTCTTCGTCTTCTTCATCATCATCTTTGAGAGATTGTACTGATTCTTCATGTCTTAGGACAGGTCCTCGGGGTGGTGGTTGTGCGGCAAGGATGGCCGAAAAGAGGAATGATAGAATATGTGGCAATCTGGACCTTGGAGTGGCTCCCTTATTCACCTGTTTCATTATAGCTACACATTCTTTGTGGATACGTTGAAAGAAATATGTAGCAAAGTTTACCGGTTCTCGGGAAGCTAAATCTATGGCTGAGTAGAATGGGCATGAGATGCCGTAAGTTCGCTTTTGTAGATTCAGGATTGCTACTAGGAACTGCAGGGCTGATCTTTCTGGTTCTCGTCGGCATAAAATTGCGTACTCGTTCGATGAAAACCTAGGGAATAATTCAATCATGGTTGATATGGGAAGGTTCGGGCCATTTTTTCTGCCTTGCGCAGGGAGTCGAAACGACTCAGCGAATGACTGAAGGGTTATTACGGTCGTGTTGGGCAAGGAAGTGATTGGCCATCTCAGCTCTGTAGCAGGTGTGTTAGCGATGGCGGAGATGATGTTGGCGAAGAATGGGTGGGACTCCGTTGAATGCCAGGGCAGTTCAGTGAAGTTTGCCAACCCACGTACGCGCAGGTACTCTCCTACCTCGGTAGGGAGTCCGTCACGGAAAGCGGCGTAGTTATCCAAAGCTTCCATGGCGCACAAGAGGATAGTAGACACAAACACGTAGAGCACAAAATAATCATAGAGCACAATCACACAAGCACAATAGCGTTTTTTTGGCGAACTGGAGACGGTTAAGTGGACACTTTGCCGGGGAGAGTCATAAAGGGGGATTACTCATCGCGGGGTATTGATATGATAACTTCTTAACTTTGGTATGCATGCATAAATAACTAGACAGGGCAGGGCGGCTTTTGTCATAAATAGAATTCAAAACGCGGCTATTTATAGGCTTATACTATTATTTTAGCAAAATAAGGAAAAGAAAATAAAAGAAAAGAAAATGCCAATCGATGCGGCCCATCGCTAATGTTTCAGTGGGGCTTAGAGGCTTGTTGATACGGCCTCAATTTTGATCCATTGATGACTTTCGGAAGAGGGTTTCCGGTCAATGTAGTCAACCGAAAAGATGCTGGGCCAATTTTTTCTGCAATTCGGTAAGGGCCATACCATCATAATTTGAATTTGCTAGCAGAAGGATTCGACTTTGCATTGTAAAAAAGTACAAGTTGCCCCACCGTAAAAATTGGAGTGTTTAGATGTCTATCATGTGTTCGAGCTTGTCGTAGTTGTACTTCCTGCATAGTCATAAAACTGTGCCATCTATGCTCGTCTGACTTTCTGAGTTTGTCCAATCGAAATGACAGTGAGTCTTCCGGTAGCAGTTTGTGACTGATGGCTACTCGTAAACTTGGCACAACTATCTCCATCGGTGTTATAGCTTCCAATCCATAAGCTTATTTGAAAGGTGTTAATCCTGAGGTTACCTTGTAAGTTGTGCGGTAGGCCCATAATACTGCAGGTAGTAGTTGATCCCATCTTTCCGGTGCTTCTAACATGAGTTTCTGAAGCATATTTAACAAAGATTGTTTGTACTTTCCGCCAGACCATTGGCACGAGGATAATATGGAGAACTAAATTTGTGAGTGATCTGGAATGAATGTGTAAGTACCTTCATCAAGTTGTTAACAAAATGACTGCCTTGATCTGTAACAAGTTCTAGTGGTAAACCAAATCTAGGAAAGACATCGGTCAGTAGGCACTTTGCTACCGCAACAGCTGTAGCAGACCGTAAAGCCCAGGCTTCTGCCCATCTGGTTGCATAGTCTATACAGGTTAGTATGTAACGGTTGTTACTGAAGACTACTGGAGGTGTAATCGGGCCAATAAAATCTAACCCCATTTCTGAAATGGTTCAAGTGGCATAACTGGTTGTAGGGGAAAAAGGTGACGTTGCAGCGGTTATCCAGATCTTTGACAATTATCACAGTGTTTGACAAATTGTGACACATCTCTGTACATAGTTGGCCACCAAAGACCACTCTGTAGAATTTTTCGGTGTGTTAAATCTGCTGCAAAATGGCCACCGGAAGGAATCGAATGAGCCAAAGTAATAACTGAGTTAACTTCATGTGGTGGAATACATCAAAGTAAGATTCCGGTATGATCCACATAGTATAATTCTCCAGCAATTAATCGAAATCGACGGCTGAAAACTGCAATTTTCCTGCGTATTGCCGTAGAAGTCTGAGATGGAAGGCAACCATCAGTGAGAAAGGTCAAGATCTGATCATAATATGAAAATGGGATAGGTTTGTCTGCAGATTCTTCATTAATTGGTTCTGACACATAAATCGCGGGTGTTGTGTCATCTGCACCTACCGGAGCTTCACCGGAATCTAAGCGAGATAGGAAATCTGCTAAGGTATGTGAACTGCCTGGTCGATGAATTACTTCATGGTCAAATTCCTGTAAAAGTAGGACCCATCGTGCTAATCGACCACCTAGATGTTGTTGCCGAACTAGATAGACAAGTGCAACATGATCTACATGAAATGTGAATTTACGGCCCAACAAATAATGCCTGAATTTTTTGACAGAATATACTAGCCCTAGACATTCTCTTTCTGTTACAAAGTAATTCTTCTCCGTAGGCGCAAGTCTCCTGCTAGCATAATAAACAGGTCGGAACCACTTATCTGTTTGTTGCATCAGAATACTGCAAATGGCAATATTTGAAGCGTCAACGAAAACATGAAACGGGTTATCCCAGTCCGGAGGTTGTAGGATTGGGACCTGGGTCAATAACCACTTTAGTCGATCAAATGCGGTCTGACACTCTTGAGTCCACTCAAACTGTCGGGGGGTTTTGGTGATCAGCTTGTTCAGTGGTATTGCCAAGTGAGCAAGCCACTGTAAGTGTCATCCATGCCATCTTACTTGGCCCATGAAGAGCATAACTTCCTTCGGGGTAGTGGGCACCGGAGCTTCTAATACTGCCGAAATTTTATCTGGATCCACCTGTATGCCTTGTGCAGATACAATGTGACCAAGTAGCTTGCCACATGAAACCGCAAACACTGATTTTTTTGGGTTTAAGCAGAGTCTGTATTTTCTGCACTTCTGAAAACAACACACTTCTGTAGCAAATGTGCCATCATTTTTCCAAAAATTGAAATATCGTCAAGATACACTTGCATAAACGAAGTGAGATAAGGAGAAAATATCTCCTGCATACATCTTTGAAATGTACTTGGTGCGTTTTTCAATCCAAACCACATTACCGTACAAGCAAATACGCCCCAGTTGGTAATGAATGCAGTTTTCGGTATATCTTCTTCAGCCATTCTAACTTGATTATACCCACTGTACCCGTCTAAAAATGAATACATTTCATGTCCTGCTACTCTATCGAGCATTGTGTCAAGAAAAGGGATCGGAAAAGGATCAGGTACTGTAGCTGCGTTCAGTTTCCGATAATCTACACATATTCGTAATTGCTTGTTTTTTTTCGGTACAATAACAATCGGAGAGATCCATTCAGCATGCTCTACTAGCACAATGAATCCGACTTTCAATAACCTATCAAGTTCTGCCTTTACTTGCGATGCATAGTTGGGATTCATTCCGTAGCTGGATTGCTTGATCGGTTTCGCTTCCAGCTTGAGCATGACTCTGTGTTGATAGATGCGCGGGTCCAATCCTTTCATATCTTTGTAATCCCATGCAAATACATCAGAAAATTCGCGAAGTAGTTGGATTAGATCTGCTTTAAATACTTCCCGTAAGTTTTGCTTTATCTTTACAAGACGCGGATGATCTTCATCTCCTAAATTATAAGTGCTCAGCTGATCTTCTAGAACATACAATTGTTGGGGTTTCTCCGTATTGTTCGTTGACTTGAAGAGTTGTTGCATTTCGGCGTCATGTATAGCAACAATGTCTTCTTTCTTATCTTCTTCTATTATAGGCATCACTGTACAGACTGAAGCATTCCAATTATCTACAACAGATTATAGATCAACAGTTCCTAATGAGATTAAGTCAGCGTTATTTTTCAGAAACTCTTCTTCTTCATCATCTTATAATCCATCTATCATATGGACTGGTTCAGCGAAATAAGGTCTACTAGCGTGTAGCTTGCAAGGTTGTATAGCATCTAGTTTTACCACATATTTACGATTTGCATCCTTAAAAGTGAGCTCTTGTGCAGACCAGTCCTGTATTACCTTGGCATGCTTCAACCAAGGTCGGCTGAAAAGAAGGTTGTAATCAAGAGTGGATTCTGGTAGGTCTAGTATGACAAAGGTCATCTTGAATGTTGTACCTTCTAAAGTGATTGGTACATTTCGTACGAGTCCTATGGGATGGACTCTTGATTAGTCGGCCATTCTCACAAAAAATTGAACTGGTTCGATTTCGGTCCACCCTAGCCTTTTACATAGGGCAGCAGTAGCAATGTTGACTCCAGATCCTCCATCAATTAATACGTGCGTGATTTTATGACTCTTATACCATATCGTAATTAGAGGGACTGAATGATCGACTGTAGAATCGGATTCCGGTTGTACTGCTGCTGTCGCTGGAATACACGAAGGCACGGGGCTGAACTCTTGTTGGAATTGTTGTCCAATTCCGGGTACCAATGCGAGTAGTTGGCCCAGAGGCAGGCTGATGGATGCCTTTGATAAAATTTCCCAGGAATGTTGAGATTGGTTGACATGCTCCATCGGTGTTGAAGTTGATGCTTCTCTTGATGATGAAGCGTCTACTGTTGGTAATGTGTCTGTTGCTGAATTGGAATCCTGTTGTTGTGCTCCTTCTTTGGTTAACAGAGTCTGAGTTACCGGAATAGGATCTGGGAAGACTGGTGGTTCTGCTGTGGTCCATTGACCAGCCTTGTTGTACATTCTTTGTTGTTCGCGTATTCCTAGTTCAAATATTTCTGCTGTTGACTGCAGTTGTTTGCCGGAACGGGTCTGAACTGCAGTGGCTTGTGTTTCCACAGGTGTGATTTGTACCATGTTAGCCACTGGATTCTGACGTTCTTTTTTTCTCTGATCATACTCAGCTGCATCCTTACAAAATCTCCTAATATGACCAAATTCACCACAAAAATGACAGCGTGGTGGTGGTAGATTGGGATTTTCCAGTGGCGGTCCTGTCTGCCAGCGGTTTACATTATACTTATTATTCCTTTGTCCTCTGTAATTTCGATATCCTTGTTGCTGGTTGTTTCTCATGTGTGGTGGCACATAGTGATTGGCTGGCTGTCCTGGTTCCTGTATAATAGCATTGACAGTTGCTGTTCCCTGTACTTTAGCATTGTATGCGCAGGTTTTCGGTGGTGTGGCGGGTGGTGTTGTAGATGGCACAAAATAGCTGATTAAGTGCACAAGTGGCACTAGTATGGCCTGAATTCTTGCATGTGGTGCAGTACATCTGCCTGGTTAGGTCTTCTGCAATATTTTTGTTTGCCTTTAACCACTCCAGATCTTCTGTAAATCCTCCAACCTTGTTTTCCAGCTGTAGAGCCATTGCAATCACTGCATCTAGTGTCATTACTCCTACACAGCGTATGATCATAATTTGTTTCAGTTGTGGAGTCAAGCCATTGATAAACCACTGAGTAATAACGTCGTCCGGTAGGTTGGCATGTGCTGGCGGTAACTGCCTTAGATGCGTCCTGAATAGGGTAGCGTACTCCTGTACAGTTTGATTTACCTTCTGTCTATTGTTTTGCAGATAATCAAAGATTTTGGCTGGATTCTTCTTTAGTCTGAATCACTGCAAAAAGGCATCTCGTACCGCTTCATAGGTGCCGAAGTGATTAATATCATATTCTGTAAGCCATCTGGCTGCTTCATTGACCAATGTAGATTGAAAGACAATAGCCTTATACGCCGGATCCGGGGGATGGTTAAGAACTGCGTAGCTTATCTCGAAGGTGCGTACGTGAGCATCCGGATCATCTCTTGGGAATCCACCAAATTTAGTGTACGTCACTCCTGTCGGAGGCGGCCTTGGTGGGCATACTTGTTGTTGTTGCTCCTGTTGTTGTTGTTGCCCGTTCATAGTGAGTGTATCATGACTACCTTCTGTATCTTGGGGCTGAATATCTGAACTATCGGAATCTGTATCGTCGGATGGTGCACTTTCCGGTGTGATGATCTTGCTCAGTATGCTTCAAATCTATGTTTCGAACAACTTTCCTTCCTTCTGGATGTCCAGTGTAGGGGAACTTTTTTCAAAAAGTGGTGGTTGGGCTGAAGATTCGTCAAAAAATGATAAACCGTCACCAAAAACTGTGATTCTGCTACCGAAATATCACCGGAATGTACCGAAATTTTTCCAAAATAAGGTGTGTTTTTGCTTTCGCCGATTTCTTTGGCTAAAGTATTTCTAGTCGTAAACAAATTTGAATCTTTGTCCAAGATTGTTAAACTAGCTTCAGATTGCGTCTTGGTAGGTTCTGGAGTTACTATATCTTCGACAGATTGTGCCAAAATAGTATCGGAATGTACCAGAGGCGTAACACGTTCCACCGGAATATGACCGGAATCAATTCTAACATTCTTGACTTTCTTGGCAATTGGGTCAGACCTAGTTGTACTTCTTCCTCCCAGAGTTGTCTTTAGTACATTAAGTACTCCAGACTGATGGTTCTTGGGATACGTTTCACCGGATCGAGTAACCGACATGTATCATCTTTTGTACTAATTGCGTAGTATCGCTCTCAATTGAAATTTTATAATCACGTTTTCACAACAAGTTTGCAACAGTCTGATTCTGTTGCTACTTCCGACAAACGAAGGGTAATCTTGATGCCACCTCCCCAGCAGGATCGCCAGTGTTATGTTGGTCCTTCCCACACGCACTAACTATCAGAACGCGTGGGAAATCCTCCAATTGGGTTCTTGGGAGTGGAAGGGGTCTGTAGAGATAGAGGCCCTTAGACTTAATTTTCCCAGTCTAATCATTTACCTGTATTTGATACATGGGAGTTCCCCTTTATACCGAAATGCTGCTGCACTCATACAACTCAAGGTTCTCAGAACAATGTCGTAGTTATACAGACTCTACTCAACAGATTTCCGCATATTACTAATATAACGACATCATTACACACTCGCTAGTAGATCAAACCTATAAAGGGTCTGCAAGACCACTGGCTCAAATCAGTAACCCAGGCGAGCTTACTAAACAGTTATAAGGTTAATGCCTGCGTTAGTATTGATACTTAACCATCAGGGCGATACAAAGAATTCAACCTTTCCGCTAGTTACATAGTACGTCCCAGTTTAGCCATCAGACGAGTCGTCGTGCTAACTTCAAGTTTCGCATAGGCAGACAACACACAAGTGCATACAACACACTTCAGGAATGCAAGAACTTAGACAATCACCATAGAAATTGCGCAGATAAGACACCCAAAAAATGGTCTGATGACTTCACTATTCGTCACGTAGAAGCCACAGTAGTAATAGTCAACACGATGCAAAACCGTATACAATAACCAAAGTACTCAGAGATTTACAACAAGACTACAGTAACTCACACCCGAAATAAAAATTAACATACCAGAGGTACGGATACAGATCAGCCAAACAGGTGCATAGACTGCGTAGACCACTCAAGGGTTTGCAACAAGACTACAGTAATGTTCCTGCAATCACCGAGACGAACAGTCTGGTGATTCCCCCCAGAAAATCGTCACGTAGCATCTCTTTACATTGCTTTATATAAGAAATTACAATTTTGCGCATAACAACCTTTCGCGCGTGTTTTACAAAGATTTTCCGTTACAGTTGTCCCAATCGGGCAGCCGACTAACATTACCTTAGTTGATAAAATAATAAAAATGGATACTCAATCACATGTTCCATGACTGAACTAAAAAATAAGCATGTTCTATGTAAAAACACATGCATGGAAATGTTCATGGAGGCGTTAAATTATTAAGAGTATCTATGTGGTGCTGACATAGCCTAGGGTCCATGAGTATGAATAGAACAAAACCCTCTTGCTACAGACTTTCCTTGCTCTCAACCTTAATTTCTTGAACCTAATTCTTACCCATGCAAGTATCTTATATCCTCAATCTAATGCTTCCCTCTCGGGATGTACCCTCAAGAAATGTACCCTAGCAGAATGTACCCTGTGTGGATGTACCATGATGTACCCTACTAGGATGTACCCTACTAGGATGTACCCTAATGTACCTTGCTTCGATATACCCTGACAAGTGTACCCTAACAAGATGTACCCTGAGACGTGCTCCATCGCATCCCACCCAAACCTTCTTGAAAAATTAAGAAAAAACTGCAAGTTATATTAAATATAAGAGGAGAGAACTTGAGTGTCAACACCAAGAGAGAGTGTAATGGTAAAGCACTTCCCTTATATGGATGAGGTTGTGGGTTCAAATCCTCCGACCTTGGTGAATCTAAAAGTCCTTATTGCCACTCATACATTAAAATTGGTTCGTGCGTAGCCAACGGTCGCCAAGGGAGCCTTGGGTGACAAAGATGCCAACGATGCCAAAGTAATGCCTTAGTTATGCTTTAGTTATGCCTTAAGTTATGCCTAAGTTCTATGCCTTAGTCGATGCCTTCGAGTAAGCCGAATTAGTAAACATAGGTATAAGCATAGTTGTAAACGTAGCTCTAAACATAGGTTTTGGTTCTAGAACTAGAGCTGGAACTCAAATAGAAACAAAAACAGAAACCAGAATGGGAACCGAAGACGAAGATGGAATCCTAATCAGAATCAAAATCGTGAATAGAGAATAGTGAAATAGACCCCTCCATATTGACATGTGCAAAGCTCTGATACCATTTTTTGCCAGGATCTTATCTCATGTGCACACAGAGCTTACAGATGCAGAAAAAACACATAGGAAAATAGACACAACAAGAGACGAGATAGAACGCACTATTGAGTGCAATCTCCCCCTATGCACTCTGTTTCGATAGTCCAGAAAGTGCATGTATTTATAGGAATTTTTGATTATGTCGAGAAAAGAGGTTACATGAGAGTGGGTTCATAAAGCAAGTGTGAAACTAAAAGTTGGTAACTTTTCTAGAATGCCTTTGCCTTCAATATTAGAAATTGTGGTCTACAATGACCCTTATTGTAACCACTAGTTTTCTAATTGTTTCTAACAATAGAACCTTCTACGCAAGTTTATTTACAAACTACATAAATTATTAATTGGATTATTGATGTCCGCCCTTTCACGCCTTACATGATCCTCACAAACCTTCACCTACTATATCAAAAACACCAAAACACATTAATCGATTAATAAGTTAACACTCCAACAATGCATTGTTCAACATATTCCATAAGTTATAACAATTGTCTTGCAACTAAATCATCCATTGATGGCATCTCTCAGCCATTACTACATAGATCATTGTATTTCTTTAATCAAGAATCGATGACCTATAGAGATAGATGGAGATCGTTTTCTTTCAAGGGGAAAGCTCTCATGGAATCAATCTACATTTTGATTAGATATTCTTGTGGAAGGCGTAATCAAAATCAAGAATATATGACCATATATTTTGAAACGTCAATCTGAAAATTCTATGTCAAAACAACTAACTTTTCAAAAAGATGGAGATACATAGAAAAGTCACCCTACAACGACCATGCAATTTTGTGGGCATTCTAAGCACTGGTCTAACTTTAAAGTCCAATTGAAAGATTGGATAATAAGATCCTACAAGCATAGAAATAACTCAGAGAACTTGATAGACTTTACTCAATGTGATGTAAGAGTATATAGAGATCAATGTAACTATGTAAATGACGAGTGAATGTGTTTATAAGTGAGGTACGATACAATGCAAGAGTGAAGGAATCCCCTAGATTCATGGCAAGGCATAAACCACTAAGGATAAATCTGATGGTCAGCTAATATCCCTTGACTAAAGTGACTAGTGCGTATATAGACTAGTGCCTCATAACTATTGATTATTTTCACCTAAAAGTGATCCATACTTTTAAGAGTTAAATTGAATTTTGAATTCCAATGAAGTCCTAGTATTTGCCTCTCAATGACTTCACAAGATTCTCTCCAAATATCGCTTTTACATTTGAGAAGGATAAATCCTAAGATTAAGCATTGGACCTCATTAAATGTATGATGTCGTGAGTATAAAATTAAGCTCCAACTGTCAAGAGAACTTCTCTATGCATAATTATAGGAAGTAGGCTTCTTTCATACAGCAATATCTCCCCCTCAAGCCGAAGATGTTTGGTACTTCAATCGATTGATAGTTCTTGAAGTCCAATTATAGCTTTGAATCTATTTAATTTCATTCCATCCAATGCATTAATCATCATATCGAAACATTCTTGGTTAGTAGATACATATTTGAGTTCATTTTCCTAGCTTGGGATCTTCTCTGTAACATAGTGATCAAGACACTCCAAAAGTTTACGACGTGAAAAAATCGTCCATTGATTCGACCCCTCAAAATCATTTAGCCTTGGTGTTTTCTCTACCGTGTTTCTTCTAAAAAACAAGCGGCTTCTAAAACTAGCAACATTACCTGTCGTCTACCTCTGTTTAAACTCATTACTCCTCAAATGGGATCAAATTACTACATGTAAAGGTAATGAAAAGTCTATTTTTGCACTTGAAGCTCCAACTATCTCATTAATCGATTCTTGGGGCAAGCTTGAAATAGATGTGCCTCTCCACAATCACAATCAGCACGATTTCGTGCATTTGTCTTTGATAGAGGTGTGTGTGTTTGAGGATGAGCCCACTTAGAAATAAAATAATTCCAATTACATTGATTAGAAGTTCCTTCAATTGACGGAGTTCTAAATGTCCTGATCTAAAATCCTATCTATCTATCTATATATTTATATATATATATATATATATATATATATATATATATATATATATATATATATATATATATATATATATATATATATATATATATATATATATATATCAAATAAGATACTCCATTCGATATTCTCTATCAAAATAAGATTCTTGAAAGTTGTATTACGTTTCAAAAGACTTTTAGTACTTCGTATTTTGCTTCTCACAGACCGTCTCATATCTACTTCATTCTATTAAGGAGAGTATATACTTGAGACTAGTACAACTTATCTATTTTAACTATCATCTTGACTAGTACATTCTGGTTGAGTCGGATTAAGTTCAAGTAATTGAGCTTCTTGTTGCACCCCTCATTAAGCCACCATATGGTCCACATAGTGCATAAGGATATGATCTAGAAACAGATATTTGTTGTGTTCCAATTTTCTTGCAACTAACTCATCCATTGATGGCATCCCTCAACCACCACTACATAGATCATTGCATTTCTTTAAGCGATAATCGATGATCTATGGAAATATATGGAGACCGTTTTCTTTTAAATGGACCTCTCATGGAATCAATCTACATATTAATTAGATCTCTTTGTGGGATGCCTAATTTTTTCATTGCTCACTATTTCAAAATTAAGAATCAAAAGAGGAGCTCTCATGTGGCGTCTTTCTTTGAGAACTCACATACAAACTCATTCAAGAGATCCTTCGTATGTCTATAGTTATTTCTGTATATGAAACTATTTTTGAGACTTTGTAGCGATTAAATAAATCATAAACTTTATCAGGTTGCCAGACTTTCTTGAAAGCAATTGCGTGATCATATGGATCATTAAGAAGTAGTTATTTTTATTGTACATGGGTCCTTGCAAAGATTGCAACCTTCATCCGTAATCTTGTGTTGGGGACGATGGAATAGCTCATTGCCCCATAGAAATAGATAATGTGAAAGTCTCTTTTTGTAAGTCCCATTTGATGAATTGAAATTAACTCATGAATATGAGGAGTGATGGCTAATGCATAGAGATGCGAATCTTGGCAAAATCATGCTCCAAACGAACCTAAGTAAGCTCAAAAAATCTTAATAGACTTTCTAAGCTTCCAATATATGCATGTAACTGATCATAGCACTTTCAAACATCATTCTCAAAATTCTATAACAAAACATATAACTTTCGTGTACAAAATACTTTGCAAATACCTTCTATTTAAGGAGGAAGGCTTTCAAATTTTCAATTAGAGCTCTCACAGCCTTGTAGGCTTTGATGCAGGAACTTTTGCACACTTCCAAATGGATCTTTAGGAGATCAGCTATTTTAAGTTATTTCACGAATTTGAAGGGACTATACTAAAAGCAATGTTTATAAGAAGTAAAGGAGGGGAGGGGGTAATCGAGACTTTTCAAGAAGATGAAGATACTAAGACAAAGTCACCTGATTCATCTAATAACTCAAGATCTACAACTCTAGTGACTATGGAATGTTTTAGGCTTGCTAATCATTGATCTAAATTTATATTCCAATGGATAAATTTGATAATAAGATCCTACACACAAAGAAATAAGTCACAAAACTTGACAAACTTTACTCAATGTGTTGTAAGAGTAGATAGACATTAATGTAGCTATGAAAATGAAGTGTAAATGTATTTATAAGTAAGATATGATACAATGAGAGAGTGGAGAGATGCTCGATATTGGAGAAAATGCATAAATCACTAAGAATAAGTGTGATGATCATCTCATATCCGGCGACTAAAGTGACTAGTGTGTATATACACTTTTGCCTCATAACTGTTAATTGATTTCATCTAAAAGGGATCCAAACTTTTAAGAGTTGATTTGGATTTTTAATTCGAATGAAGTCATGGTATTTAGCTCCCAATGAGTCTACAAGATTCTCTCGAAACGTCTCTCTTACTTTTGACAAGGATAAATCATGACATTAATCTTTGGAGCTCATTAAATGTATGCTGCTATGAGTATAAAACTAAGCATCAAATACCAAGAGAACTTCTTTATGCATAAATCAATAACTTATTCATTTTTCAAGCACCAATAGCTCCCCTAAAAGCCTAGGATGTTTGAGTCTTTAATCCATTGATATTCTTGAAGTTGAATCATAGATTTTAATCTATTTCATTTTACTCCATCCAATGCTTTAATCATCATATTGGCACATTGTTGTTGAGTAGATACATATCAGAGTTCATTTCCCTTGCTTTTGATTTTCTCTCTAAAATAATGATAATGAACCTTAATATGTTTGGTCCTAGCATGATATATTTGATTTCATGCAAGATGAAGAGAGCTTACGTTTTCTTAGATTATATCAGGAGTAGAAAATTTCAGACACAAATGTTAGTATAAAGTCTTAATCCACATCAAAATTTCACACACAAATGTGAGTATAACGTCTTAATCCACATGGCTTCCTGATTTTCATTTTCCAAACCTCTACACTCAGCTTCAATATAAGAAAGAGTGAAACTGGATTGCTTCTTGGATGACCATGAAATAATTCATGTTTTGCATGGACACTAAGGCCACCTTGACGTGTGCCTAGAGATAGGTGAAAAAGGATCGATCATAGTTCAACGCTTGCATTGTTATGAAGACGTTAGGGGGCGTTCAAACTTTAATGCATACATCAACCAGAACGAAGCTAAAGATTGCAAGTTCTTTAACTGAATTCCGTTGTCATCCGTGATGAAATCTACCTAAAGATTAGCCAAATAAACAACCCTATTGAACGTTTTGAAATCATTAATTCCAATCACATATTTTAAGAGTGCTCGTTAATGGAAAGACAGCCTCATTCTAGCTTTGAACTAAAGTGTGGGTTTTCTATAATCTAACAACGTATTCTATTCAACTGTTTTCCACTTAATTTGATTCCAAAAGCACGAAAAAGGCTTTACATTTTTCTCAAAATTTAGGTAGGTTTGAATATCATATAAGACCTTTGAATTTATTAAGAGGCTATGAAAATGTCAAAGTGTCAAATACATAGATAACCCTATATATTATAAATCGAAAAATCGTTTCTGTAATGCGATAACCATTTTATGCTATAACGATTCAAATTGGTTAAGTTTAAACGATGATGGAAGAAACACAATTGTTTTCCTTGGCAAGAAATAGTTGATCCGCAAAATCATAGTTGTCAATTAATAGTAATTTAAGAGTTTTTAATTCTTAAGGGATGAATTCATGTTGACTATTAAGAAAACAGGAACCTTGCAACAAACGTGATGTGTAATGAAGACACCAAATTCAACAGGGAGGAAGCGAATTACACTATTTTGAATGAAGAAAAGAAGGTAGATATGAATCTGTGTCGAGGCTGACCTCAGTATGCCACTCCCATCGAAGATCAAACTGGACTTGGGCGAAGGGGATGTATGGGAGCAAGACATCAGCTACAAAAACCTTCCCAACGCGTGCTTTCGCTGTGGCCTACAAGGTCACAGGATCAAAGATTGCCCTTTGAGACGAAAAAGCAAGCGAAATCAAGAAGCCCCCAAAAATGCTCAAGACAGCAATGGAGCATTGAATCACTCGACGAAAGTAGAGGAATTCAAGGGTCCCCGTAATCCAGAAGCTGATGCAGACGGGTTCATCGAAGTCAGAAGAAGAAGGAAAAGAAGCCCTAGGGCAACCTCTGAGCGAAACAACAAGTCTTTTTCCCCCTCCAGCAACTTGTATTGCAATCTGGAAAGGGAAATCAATGAGTTTGACTACCCAGGTGGGAACCAACTTGAGGAGGACACCGATGTCAAAGGCCTGGAGATCCCTGACAGTAAAGAAACCTTGCAGGAGGGTTACACTACAAGCAAAGAAGACGGCTTTACTACCAGCAACGAAGATACCATGGATAGTGAAAGCTCCATCATCGGATCGACTATTCCGGAAACGGAGCTGAAAACGGTGTCCAGTTCTTCCCAGCAGGAGGCATCCCGCAAAGGAAAACAACCTATGGAGTTACCGTGGAAAAGCCCCCACAAGAACCTATTGCTAACTCGGGATCCGATCCGAGCGAAAAAGAAAGATGAACCCAAGAAAAGAAAGGACAAAGCTCCCTCCCGCAAAGAGGGATTACTACGACAATGATCATCATCTCGTTAAATGCTAGAGGGCTAACCGACACCTCAAGAGCGACCATCATTGGTCAATGGCTTCGCGACATTAGCCTAAACCCAGATTTTATATGTATCCAAGAGATTAAAATTGACGGAGAAGACCTCCAGAAACGGCTTAGACATGGATTTCAACGACGCATCAGCGGGGATCCGGCGGAACGGTAATCGGTATCAATCAACTCTGGTTTGAAAAGCTCGAGAACTCCTTTGAAGATGAATGCCATCGATGGATTGCTATTTCTTTCGGTGCTCCCTTTTGTTTTACTTTAGTTTCTTTGTATGCCCCCAATGGGGAGTTAGAGAGACTTAACACTTGGGCCTCCTTGGACTCGCTCCCCCACAACGTGCTTATCTGTGGTGACTTCAACATGGTTGAGGACCCTACGGACAGATGGATGGGCAAGGGTAGGGTCATCGACAGTCGGGAGAAAGAAACGTGGGACAAAACTAAACTACACTTGGATTTGGTCGAATTCAAAGACTCGAAGGGCTTTTCTTGGTCAAATCTCCAAGCAGGCGAGGACCTGAGGAAAGCTAGACTTGATAGATGCTACATCTCCCAGAGTTTTACTCATCAGTGGGGCCACCCTTGCCTCTCGCAACGCACCGACCTCACCATATCTGATCACTACCCGATCGTCATCACTTTTCAACCCCCCACCAAGACTCGTAAGGCTCCGTGGTTCCATGGCAGTGTGCCCTCCTTCTCTCTCCCCTCCGTCCATCAAGAAATTTATGATGTGTGGAAGGAGGCATTTGCCTCTGGCTTGTCCCTAGCCAAGTGTTGGAGAAGTGCGGTCGATAAGTCACGACAGATCATGATTAGATCCAGGAAGATGCTAGAGACTGTGCGGCGGGCTCGCAGAGAAGCTCTATATCATAGACTCTGGCGGCTCGAGGAGGAAGTGAACAAAGGAAAATCTCAAGCCCAGAAAGGACTTCGAAAAATCAGAGCGCTGCTGAGATATGAGGAAGAGATACAAAGGAAAAATTTGCAAATTTTCTTCAAGGAGTTGTGGGCTGGCAAAGCCGACAAACCCACCAAAGAGATGTGCCGTATCCTCAAAAGGAAACACAACAGAGATTCGATCCCCTTATTGCTAGACGCAAATGGCAATGTATGCAATACGGAAGAAGATAATTTTGGGATCATTGAAGGGCACTTCACGAGACTCCTCGGGACCTCAAACCCCCTCTCCCACCATAGAAGGGACTGTATGGCAGCCATATCTAGGGTTTCCCCCCACAGGATACCACCCAACCTTCACTCTCTGCTTCATGCCTCTATCTCTGAAGCCGAAATCATTGAGGTCATCGATGCCCTCCCCTCAGGTAAAAGCCCGAGCCCCGACGGGCTCACTAATGAGTTCTTCAAATCCTTCAAGTTGGTGGTTGCCACCCCTCTCCGTTTGGTTTGGCAAGAGGCACTCAAGTTTGGCGCGCTTCCTTCTTGCCTCAACAATGGCATTATCAAGCTAGTACACAAAAAAGGGGAAAAGAACAAAATAGAGAATTGGCATCCCATTACAATGCTCCAAACAAGATACAAGATCATCGCCAAAGTCATTGCCAACAGAATCTCTTGCCACTTGAGAGCGTGGTTAAGCGAGGACCAAAAAGGTTTCATCAAAGGCAGGTCAATTTTGGAAACCATAATAGATATCTGGGAAGGTCTTGAATTTGCAAATGAGTCTAAACAAGATGTGGTTTTCCTCAAGATCGACTTTGATAAAGCCTACGACAGGCTAGAATGGGACTATATTCTTCAGTCGCTACAGGATCTTGGATGTAGTCAGAAATTCACCAAGATGATCGCGACCCTTCTCGGAAACGCATCGACCCAAATTAACATTAATGGAAATCTTTCAAAGGTGATCAAACTTAGAAGATCTATCAGACAAGGGTGCCCATTGGCTCCCCTTCTCTTTGCCCTTGCCACGGAAGGTCTTAGCAGGCTGGTGGAGCATCAGGTGGAAGGTGGTAACATTAAAGGCCTTCGTTTGCCGCATGACCACAGTCAGATCACCATGAGACTTTTTGCCGATGATATGAACGCTTTTGTGCACAATGATAGTACCAGCCTTGAGACGTTCTGGAAGTGTCTTGCTACTTTTTGTGAAGCCTCTGGATCCATAATCAACCACTCTAAGACCGCCTTTAGAGCTATTGGTGGGTCACAGCCCGACCTTCTCATTGATCATGGCTGTAAAATCATCCCGCAGGGCCAAATTTTTTGGCTTCTGGGGATTCCCTTGGGGTTTGGCGTCTCTATGGAACAGCGGTGGAACTGGGTGCTTGCCAAACTCGAAAACAAGCTTAACTATTGGAGAGGTATGCAAATCAATCTTGCTGGTCGTGCTATGGTCATCAACACGTTCCTCTTATCATCTACCATTTATTTCCTTTCTTGTTGGAGACCGAAAGAGCAAGATCTGTCCAAACTGGATAGTATTTGTAGAAACTTCCTTTGGACGGGCGACCACAATAGGAGGGGGGTGCCTAAAATCAAATGGTCCATCTGCACCAGCCATAGAGATAGTGGGGGACTTGGTATCTTGGACATTGGGTGCATGGCTAACAAACTGTCGGCCAAATGGATGACTAAGGCTTGGTGCAACGGGGAGGCCTCGTGGGCCAAGTTGATCTTCAGAAACAAGAATGAGTTGGCGCTCATGGGTTTCCCAAATTGGAGGAATCTTGACATCTTGACCTTGCTGTTTTCCCCGATCCCCGTCTTCCCGAAAGGCTCTAATCTGGTGTGCTCCCTTTGGAAGAGTTGGAATAAAGTCAAAAGCTTCACAAGAATAAGTGAAGACTGGAAGTGGGTTGCCGGTATCAGACAAAACGACTCTATCTGGTTTCCGTTCCATGGCATCCGGAGTGTGGAATCTTGGAACATTCAAAATGCCAAGAAGCTATGGAACAAAGGCTTCAAAAAATGGAAACATCTCTGGAAACAAGACACCAACCGCTGGATCAACTTTGAGGATATTGACCCTAGCATGAACATTTCGCATGAAGAATGGAACACTTTGCAAAGCAGATTTCTCGCCTGGGACCGACACAAAGTTCGCCTTCTCATGGGACACGACATGCCGAGCTCGCTTGGTCTCAAATGGCACAATGGGAATAGTCTATCAAAAATCCCGAACATCAAAGAAACGATCGACTATCAGGTTAACCTCAACAAAAAGTGGTGCCTGTCATGGACGCGGCTTCGGTGGGACATGAAGTTCATGGCTATCTGGCACCCCCTCATAGAACTCAAAAAGTCTGTCCTCTTATGGCAAATTCTTCATCACGGAATCTGGACCAACCTTAAGGCTAGCAAAATTTGTGGGATTCCTCCCTGGTGCAAACGCTGCCACCGGTCTATCGAAGATGTTTCACACATCTTCTTTACCTGCCCCAACTCCAACAGACTCTGGCAGGTGGTTGGAAAGAGAATTAGACTTCAAAAACGTCTCAGTTGGTAGCAAGCCCTGCTGGGAGAAGCGATCGGCTGCTCCGCGACTCTCTGGAACGCCATCAGAGGGGAGGTTCTATGGAAAATCTGGCGGGAAAGATGTGCTTTCAACTTCGGTGACTCCCCCAAGGAGTGGTCAATTGAGAAATCGTTGTTCCTCCTTGGCAAAAGGATTGTCAACTGTAAAAAATCCCCCCCCTTTAGGCATCATCAAGTACTCCTTTTGATCGATAACAAGCTTAAACCCAAGTGGGCCCCACATGAGGGTGATGAGAGGGTAATTAACCTTCTTTGTAATGTCATCTAAGCTCTGTAAAAGCTTCCCCTGCTTTGTGGGATTTGGGGGGTCCCGTGGGCACTAGTCCCCTTCTCTTGTACTTTTCTTTATTTAATTCAAGTCCGGGAGAGTAGGCTATTGCCGAACTTCCTTTACATTAAAAAAAAAAAACATTTGAACACACGTGGTCCGATGCATGTATGCACGGAATGGGATGTATGCACGCAATGTGGGTTGATGTATGCACGCAACGTGAGTTGATGTATGCACGCAATGTGAGTTGAAAGTACTAATTACAATAAAAATGATTAGATGATGGCTCAAGTTTTCTTGTCCATGTAAGTTTATTCACCACTCGAGGCACTTCATGTAGAAAGTATATATATGTGTTCGATGATGTCTAGTATGGTATATATATATGGATAATGTGTGTTTCATGATCTCTAGTAAACAGCTAAAACTCTACCATTTAACATTTTTAAGTCAACTTATTTACTATGTGAGGACATTATGAGGACGATGTCAATCTGCATGCGTATATAACATACATAAAATTAACCGAGTTCTCTTCCCATAATAATATTTAGGTATCATATCAAATCTACCAGAATCCATCCATTTGATATTCTTTTTTATATCCATTCTACCAACTTTCTTCTTTGTTATGGATATAGTGTCGTATTTATCCTTGGAGAGCAATTACCCTAACCACCGTGCCTAGAGGCATTGATGAAGGTGAACAAAGACCTTTCTTCCTTCCAACCAACCCTACAAAGTCCGTAATGCACCGAGCAATGCCATTAATTCCTGAGAACATGTAAAAGATAATTATCTAGAAGCCTAGTTTTCAACTCGAAATACATGAACTTTAACATTGTACTCAAAATAACAAGACACAAGCATGCATACACCTCACTCTCACAAACATATACAGAAATGCCCTCAAATTCCACATAATCTAAAGTAGAGAGCTCCCTTCATTTATACAAAATGTGTACATGAAGGCTTATGTGAACCAAAATCTTTCCTTTCCCAAGAATGAGCTCCTCACTTTACGGACAGAACTTTCATTCCCATGCTTTAACGACCAGTGAGAAGGTGAACATGTGCCTAAAGAACATATCCGAAGGGGATTCGCAAGATAATCTTTTTAAAAATCGAATCCCAAGGAATTTGAGCGTGGGGTTTTCCTCCATTTACTTTTATTTACAAAAACTTATATCTTTACGACCCTTAAAGCCCTAGTCTACGAGAAATTTTAAAGTGGGCATAAAAGGGTGTTACCACTTTCAATTCTACAAATGTATGCGCAACGCCCTACAACCCAATAGTTACCAAAAGCACTATGATGGTTGGCATCATTTCCACAAGTGAGAAACCCTTATCTTAATATATTGTCTATGTTTTTTAGTATCCTTCAGACACTAAACTTACTTTAGACTTGCAAATTGTGCGATCAAATTTGGTTTAATCTTATATAGCCATCTTGATCCAATAATCTTCATATTTGGTATCCTTGCCACTAACTCCTAACTATAACTTTTCTCCAATGCTTCGAGTTATAATTTATTGTCTTAATTCCATATTTGTTATTCTTGGGCTTCGAAATAAAAAATGAAGTATCCTTTCTGTACACACAATCAACTTCAAGTGTATGAGTCTTTGTAAATACTACACTTTGTAATAAAGTAATTCTATAATCTAAGGGTTTGACCGGTTCAGACGGATGTGGAATCGGACATTGTTTGGTCTCCAGTATGTATGACCAAAGATCTCAAGACTTGACTTACTAGAAGGTCATTTACTCTTGTAACCAAGTGATATACTTAGCCTAATGGTTAAGAATCAAGAATGTGAAGGAGGAGGTCTTGGGTTCAACCCCCATGGGGTATATGGGGAGAGTATTTTGCCCAAAGATCTCTAGAACCTTGTAGAAGCATCCACTTGAGTTAACTCTAATTAACTAGGACACTTGGTGTGCATGTAGTTACATGGCTCACACATGGATGGTTAGAATCCACCTTCCCAAGAAGGTAGACCCTTGGAGAAAGCTATATATAGAGGCATATAGTTGAGATGAGAGTCATTCATTTGTGAGGTAGTCATGTGGTTACCATGTCGCATTGGTATCAGAGCTAAGTCTAGAGATCCCTTTCATCTTCCTCGTCCCAAACTCTCGTGAGTGGGGGCATTTTTTTTTTGCTCGCGGGTGGTGCAAAAATTCATCCCCAATTTCTCTCGGCAGTGCAAAAGGAAGGTCCAGTTGCTAACGATTGCAAAACAAAGTTCCGTTCTTGGTGGCATCCAAGGCTTGAACTTGCGATGTCATATTGACGAAATATCTCTTTTATCCAGGAGACAAAACCGTGCTGGTGACTTCATCTATTTTGATTTTCATCATAACTTGTTATCTGACGTTGTAGAAGCTTATAGAGCACAAGAAAAACTATAAGAACATCTATAGGCGGTCGCTTTTGAGGACTTTATGTCGCGACATGACGGAGGAAAAATCTCTCTTCTATCCACGAGAGCAAGCCACGTTGATGGTGCTCTTTTCTTTTGGTTTTGCTTATAGTTTATAACCCAATGCTGCAGAAGCATTTACACAAGAAAAAAAGTAGAAGCACGGGTGGATGCAGAGGAGACTCAATGCAGAGGAGACTCAAGCTCCTGACCTCCATGGACGAAGGCGTTCCCCTAATTCACTCCTCCAAAGATACTCGACGATCACTCTTTGAGAATCGCCTGTTAAATTCACACATCCTCTATTGCGCGGAAGCTCTAATCATTAGAGACACAATAAAAGAGAAGATCATCATCAGGTGGTGGGCAGGAAATTTTGATCCCGGGACCTTTAGGAATTTTTTGAAGTGCTTCAACGACTATAGTAATGAAGTTTTGGTGTTTCATCTTCTACATAATTTTACATGTTCTGATTCTCCATAGTCTTTGCTAATCTGGAGCCGAGAATACTTGGATTTTTGGCTTTTCTTGCTTTTGTTGCTATCCCCAACCGAACCAGAGTGCGTAATTTGAAGTTCCTTGGTGATCAAAGTCAAGTTATTTTCAAATCCGAGTCAAAGTGTTTTGAGATAGAAGGAGAACCTACGTTGTTATTCTAGCACTCTGTGCTAGAATCAAGTCCACATCAAAGCACAAATCAATCAAGGAAGTCTTGTTGTGGATTTTGTGCATCATACGTATGATTTTATCACACATACCACATATGTTAGGAAATCTAAGTAAGTTTGTTAATGGACTGTTTTCGATGGAGGGAACTTCGAGCCGCTCCGTGGTCATGAGTAGTCCTAGCACTTTGATGTATATTCAAATTTCCATTATAGCAGCATCTTCATTCATGACTAGTCCACCTATTGTATCACGTGCATCGCATACATCGACGTGAACGATTTCAATTCCTAGTCATGTGTCTGATGCATCGAACATAGATAGGATGGCATTAACTTTAGACATTGATTGTACCACATTGCGAGGCGACATCAACACCACCTTAAATGAGAGGAATGATTTTTAAGGTAGGTTGTTGAGAGTAGAGAACGACCTTGCATTTGTTCAATATCCCGACAGAAGTTGCGGAAGTTCATCAATCTTTTGGTGGAACTCAAAGTCACCTTTGGGCTATTTTGGAATTACTCCAGAAGCTCAAGGATGTAGGTAGGGCTAATCTTTGTAGCCATACTGATATGATAGCAACATCACGGATGTCTATTTTGTTGGAGAAGGATCTAGATATATATTTCTCCTAACAAGTAGATTGAGTCATCTCAGTTTTAGGACTCCTACCACTCCACGTTTTGCTAATACATCAGGAAAAGTAGTAGGTCCAAGTTGTCGAGTAGATCTTTCCTTAGGAAAAGATCTATGTCCTCCTTAATTCTCACACAAGGATAGGAATAAGGACATTGTGTTAACATTCTTAGAGAAGTAGCAGGATGTCCACCAGCTCAAGAAGACCCCTGAACTTGTAAATTATGCACTTCTAAAAAAATTATCTCTTCCTCAGAGTCCTCCTTCTCATAGATATGTTGCCTCTATGATGCATGTGTAGGACACTCTTGTTTGGGATACCATGATTTCAAATTTGAAATTAGAAAATTTAGATTTCAAGGATAATTTGGACTTCCCAGTTATGAACATGGAAAGGATAGACTTGGTTCAAGGGAGAAAGTAGCTTTGGAGTCTTGGACCTTCATTTTCCAAATGTTATTATACAAACACTTTGGAATTGCAGGATAATAGGGTGTTGTATATAATCAAGAGGAACACAATGTTCCAAGTACTCCCCTGATTTTATACATAGAGTTTAAGAAAGTTTTAAACAATAAAGCTATGATCGAATATTTGCTGGCCCTTAGCATCGATGTAATTGATTCTAATAATACTAAGTAAGTTTCTTATGTGAGTTTCCATGGATTTCATTTCAAGATTACCCCTAAGTTAGAAAGGATTTAATTCAATGTGGGTTCTAGTTCGCCGATTGATTGAAATTGCTTAGTGTAATCCAGTCTAGACTACTTATAAAACTCCAAAACTCGAAGAAATATTTGTAAATCAACTATACAGACTCTGTGCTCTTCTAGTAGAAGTTTCTATTCGAAGAGATAGGTGGATACCTCAAGGAATTGACGTGGTACTGCTAAAACGTGCTTTGTACCAGCCCTGATGCACTTCAGAGTTACAAAATAGGCCCTGTTAGCTTGCAAATGAAACCAAGAAAGTATCTATGTACTTTGGAATTGATTCTTGGAACAACTAATCCAAAACAGACTAGTTCAAGAATAACTAGTGTTAAAAACTTTCTATTTTAGTGCATACACCTACTAGTTCTTTTGCTAAAAGCTCATAGTAGAGTAACAATTTGAAAAATTCCTTTTGGGGGACTTCAACTAGGTTGGATAGCTAATGATTGCAAGTGGAATCATTTAAAATGAACAAATATGCTCTAAGAAATAACTTTAGCAAAACAGATCTTACCCTCGATATTTTACGGAACAACCACTAGATGACCAGTGAGCACTTTGAAGATGATTTCTCCCTAATGCCTAAACCATATGCCTTGCACCTTTTACAAATCAAACTAGATTTTAAGCTGGCTCCAACAAGCCAAGGAGTATGTAAAATGGTTTAGTATTCATAGAGATATGACCAAAAGAAGTTGATTGTTCTAATTAGTCATAGCAGAGAAGTAGACAGAGATGATCAATGTGCTATATGTATTATAGAACATAATTGTACAAAGTCATTGGCATTGTAATGATGCTCAGTACTGATGAATTCAGTGAGCTATGGTATGAGGTACTCAAATTCTACAAGTAATCAAGGAATGAGCTCTAAATGAGGCAATATATCGTGAGATTTAACAAACCTTTTTATAGAAGTTTCTTCTCAGTTTGAATTTTGAATTCAAACTTTGGCTCCAATCAAAAGGTGACTCCACTAGTTTAGGAGTTATTCCCTCATCTTGAAGTCATAGCTAATATTTTTCCTAATTCCACAAGTTATAGGCTTTTATAAGATTCTCCAAAGAATTAATGTTTTACAATGGTAAATGATCAAGCAATTACAAGTTATAGTTCACATGAATCATCAAGTGCTAGTTGCACACAATGTCTTCCATGCTAAGAAAAATGTGTAGGCTTGAACATTTGCACCAACAGCTCCCTCTCAAGCCAAACATCTTGGCTTGCATTGCTTCATCAATCTTCTTGAATATCCTGCAATCCAATCATGGTTTTAAACCTACAAATCTTAGTACCATCAAGTGCTTTGGTTAACAAATCAACACATTGCATATTTGTAAATACATATGGTAGTTGAATCTCTTTGCTCAAGAGTTTCTCTCTAACATAGTGATAGTGCACTTCTATATGCTTAGTTCTTGCATGATAAATGGGGTTGGCTATAAGATGCAAAGAATAGTGTTATCACCAAAGATCATTAGTGGATTGAGTGTGGAGTCCCAAATCTAAGTAGAGCAGCCTAATCCAAATAGCTTTTTGTATAACCTTTGCTAATCCCCTATATTCAACCTCTGTTCGAGATAGAACAAGAGTTGGTTGCTTTTTTAAACACCATGAGATGGGTTTATCATCTTGCAAAAGATAAATAACGAGAAGTACTTCTTCTACCATCCTTACATCCTCCCCAATCTGCATCTGAGTACAACTTAATATCCGAATCTGATGTGTAAGGGAAGTAAAGACCTTGATTTTGAGTACCTTTGAGGTACTTCAAAATTCTTTTATGATCTTCTAAGTGAGATGCTCTAGGTTTATGCATGAATTGACTCAGAACACTTACTCCATAACATATGTCAATCCTTGTTAATGTTGCATAGTTTAGGCTCCCAACTATGCTTTGATAACCTGCAATGTCTTCAAGCAAATCACCTTCATGAACATTCAATTTATGATTTACCTCCATGGGGGTGCTAGCTACTTTTGCATCATCCAAGTAGAATGTCTTCAACATGTCGTGCACATATTTCTTTTGAGTGATGTAGATTCTAGAGTTAGTGTATACCAACTTAAGTCCAACAAAGTTTTTCAGAAACCCTATGTCACTGATCTTAAACTCCTGCATCAACTGAGTTTTTATTTGTTTGATGCCATGGGCATCACTACGTGTAAGAATGATGTCATCCACATATATAGATAAGTACATCACTTTTGAGTTATTCCTCTTGGTAAACAGAGTAAAATTTTCCTTGTTCATCATGAATCCTTGGTATTGAAGATAGGTTGACAGCCTATGGTTCCATGCCCTAGATGTCTGCTTCAAACCATAAAGGGGTTTCTTAAATTTTCATACATAATCTACCTTGCTTGGATCTTCATAGCCAGGAGGTTGAGCCATGTAAACCTCCTTTGAAATCCACCCATTGTGAAAAGCATTTTTCATATCTAGTTGATACATATTCCAATTTCTAGATGCAGCTACATTTCCTAATACTTTGATGGTTGGCATATGTGAGTTCCTTTTGATTTTGTAAGTGCACCTAGAATGAATTAGCTTCATTGATGCTTTCTTTGGTACTAGTTCCCAAGTGTCATTCTCTTGGAGTGCTGCTAGTTCTTCATCCATAGCCTCCTTCCATCCTCCTTTGTTACTTGCTTCTTCATATGAAGAAGGTTCTTCAAGTGATGAATCCTTAGCAAGATAAATAGAATGCTTAGTGACTAATGATGTATCATACCCATATCTGATTGGATTCTTACTCTCTCTTTGTGATCTCCTTGGCTTGGTTGTATGACTCAGGTATGTCCTCCAACCTCTTCATCTTGACCTTGCCTTTTGATTTCCATGCTCTAAACTCTTCCAAGTTGATGGTGTCCTCATCATCTGATTTGATGTCTTCAATTGTGCTTGGCTCCTCCTTGGTGAGGCTTGGAAATTCTTCTTCCATGTCATATGGCAATTTGACCTTCTTGCATTGACTTTCAAACCAAGAGTCATTCTCATCAAACACGACATCTCTACTGACCATAAATCCTTTGTTGGATGGATTATAAAGCCTGTATCCCTTTTTTATTTATATCATACCCTATCAAGATGCATTTCTTTGCCTTAGGGTCTAACTTACCTCTGATTTGAGATGGAACATGCACATAACAAACACAACCAAATATTCTGCAATGTTCAAGTGATGGTCTCCTACCATTCCTGCCTCATAGGGGGTCAACCCATCAAGTGACTTAGAGGGTAACCTGTCAATAAGATAAATGGTAGTAGAAATAGCCTCCACCCACAAGTAATTAGGAAACCTCTTTTCATTTCGCATAGATCTAGCTACTTCCACAATCAATCTATTCCTCCTCTCTACTACCCAATTTTGCTCAAGAGTATATCTAGCTTTGATCTCTCTCTTGATACCTTTGTTCTGCAAAAATGCATCAAACTCATTGGAGAAGTACTCATATCCTCCATCTGACCCTATCCTCTTTAAAATCTTTCCTATTTGATTTTCCACAAGTGCAAGATACTTCTTGAAAAAATCGAACAGTTTATCCTTATGTTTCATTAAATACAAGATAATCCACCTACTAAAATCATCAATAAATGACACATAGTACCTTGAGCCTCAAATTGAAGGGTCCTTGCTCATTCCCCACACATCTGTGTGGACAAGTTTCAAATAATGCTCATGCATGTAGCCTTTCTTTGTAAAGGGTAACCTGTGTGATTTACCAAACTCACATGCACCACATTTATAGATCATATGATGCTTGGATACATTAGGTATCCCAAGTACACATTGATCTCTACATATCTACTTCAATGTTCTCTCACCAATGTCTTCTAGTATTTTGTGCCATATCTCTAACTAAGACAAGGTTTGATCCTTATAGTTATAAAGTGCATTGTTTCTAGTGTCCTCAAGCTCAAATGTAAACAATCTACCTGTTTTCTCTCCCTTTGCAATTCTCTTGAATCCATGTGTTGGGGGTCCTCCACAAACGCTTCAAATTTATTGAGCCTAACCTACAAACCCTTTTCCACTATCTCTCCAACAATCATTAAATTCTGTGTGATAGTAGGTACATAAGGAACTCTGCTCAATATATTCCTATTCCAATCAAAAGTTTTGAAATTTCCTACCTTGACAACTGACTGCTTGGTATCATCACCTATCTGCACTTGGTGCTTTCCCTTGGGCTCTTTAAGATAAAAAAGGAGAGCTATATTGCCTGCTATATGGTTTGAACAACCTTAGTCAATATACAAGAGGTGCTCATCATTCCTACCTTGTTTTCAGGTCATGTTCATAATGAGAAGAGGATCCTCTTGATTCTCTCTATAGATGATGAAGTCTTTTCTTGATTTGTATCTTCCTTGATAGTTTTTGTTGTAATTTCTGTTGTAGTCATGGTTTTAACCTTGATTATGATTGAATCCTCCTCTTGATTGTGAGTAGCCACCTCTTTGGAATCCTCTTCCGCTTTGGTTCTTGAAGTTCCTATAGCACTCATTTGTTGTGTGATTAGACTATCCACATATATTGCATGGGGAAGATTTGAAAGGTCTCCCTCTACCTTGCTTACCTCCTCTACCCCTTCCTCTTGAGTTCCTACCTCTCCCTCCATAGTTAGCTTTAGAACTAGCACCTTCATCTTCAGATCTCTTGCTCTTTCCTTTATCCTTAGACTTTCCTTTATCTGTATAGAGGGCAGAAGAACTCTTACCTCTTGTTGGTTCACCATTTTTGTTGAGCTTGGCCTCATGGATGAAGAGTTTCCCCATGACAGTGGCTAGATCTGGGATTTTCATATCCATATAAGGATCCATTGTAGTTGTGAAGGATTCCCACTTATCATCTGCCTTGATGCCATTGATTATCTTTCTCACTATTTGCTCCTCTGCAATCTCCTCTCTTATCCTTGCCAATTGAAATCCACATCCTTCACCTTGGTCACATACTCTGAAACATTATGCTTAGGTTCCTTCTTTTGAGTAGTAAATTCCATCCACAATTGATTTTTCCTAGCTCTTGTATTGGAAGAAAAGTATGAAGATAGAGTATCCCAAATCTTTTGGGAAGTTTTGCATTTCCTAATATGAGGATGAAGGAAGTTAGAGATAGAGTTAAGTAGATATGACCTGGCTAAAGCATCTTTGGCACACCATGAGTTCAGTCTTTCTTGCTTCTCTCTTGTAGGTTGATCTTTGCTTCGAAATGTGGGCAGCTCCTCATCTCCTGATATTTATCCATAGAGACTTCTTCCTTGTAGATAGGTCTTCATCCTCAAAGATCATGCTGGATAATTATTCTTGTACAATTTATCAATGAATGAAGGAAACCCATCTTCCATTTTACCTCAACTTGCTCTAATACCACTGTTGGAAGAGATGGAAGGATACCTCAAGGAAGTGAGGTGGTACTGCTAAAACTTGCTTTCTACTAGCCCTGTTGCACTTGAGAGTTATAAAGTAGGCCCTTTTGTCTTGCAAATGACACCAAGAAAGTACCTATGTATTTTGGAATTGATGCTTGAAACAATGAATCCAAAACACACTAGTTCAAGAACAACTAGTGTTGGAAAACTTTCTATTTTAGTTCATACTCCTGCTTGTCCTTTTGCTAAGAGCACATAGTACAATAACAATTGGTGAAACTCCTTTTGGGGGAATTTAATTAATTTAGATAGATAATGATTACAAGTGCAATGATTTAAAATGATCAAGTATGCTTTGAGCAATAACTTTAGCAAAACAGATCTTACCCTTGATATTTTAGGGAACAACCAGTAGATGACCAGTGAGCCCTTCAGAGATGATTTCTCCCTCGTGCTTGAACCAAATGCCTTGAAATTCTCACAAAACAAATTAGACTTTAAGATGGTTCCAACAAGCCAAAGCTTATGTAAAATGGTTGAGTATTCATAGAGATATGACCAAAAGAAGTCGACTGTTCTGAGTAGTCATAACAGAGAAATAGAGAGAGATTATCAATGTGCTATATGTATTATAGAACATAGTTGTACAGAGTCACTGGCATTGTAATGATGCTCAATACTAATGAATTGAGTGAGATATGGTGTGAGATACTCAATTTCTACAAGTAATCTAGGAATCAGCTCTAAATGAGGCACCATACCACAAGATTTTACAAACCTTTTAATATAAGTTTGTTCTAAGTTTGAATTTTGAATTCAAACTTTGGCTCCAATGAAAAGGTGACTGTAAAACAATAGTTATGCAATATAACACAGGAGCGATAGAAGAGAAGATAACAGATATAGGAGAATCTCAACAATTGTTTACTAGCAGCAAGTACAAAGATGATGGTGTTGTCCACCCGTGGGCTCTCAAGGTAGAGCTTAAATGGTGATCTAGACAACTCTAGATAGGGAGATACAAGGTAGAGGTATGCTGGCTCAACTTGATGTCTCAGGTAGTGCAGAAGTCATGTATATATAGGATCACGGGTGGCCTTCCGTGGACGGCTATACATGGGCGGTAGAGCGTGGGCGGCCACCGCCCGCGTAATTGCCATACACGGCTTAGACCGGTTGAACCGACCTAACAAATATAAATGATTTCTGACTCTGACAGGGAATATTCTATGGAATATTCGCTGCCCCTGGACCCCCGGGCCCGCTAGCCCCTTGGGACCCCCCTGCCAGGGGGCCTGCTGGGCCCCTTGGACCCCCAGTCGGGGCTGCTCCCCGCTGCCCCGGACCCCCCAATTGGGGATCCTGGTAACTCCCTTTCCTTACAATACCTTACATGGTCCAATATGACCTTCATCCAACATGCAAGTTGGGATTCCCATCAATTGGGTAATGCACGCTTGGCTTCTCCTCATAACGAGGGTCTTACAAAATGTGCATACAATCATGAGGGGTAGACATTGATCATATACTAACACCCCCCCTCAATGTTTACTGATGAAAAATCAAGTAGGTTTTGGTCCTATGTCCATCTGTTGAAGATGTCTGTTGAGTAGCTCTCTTCCAAGTGCTTTAGTGAATATGTCAGCACAATTTGCCTCTGTTGGACAATATTCTAGCTCCACAATTTCATCTTCAATTAGCTCAGGAATGTAATGGTACTGTACTTCTATGTGCTTGGTGCGAGCATGAAATACTGGGTTCTTTGCAATAGCCATACAACTTTGATTATCACACTTGAGTACAATCGCCATATTTGATGGAAAGCCTAGATCTGCAAGAATTCTCCTTAACCAGACTCCCTCACAAGAAGCAAAACAAGCTGCTTTGTACTCTGCTTCAGTGGAGGAGAGTGCGAGAGTTGGTTGCTTTCTACGTACCCAAGAAAATATTCCTGAACCAAGTGAGAAACAATATCCAGAAATTGATTTTCTAGAATCACAATCTCCAGCCCAATCTGAATCACAATATCCCTTGAGTGTATCACCTGTGGTATAAAAAATACCAAAATCCAAGGTTCCTACAATGTACCTTAGTATTCGCATTCCAGCATTCCAGTGACTCTCCTTAGGTTTGTTGGAAAACCTGCTCAATACTCCAACAGCATAGCAAATGTCTGGTCTAGTGTTGCACAGAAAAATAAGACTTCCAACGAGCTTCCTATACTTCTTAGCATCTACATCAGGCATGTTATCATCCATAGATAGCTTATGATTTACCTCCATAGGTGTGCTAGTTGGCTTGCAATCCATCATTCCAAATGCCTTGAGAATCTCTTTGGCATATTTTTGTTGTGAGATGAAAATGCCATCCTTCCTTTGCCATACTTCAATTCCCAGACAAAAATGGAGTAGACCTAAGTCTGTCATTTCACGCTCAGTTCCCAAGCTCATCCGAGTTTGATTGATGAGTTCCTGATGATCTCCTGTAATGATCAAATCATCTGCATATACAATGATAACAACTAGCTTGCTATCCCTTTTCGTTACATACAAGTTAGCATTAGAAATACTTCTTTCAAAACCCATATTTTTGAAAAAATGATATATTTGTTGGTACCAAGCCCGTGGAGCTTGCTTAAGTCCATACAAAGCTTTCTTCAACCTGCAAACTTTATTTTCTAAATTGGGCACCTCAAAACCTGGTGGTTGAGATACATATACCTCCTCCTTGAGGTGACCATTCAAAAATGCAGATTTGACATCCATCTAGAAAATAGGCCAGGCCTTTTTTGCAGCTATTGCAAGTACCGTCCGAACAGTTGTCATGCGTGCTGTGGGTGTAAAAGTTTCTTGAACATCAAATCCTTCGATCTTTGAAAAACCCTGTGCAACTAATCTTGCCTTATACTTTTCTAATGTTCCATGTGCTTTATACTTAGCTTTCCAAATCCATTTAGTACCTATTACCTTCTTCTTTGGCGGCAAGTCGACTAGATCCCATGTATCATTTTTGAGTATACTATCATACTCCGACTGCATTGCCGCTCTCCAACCTGGATCATCAAGGGCTTCTTCTATGTTGGTAGGTTCCTTTATCGAGCCCATGATATCTGCCATTAGAGCCATGTTAACAATGTCTTCTGAGGCTCTTCTTTGCTCATCTATTCTCTTTGATCTTCGTAATCCATCCGATGATGATTCTGGTACATCTACATGTGGATTGTGATCATCAAAGAGCTGTTGTGCCCACTTTGGTAGTGGCTTACGCTATGCAGCTACAACTGGTTGGCTTTTTATTGAGGAAATTTCTCCATCAGATATTTCCTCCTCCTCAACTTTAACCTCTCTTTTGATAGGCACAAGGTGAGATATTTCTCCCTTTGATGAGATAGTAGATTTACCTTAATCTTCTACTAAGTGTGGTCGTTCATCAAACACCACATCTCGGCTGACAAAAATCTTCCTTGCCTCAGGATCCCACAACCTGTATGCTTTAGACTCTTCACTATATCCTGGGAAGACACACTTTTTGCTTTTTGAATCCAACTTTGATCTTGTTGAATCAGGAATATGTGCATAACAGAAACAACCAAAAATTCTGAAATGCAAAACTGAAGGCTTTTTACAAGTATGCTTCTTGAGGAGTCATCCCCTTCAGAGCTTTTGTGTAGCTTCGATTGAGGATGTAGACTGCTGTATTGACTGCTTCTGCCCAGAATGAATCAGGCATGTCTTGAGCCTTTAACATACAATGAGCCATTTCAACTACTGTCCTATTCCTGCGCTCAACAATGCCATTTTGTTGAGGTGTATGAGTTGTGGTAAGTTGCCTTTTCACACCATGCTCCTTACAGCAATTGTTGAATTTTGTTGACAAGAATTCACCTCCTCTGTCTGTTCTAAATTTCTTGAGTTTCCTTCCTGATTCATTTTCTACATACTTATGCCACATTTTAAATTTTTCAAAAGCATCAGCCTTCTCTCGAATGAAATAAACCCACATCTTTCTACTATAATCGTCGACTAATAGCAAGAAGTAAAAAGATCCTCCTAAAGCAGGTGTAGACATTTTACCGCAGAGATCAGCATGTACCAACTCTAGAGGAGCTTGAGATCTATTGCTGGTCTCTCTTGGAAATGCCTTTCGTTGTTGCTTGCCCATCATACAAGCTTCACAAGGTTCCTGCAACTTTGAAAATGCAGGAAAATGAGCAACCATCCCTATTCGTTACATCTCCTTCAAAACTGCAAATCCAAGATGCCCAAATCGTTGGTGCCATAACCTGCTTACATCTTTATCTTCTGTAGCAGTTAAAGCACTTAACTCATACAAGTTATCCCGTCGTATGCCTCTACCTACAACATTACCTGATGAATCCATGATTTCCGCACCACTCTTATTGAAGTGAACTTCGAGTCCACGATCTATTATTGCAGAAACTGACAACAAATTTCTTTTGAGTGTAGGTACATAGAGAACATCGGATAACTTTTTCTCAACACCTGGAGAAGTGATAAAAGAGATGGTTCGAGTTCCTTCAGCTGGACACTTGGAGTCATTTCCCACCACTAGATTGATGGATTCCCGGAGAGGCACTAGGGAACTATAACAATCCTTTTTACTAGTCATATGGCGAGAAGCTCCACTATCTAAAATCCATGGCTCATCAACACGAGCTTGAGCAGATGAACATACCTCTTCAATAGCTACCCAAAGTTCCAGCTCTGTGTTGTTTGCAGACTCTTTGTTCTTCCATGATGATTTTACAGTCCCATTCCATTCATCAGCTTGCTTCTTTCTGCAATCCTTGATGGCATGACCTTTCTTTTCACAATAGAAGCAACTTCCTATGAACTTTTTCTTCTTTGGCTTCTTCTTTGATCCCTCAGAAGAGCCTTTACCTTTTGCATTTGCTAAGAATGCAGCATCAGTTGTACTTTGCCGATTCTTTAGCCGCATCTCTTCTTCTAAAAGCATCACACAAAACTCTTCAAATAGAAGAGGAGTTGGCCTTACCTGAGTGTTAAGGGCTATTACTAATCCATCATACTTTGCTGGAAGAACACGTACAGATCTTGGAGCCAGCTCTTCTCGTGTTATAACAACACCAACTGCAGCCAATTGATCTTGAAGATGCTTTATCTGTTTGATAAAATCTTCAGCCTGTTCAGAATCAAAATGCTTTTCATTTGCCAACTAATTTTCTAAATCTTGTATCCTAGTGTGGTTCTTGGTCTTATATTGTCAAGCCAATATGCCCCAAGCCTCATGTGCTTTAGTAGTATGTTGAACTAAAGTAAGCACAGAATCACTTACACTAGTGACAATCGCACATAATGCATCAACATTCCGCCTCTTCCAAGCTCGTAGAAGATCTGGATCTGGCTGAATCATCAATCTTGAATTTGCTGGATCTTCAACTGGTATAGATTCTCGATCCATTTCCATCGGTCCCATGACAGTGTCAAGTAATTCATAGGAGTCCAAAATTGCAGAAATTTTGAACTTCCAGAGTGTATAGTTGGTTCCATCCAGCTTCCCTTTAGTGAATGAAGGTGGACGAATTCAAATAGGTGCAGCATTAACATTAGCTGAAGCACCAAGACTAGTGTTTGACGATGAATCCATCATGTAATCACTCGAATAATCTACTGATATTCTAGTTTGCTAGTAGGCTAAAATAATGATACTTCTCAAGCTATTCGAACCTTACAGCTCTGATACCATGTAAGACAATAGTTACGCAATATAACACAGGAGCCATAGCAGAGAAGATAACAGATATAGGAGAATCTCAACAATTGTCTACTAGCAGTAAGTACAAAGATGATGGTGTTGTCCACCAGTGCGCTCTCAAGGTAGAGCTTAAATGGCGATCTAGACAACTCTAGATAGGGTGATACAAGGTAGAGGTATGCTGGCTCAACTTGATGTCTCAGGTAGTGCAGAAGTCATGTATATATAGGATCATGGGTGGCCTTCCATGGACGGCTATACATGGGCGGTAGAGCGTGGGCGGCCACCGCCCGCGTAATTGCCATACACGGCTTAGACCGGTTGAACCGACCTAACAAATATAAATGATTTTTGACTCTGACAGGGAATATTCTATCAAATCCTTCGATCTGTGAAAAACCCTGTGCAACTAATCTTGCCTTATACTTTTCTAATGTTCCATCTGCTTTATACTTAGCTTTCCAAATCCATTTAGTACCTATTACCTTCTTCTTTGGCGGCAAGTCGACTAGATCTCATGTATGATTTTTGAGTATACTATCATACTCCGACTGCATTGCCGCTCTCCAACCTGGATCATCAAGGGCTTCTTCAATGGTGGTAGGTTCCTTTATCAAGCCCATGATATCTGCCATGAGAGCCATGTTAACAATGTGTTCTGAGGCTCTTCTTTGCTCCTCTATTCTCTTTGATCTTTGTAATCCATCCGATGATGATTCTGGTACATCTACTTGTGGATTGTGATCATCAAAGAGCTGTTGTGCCCACTTTGGTAGTGGCTTACGCTGTGCAGCTACAACTGGTTGGCTTTTTATTGAGGAAATTCTCCATCAGATATTTCCTCCTCCTCAACTTTAACCTCTCTTTTTATAGGCACAAGGTGAGATATTTCTCCGTTTGATGAGATAGTAGATTTACCTTTATCTTCTACTAAGTGTGGTCCTTCATCAAACACTACATCTCGACAGACAAAAATCTTCCTTGCCTCAAGATCCCACAACCTGTATGCTTTAGACTCTTCACTATATCCTAGGAAGACACACTTTTTGCTTTTTGAATCCAACTTTGATCTTGTTGAATCAGGAATATGTGCATAACAGAAACAACCAAAAATTTTGAAATGCAAAATTGAAGGCTTTTTACGAGAATATGCTTCTTGAGGAGTCATCCCCTTCAGAGCTTTTGTGTAGCTTCGATTGAGGATGTAGACTACTGTATTGACTGCTTCTGCCCAGAATGAATCAGGCATGTCTTGAGCCTTTAACATACAATGAGCCATATTAGCTACTGTCCTATTCCTGCGCTCAACAACGCAATTTTGTTGAGGTGTATGAGCTGTGGTAAGTTGCCTTTTCACACCATGCTCCTTACAGTAATTGTTAAATTCTGTTGACAACAATTCACCTCCTCTATCTGTTCTAAATTTCTTCAGCTTCCTTCTTGATTCATTTTCTACATACTTATGTCACGCTTTAAATTTTTCAAAAGCATCAGCCTTCTCTGGAATGAAATAAACCCACATCTTTCTACTATAATCGTCGACTAACAACAAGAAGTAGAAAGATCCTCCTAAAGCAGGTGTAGACATTTTACTGCAGAGATCAGCATTGACCAATTCTAGAGGAGCTTGAGATCGATTGCTGGTCTCTCTTGGAAATGCCTTTCGTTGTTGCTTGCCCATCATACAAGCTTCACAAGGTTCCAACAACTCTGAGAATGCAGGCAAATGAGCAACCATCCCTGTTCGTTGCATCTCCTTCAAAACTGCAAATACGAGATGCCCAAATCGTTGGTGCCATAACCTGCTTACATCTTTATCTTCTGTAGCAGTTAAAGCTCTTAACTCATACAAGTTATCCTGTTGTATGCCTTTACCTACAACATTACCTGATGAATCCATGATTTCCGCACCACTCTTATTGAAGTGAACTTCGAGTGCACGATCTGTTATTGCAGAAACTGACAACAAATTTCTTTTGAGTGTAGGTACATAGAGAACATCGGATACGTTTTTCTCAACACCTAGAGAAGTGATAAAAGAGATGGTTCTAGTTCCTTCAGCTGGACACTTGGAGTCATTTCCCACCACTAGATTGATGGATTCCCGCAGAGGCACTAGGGAACTATACCAATCCTTTTTACTGGTCATATGGTGAGAAGCTCCACTATCTAAAATCCATAGCTGATCAACACAAGCTTGAGTAGATGAACATACCTCTTCAATAGCTACCCAAAGTTCCAGCTCTGTGTTGTTTGTAGACTCTTTGTTCTTCCATGATGATTTTACAGTCCCATTCCATTCATCAGCTTGCTTCTTTCTGCAATCCTTGATGGCATGGCCTTTCTTTTCACAATAGAAGCAACTTCCTATGAACTTTTTCTTCTTTGGCTTCTTCTTTGATCGCTCAGAAGAGCCTTTACCTTTTGCATTTGCTGCGAATGCAGCATCAGTTGTACTTTGCCGATTCTTGAGCCGCATCTCTTCTTCTAAAAGCATCGCACAAAACTCTTCAAATGTAAGAGGCGTTGGCCTTACTTGAGTGTTAAGGGCTGTTACTAATCCATCATACTTTGCTGGAAGAACACGTACAGATCTTCAAGCCAGCTCTTCTGGTGTTATAACAACACCAACTACAGCCAATTGATCTTGAAGATGCTTTATCCGTTTGATAAAATCTTCAGCCTTTTCAGAATCAGAATGCTTTTCATTTGCCAACTGATTTTCTAAATTTTGTATCCTAGTGTGGTTCTTGGTCTCATATTGTCGTGCCAATATGCCCCAAGCCTCATGTGCTTTAGTAGTATGTTGAACTAAAGTAAGCACAAAATCACTTACACTAGTGACAATCGCACATAATGCATCAGCATTCCGCCTCTTCCAAGCTCGTAGAAGATCTGGATCTGGCTGAGTCATCAATCTTGAATTTGTTGGATCTTCAACTGGTATAGGTTCTGGATCGAATCCCATCGGTCCCATGACAGTGTCAAGTAATTCATAGGAGTCCAAAATTGCAGAAATTTGAACTTCTAGAGTGAATAGTTGGTTCCATCCAGCTTCCCTTCAGTGAATGCAGGTGGACAAATTCGAATAGGTGCAACATTAACATTAGCTGAAGCACCAAGACTAGTGTTCGACGATGAAGCCATCATGTAATCACTCGAATAATCTACTGATATTCTAGTTTGTTAGTAGGCTAAAATAATGATACTTCTCAAGCTATTCGAACCTTACATCTTTGATATCATGTAAGACAATAGTTACGCAATATAACACAGGAGCGATAATAGAGAAGATAACAGATATAGGAGAATCTCAGCAATTTTCTACTAGCAGCAAGTACAAAGATGATGGTGTTGTCCACCCGTGCGCTCTCAAGGTAGAGCTTAAATGGCGATCTAGACAACTCTAGATAGGGTGATACAAGGTAAAGGTATGCTGGCTCAACTTGATGTCTCAGGTAGTGCAGAAGTCATGTATATATAGGATCATGGGTGGCCTTCCGTGGACGGCTATACATGGGCGGTAGAGCGTGGGCGGCCACCGCCCGCGTAATTACCATACACGGCTTAGACCGGTTGAACCGACCGAACAAATATAAATGCTTTCTGACTCTGAGAGGGAATATTCTATGGAATATTTTCTTTACCGTCGCCCCGGGGGCGCTGCCCCCCGACCCCCACCAGGGGGCCCGCTAGCCCCCTGGGACCCCCCAGCCAGGGGGCCCACTGGCCCCCTTAGACCCCCCAACCGAGGCTCCTCCCCGCTAAACCGGACCCCCCAATTGGGGATCCTGGTAACTCCCTTTCCTTACAATACCTTACATGATCCAATATGACCTTCATCCAACATGCAAGTTTGGATTCCCATCAATTGGGTAATGCACGCTTGGCTTCTCCTCATAACGGGGGCCTTACAAAATGTGCATACAATCATGAGGGGTAGACATTGATCATATACTAACACTGACTACACTTATTTAGGAGTTATTCCATCATCTTAACTTCGTAGCTAATATTCTTCCTAAATCCACAAGTTATAGGCTTTTACAAGATTCTCCAAAGAATTAATGTTCTACAATGGTAAATGATCAAGCAATTACAAGCTATAGTTCACATGAATCATCAAGTGCTAGTTGCACACAGTGTCTTCCATGCTAAGACAAATGTGTAGGCTTGAACATTTGCACCAATAGTTTCTGATAGATATGCTCAACTTACAAGTCTATTTTTGCAAGAAGTCTTTAGTAGACTTGAGACTAGACTAAGTTTAAGTACAGCTAAACATCCCCTGACGGATGGACAGACAAAGAAAGTGAATGAGATCTTGGAAGTTATACTTAGAGCTTATGACACTTCCAAACAGACTGATTAGGAAGACCATCTTCTTTAGTTGAGTTTGCCTATACGAATGCTAATAATTCATCAACTAAATTTATTTTATTCATGTTGATGTATGGATTCCAGTCTAGGTCTCTATATGTGGTAGCACTCAAAATGAATGAGTACAAGCAGCTCAAGAATTCCTAAAAGGCATGAACTTTAAACTTAGGATAGCTAAAGAGAAATTAAAGAAAGCTCAAGATTGTGCAAAGTCTTATGCCGATCTAAAGTGAAGAAATGGTACTTTTCAAGTTGTTGATCAAGTTTATCCTCATGTTCTTGAAAGGTCGAAAGAGTTCAAAACTAGTCAATATGCCAAAGTGTCGCCTAGATATTGGGGTCCTTCTACAATTACCAAGAAATCTGGCTTATAGTCTTGTGAGTTACAACTTTCAGATGATAGTTGGGTTTGTCTTGTATTCCATGTTAGCCGACTTAGGAAGAGTCTGACGGATTCAGATAATCTCGTTGGACATCACGTAATACCTCGACTTCTAGTAAGTGAAATAGTCCATCATGAACCAGAAAGGATACTTCAAACCCTAGATAAACATACATCACTTTTATGAAGAGTGCTTAGTAAAATGGAGGGATAGAAATAAACAAAACTCAACATGGGAAAACGTGTCCCCTATCCAACGAGATTTTCCAACTTTTGAGTTTTAAGTTGGACCCCAATAAAGACGGTTTTCTACTTTCAAGTTCTAAGTGCATAAACCGATCAAATGAAAGCATGTTTTTCAAGTTTTAGAACATGGTAAGGTTTTCTACCTTCAAGTTCTATGTGGATAAATTGATGGAATGAATGCATGTTCTTCAAGTTTTAGAACATGAAGGCTCAAGGGTGGCCTTCAATATAGTTAGCTCTAATTTTGGAGGATGAAAATATTTTTCAAGGGGAGAAGAATGTAATAAAGTAAGTCTATGATCTAAGGGTCCGCCTGATTCAGACAGATCTGAATCGGATACTGTTTTTTATCCGATATGTATGACCAAAGATCTCGAGACTAGACTTACTAGAAGGTAAAATACTCTTGTAACCGAGTGATATACTTAGCCTCGTGGTTAAGACTCAAGGATATGAAGGAGGGGGTCTAGGGTTCAACCCCCATGGGGTACATGGGATGAATATTTTTCCCAAGGAGCTCTAGGACCTTCTAGAAGCATTCACTTGAGTTAACTCCAGTTAACTGGGACACTTGACATACATCCAGTTACATGGCTGAAAATAGATGGTTAGAATCCACTTGCCCAAGAAGGCAGACCCTTGGACATAGCTATATATGGAGGCATATGGTTGGGAGGAGAGTCATTCATTCGTGAGCTAGTCCTATGGTTACGATGTTGCACATTTCAACTAAAAATTCTTGCACAAAGCATCTATATAGGATGTTACCTAGATTTTGTGAAGGGTAATTGATGAATTGTAAGCATCTAAAAACAAAAAAGGAGAGATTAGTGAATACAATTAATTGCTTGTGACATTTTCACACAATGTACCTCAAAACTTCTTGACTTTGATTTAGATTTCTTGTAAGTGTGTTGAAGTACACTAGGGACATGGATTACTAGGGTGGTTATGCTCAAGAGCTTGACACACATGAATCTAAGCTACAAAAATCCCAAGAAGACTATTCCACTTGCAAGGAGAGCAATCCAGATAGTTAAATCTCTATCGCTGATTCTACTGTCCTCAGTATGTCTACAAAGAAGAGTAAGACTAGTAAAAGCAAAGGAAAAGAAAACTAAATCCAATTTGGGTCTCCACCCAATCCTTCGAGATGTTCCTACCTAGTCATGGGAATGAGAAAGTGTAACGGGGTTTTGGAAAGATTGGTTTAGAACTTCGGGATTTAAATGACGAATCTTTCTTCCCAAGGTTGAATTTATAATGAACATGACCTTTCGAGGACCGTCCTTGATGGGTGTTATACTTCCTCCCAAACGTAGGTCTCTTGGGGATTGAGAATTTTTCCTTCGCTCATTGGTTCCATGTTGAGCCATGTTTATTTTTTCCGTCTTCCACGCTTGATCCTCGTGAGCATTGTGCTTGATCCTTGTTTTCAGGGATACTAAGATCACCGTTACGTGTTCTGATGGCTACTAAGAAAAAGATAATCTAGAAGATAATATTGAGGCTTAAACATGTAGAGGGACGTAAACCAACGTGAAGTCCATGTTCAATAGTGACTCATAAATAAGAGAGATAAAGCTGAGATACAAAGAGGAATTGATTTTTCATCACCTTAGATAGTTATTTAAGGATTGGCGGATAGCGAAGTTATACATGTTCACTAAAGAAGTTTGTAATTAACCTTCTAAGGAAACGAAAACCAAAGAACACATTCTGATGGTCCCGAAGTGCAGTAGTCACTTTGTGGTTCTTCAAAGAGTACCTCTCAAAGAGAAGACCTAAAATTTCATTGATGTCACTAGAAAACGTGAAGGTCCACTTGGCAAGTATGAATTTTCTGAACTCCTTGACTCTTTCTGAGAGAAAAACCATGCATACAAGATCTCGCTGATGAATTTTTATTGCATTCAAAGTGTTTTCCTCAACCCCTCGGCAAAACTAGGGAAGATTCATCGACCTTAGGAGATCTTTCAAAGTTCCTGAATGTGAGAGTCCAAAAGCTTATTGATGAGAAAGAAACTAAAGATTCGTTGGAAAGTAGAGACCTCCAAAATTACAAAACCCCTCAAACTTCGGATTCCCAAACATAAAAGAGGTCTATTCTTAAAGTAATCTTTGATTTGTGGGAAGGCATAGACTTTATCTTCTTGATCATAGAGATAGAAAACGTGTACAATCTATTCGAGTTGGACTTCATTCTCGAGCTACTTTAGGATCTTGGTTTGGGATATCAAACTATGTAGATGGTTTCCACACTTGATGGCAATGTGTCTACTTTCTCATTAAGTGTTCCATTGGACAACGTTGTCGCTACAGATCTCGTTATATAAAATGAACATAATCCTTTACAATGATCTCTAACTGGTGCAAGGGCGTTTTATGAGTGTCTTGAAACATTTTGTGAAGCATTAAAGTCCCTTGAAAAACAACAATGGTATATATATTTGAGGTTCCTGAGAGGCTTATAAAAATTCGTCTACATTTTTTTTTTGTCCATCGAAGCTCATTAGGAAATGGCACAAGCTAGCGAGGGATATTTTCGGATATCCTATGTAAAAAGGTAAGTTCTCTTTTCATAATTATATTTACGCATCATATCCAATCTACCATTATTTTGAACTTAATTAATGCCTATATAAACTGTTTAGTGGGTGTGTGATGTCGAAACCAAAACGGAAAAATGAATTTTAACGTAAATCTACACCAAAACGGAAAAATAAATTTGAACGCAAATCTATACCGAATGGCCGATACATCTCCCTCGCGGCCTTTGGTAGACGAAGTTCTCAATAGCGGATGCACGTTTCTTGGCTCATGCATAGGCAAGCTAAACTACACTCCGGTCAAACGCGCTAAAGGCATGAACTTTAAACATAGGATAGGTCAAGAGAATTTAAAGAAAGCTCAAGATCGTGCAAAGGCTTATGTCGATCTAAAATAAAGAAATGTTACATATCATATTGACAATCAAATTTATCTTCATGTTCTTAAAAAATCGGAAAAACTTCAAAACTAGTCAATATGCCAAGTTGCTCCCTAGATATTATGGTCCATTTCCAATTATCAAGACAGCTGGTTTATACGTTTATGAATTGCAACGAGATGATAGTTGAATTCATGCAGTATTCCATGTTAGCCAACTTAGTAAGAGTTTGAGAGATTCAAATAATGTAGTTGGACATCAAGTTATACTTCCACTTCCAATAAGTGAAACAGTTCCTCATAAACCTAAAAGAGTACTTTGCACCCAAGATAAACATACAAGAAGTCACTTGTACGAAGACTCATAAACCTAAAAGAGTACTTTGCACCCAAGATAAACATACAAGAACTCATTTGTACGAAGAGTGCTTAGTAAAATGGAAGGATGGAACTAAAGAAAACTCAACATGGGAAAATGTTTCCTCAATCCATTGAAATTTTCCAACTTTTTAGTTTTAAGTTGGTCCCCAATAAAGAGGGTTTTCTACTTTCAAGTTTTAAGTGGATAAACCGATCAAATGAAAGCATATTTTTCAAGTTTTCGAACATGATAAGGTTTTCTACTCTCAAGCTCTAAATGGTTAAACTCATCGAAAGAATGCATCTTCTTCAAGTTTTAGAGCATGAGCGCCCAGGGGTTGCCTACAGTATATATAGCTCTAATTTTTGAAGATAAAAATATTTTTTAAGGGGAGAAGAATGTAATAACGTAAGATTGTTTTAGACCGTCGGGATTTAAATGAGGAATCTTTCTTCCCAAGGTTCAACTTACAACGAGCATGACCTTTCCAAGACCTTCCTTGATAGGTGCTATACTTACTCCTAAAAGTAGGTGCTCTTGGGGATTGAGAATTTTTCGTTCGCTCATTGGTTCGATATTGAAGCATGTTTATTTTTTCCGTCTTCCATGCTTGATCCTCGTGAGCATTGTGCTTGATCCTTTTCTTTCATGCATACTAAGATCACCCTTACGTGTTTTGATGGCTATTAAGAAAAAGATCATCTAGAAGAGAATATTGAGGCTTGAACATCTAGAGGGGTATAAACAACCGTGAAGTTCATGTTCAATCATGACTCATAAATAAGAGAGATAAAGCTTAGATACAAAGAGGAATTGATTTTTCATCACCTTAGATCGTAATATAAGGATTGGCGGATAGGGAAATTATATATGTTCACTAAAGAAGTTTGTAATTAATCTCATAAGGAAAAGAAAACCAAAGAACACGTTTTGGTGGTCTCGAAGTGCAGTAGTCACTTCAAATAGTCGCTTTGTAGTTCTTCAATGAGTACCTCTAAAAGAGGAGACCTAAATTTTCATTGAATATCACTAGAAAACGTGACGGTCCAGTTGACACTTATGAATTTCCTCAAGTCCTTGACTCTAATTTGTCTAAGAGAAAACCCATGCATACAAGATATCGCTGATGAATTTTTATTGCATTCAAAATGTTCCCCTCAAGCCCCTCGGCAAAACTTATAGGGAAGATTCATCGACCTTAGAAGACCTTAGAAGACCTTAGAGAGTCCAAAAGCTTATTCATGAGAAAGAAACTAAACATTGGTTGGAAAGTAGAGACCTCCAAAATTACAAAGCCCCTCAAACTTCGGATTCCCAAACATAGAAAAGGTCTATTCTTAAAGTAATCTTTAATTTGTGGGAAGGCATAGACTTTATCTTCTTGATCATAGAGATAGAAAAAGTGTACAATCTATTCGAGTTGGACTTCATTCTCGAGCTACTTTAGGATCTTGGTTTGGGATATCAAACTATGGAGATGGTTTCCACACTTAATGGCAATGTGTCTACGTTCTCATTAAGTCTTCCATGGGACAACGTTGTCGCTACAGATGTCGTTATAGAAAATCAACATAATCCTTTACAATGATCTCTAACTGGTGCAAGGGCCTTTTATGAGTGTCTTTAAACATTTTGTGAAGCATCAAAGTCCCTTGAAAAACAACAATGGTATATTATATATATTTGAGGTTCCTGAGAGGCTTATAAGAATTCGTCTACATTCTAAGTTCATTAAGAAATGGCTCAAGCTAGCGAAGGATTTTTGCGGACTCTCTTATGTGTGTTTCATGATCTCTACTAAGGTATTCTATGTAAAAAGGTAAGTTCTGTTTTCATAGTTATATGTACGCATCATATCCAATCTACTATTATTTTAAACTTAATTAATGCCTATGTAAACTGTGTATTGGGTGTGTGATGCCGAATCCAAAACGGAAAAATGAATTTTAACGTAAATTTATACAAAAACGGAAAAACGAATTTGAACGTAAATCTGTACCAAAACCGAAAAATGAATTTTAACGTAAATCTATACAAAAACAGAAAAACGGAAAAATGAATTTTAACGTAAATCTATAAAAAAATCTTATGCTTCGAAAACTGTGGGCAAGTAGATGCTGATAGCTGCGATACTTAAAGTAATAGCTGCGATACTTCACATTATTTATCGATAGAGGACAAGCGCAATGCTATTACAAATAACTACACAAAAGTGGAGACACTCATGATTTTTAATAAAATTTGACTTAAAGTGTGTACAACTAGTGAACCAAAATGATACAATGCAGCATATATATTTTCCAGCTTTCATAGAGAGTTCTGCGTTTCTGTCATAGCTTCTCCCTTCTGCACTTTGTCTCTCTATCAAAATCACAATCAATTCTTGATTTGAGAAACGCATCTATGCTTGTGGTCATCGAAAAGCGGACGCACGTTTCCGTGGTCATCGAGAAGCACCATCCGAATGGCGGACACATCTCGCTCGCGGCCTTTGGTAGACGAACTTCTCAATAGCGGATGCACGTTTCGGCGCTCATGCTTAGCCAAGCTAAACTACACTCAGCTCAGAAGCGCCAAAGGAGAAAGAGCCCGATGGGTAAGCCATTCCCTAGCTTGAGAAGGATTCACGATGTCTTGGATACTCAAGTTTGGTTCATCAGAATATCCGCCCCCACGACTGCAAGATTTCTTGCTTAAAGGGACAGAAGAAGAATCGTGCATGTCGTTTCCCTCCGGATGTCGAATGGCTCTTTCACAACCATCTCGGATTGCCCCTATAGAGAGATTGGCGCTCTGAGTCAAGTTCTTCGCTCTAAGCTCGGCATCGCCCACTGCGTATGGTCGCGGCGGTCGGGTTATCGAGCATGCTGGCTGAGAGCCATGCACGAACTCGTACGCCATCGCGCAAGCATTAATCCATGAAGCCTTGCGTTTTATGCCGGAAACATGCGTGGCACTCCGATCAGCCTTTTCGACCAAGGAGCGAACTGCTCTTTGCCGTAGATCCTGGCCTTCCCTTACTATGGAGGTCGGTTTACAGTCATCACAGTTGAAGCCTGCACGAGACGACGATTTTTTGTGACAGTTAACTTTCCTCATTATTTCTGCGCTCCAGGGAAAAGAAGATTGTCGATCGAATACAGACTGATCAAGACGAACACACAGATGACTTATAGTTTTCGCATATATTTATAGGAGCACGGAAAGGCGGTTCGAAGTTTGAACGCTGAAAGATTGCTGGAAAGTCCACAAGGTTGATTCAACGTCACCCCTACGCGTCGCAAGGTGGAATCCACGAGTTCTACGTACCATTCAAGCCCAGTTTTACAACTCCATGTGTACTAACTAATAATATAATATGTCCCTAGTTTTTGTAGAATTTGTCCATTGATTCCACCCCTCAAAGTCATTTACTCTTGGTGTTTTGTCTAACGTATTTGATCTTGAAAAATAAGGAACTTCAAAAATGTTTTCTCTAACGTATTAGCGGTCTTCTACCTCTGTTTAAACTCACTTATTGAAAAGTGTAATTTTGCACTTTGAAATCTTAGGGCAATCTTGAAACTTCGTGCATTTGTCTTAGAAATGGAATGATACAAATTACATTGATTACAAGGTCCTCATTTAAGCTCTTATATTTTTTTAGTTCAAATAAGATACTCCGTTCGATTCTCTCCATCAAAATAGAATTCCTAATGTTGTATGACGTTTCAAAAGATTTTTAGTAGTTATTATTCTACCTTTCATAACATTAAGCTTCATCATAGACCATCTTAAAAATACTTCATTCTATTAAGGAGTGTGTACACTTCAGATTCGTACAACCTATATGTATCTTAGTTGTCTTTTTTTTCTTTTAAATGGAGGTTCCGCCGAGGCCTACTCCCCCAAGCTTTAACTTTGAAATTGCAACTGTACAAGGAAGGGCATAGTACCCATGAGACCCCCCTTATCCCACAAGAACAGGGGTTAACATAGTTGGGTTGAACGGCGGTCACAACTACCGGAGGGTAGAATAGGCAGTGGCACATCAGCCCCATGATACATCATTCCAAGGTTTACATGTCCCTCACAAGTGCTACCAACAGGGGGTGAACCCTCACCCCCGCCTCAAGAGGCAAGAGGCCCAACCACCAGGACAACGGCCTAGGACATCTTAGTTGTCTTTTGGACTAGCATACTTGATTGGCATTAAATTTGGAGGCGTAGGAGGCCACTTGACACATTGAGTTTCTTGTTGGTCTTTGTGACCTACTAGATATCTTTTCATTTGATAATATGGACCCCTCATAAGGCCATCATATGGTCTTGATAGTGCATAAGGATATGATATGGTTTGTCGCATAGTTCTCCATGCTGGAAGACGGGTAGTGTGGTCCCTATCGAATTTAGGACACAGTCATAATGGCTGCACACGTTGTGCTTTTCTAATTCGGGAGCAATCAACTGGTTGTGGTTGTGCTCAAATTTTCTTGCTAAGTAGATCAATCAGCTCATCCATTGATGGCATCTGTCAACCATTACTTAAGAGATCATTTCATTGTTTGCATTGCACACCTCTACAAAAAATTTCGAAGAGAGCACATGTATGAAGGAGATTCCTTGAATAATTTTTTGACAAAGATCAAAGATTTGGAGGGGTGGTTGTTTTCTATTGAAGTCTAGCTACATAATTCACTTGTTTAGAATGTTCTTAAGAATCTTCTAGATTCATATCATAGTATTGCTTCAACTCTTTGATTGATGATGAAAGGAAATATAAATACCTTAATATTTGATGAGTTAATCTCTTTTTTTTGTAGGAAGATCAATCTAGATAGAATAGGCCAATTATGTGTGTTGTAGATCAAGCTTTCTTAGCTGGTAAAAAAGGTAGATGTAGCTCATCTAGTAGTAAGCAAACATATGCTAATGCGACATAGTCAAAGAAGGATGATAGATATGAGGAGAAAATAGAAAAGAAAAAAAAGTTTTACAAATATTACAAGTGAAATGATCATGCCATAAAGAGTTATCCAAAAGTGGCTAAAAAGGAGGATAGATATGAGAAGAAAATAGAAAAGAAAAAAAATAGTTTTACAAATAGTACAACGGAAATGATCATTTCAAAAAGAGTTATCCAAAACTGTCCACCATAGCCCAACTATGGATTCCATGCTCTCTGTAGTTGTGATCTTGCATCTCTAAAGCATGTAAGACACTTAATTTCTTAACCCTTTCCACCTTGTTGACCTCACACATCAATCATTGTTGAACATATGTGTGAACATATCTAGCTAATCAAGGCCACCCAAAATGTTCTTCTAACAAGTTGAATGGTCTTTTCAACATGAAGGTGCCCTCCACAAGGAGCATCATGGTTATCATGCATGAATTTTTGTTTGAAATCCTAGGAATCACGTATGCAAACATTTCATTTCCATTTGGCTATTCCATTCTGCATAGAGAAATTGGAATATAGACTTTACTTCTTTGCTTTAATAGGGGAAGAAAGAGCTAGAATTCCCTCATATTCTAGAATAGAGCCATCATTGATTGCTCGAATGATTGTAACAACTGTGAATCTTCCACATGTGCTTTCTTTATTTCTTTAAGCAATGATCTCTCTAGAATTGTAAAGCTCATTTCAGATAGTATCTATGATAATGCATGAGCTACAACATTGTCTTTTTTTCTAGTATACAAGATTTCCATGTGAAACTTCTACATGAGCTCAACCCAACAAGCCTATCTACATCAAAGATCTACTTGAGTTCAAAAATACTTGAGTGTAAGGTGGTCTATGTATACCTTAAATTTATCACCATAAAGATAATTTCCTCAAAGCTTAAGAGCATGGACCACCACATAGAAATCTTGTTCATGCATTGGCTGATGGCATTGTGCACTAGTGGACTTTTTGCTTTCAAAAGCTTTTGGCCCACCATCTTGGATCAAGATTGCCCCTATGGCTATGCCACTAGAATCTCTCTCTGACTCAAATGATTTCAGATCTACCACTTTGAGTATTGGAGCCTCTCAAAAGGATTGCTTTAGAGTATGAAAATTTTCTTGTTGGTCTTACTTCCATGCAAAGGGTATTTTCCCTTGAAGTAGATTCATCATAGGTTCTGCTATTGATGAATAAAATGAAATGAATTTCTAATAGAAATCCAAAACTCCTAGAAGTGACCATAATTGCCCCTCATCGTGACCACTAGGTGATGCTAAAATGATTGAGACCTCCTTGCCATCCATCGGAATCGCATCGGCCAATACCACATGCCCTAAACAATCTATCTCTAGAAGGAACATCTAAGTCTTTTCTTGATTTATGATCAATTGTTTTTCCTTAAGATTATTGAAACCAATCATTAGTGGCTTTTTTGCTCATGCACATACCCACTATAGACTAGCAAGTCATCTACAAGACCAAAAACAAAATTTCCAATAAAGAGACATACAATATTGTTCATTAATATCAGGAAATTAGTAGAAGGTGCATTATTTAAACTACATGGCATAACTAAATACTCATAATTTTTACACTTATGTGTTCCTTAAGTTGCTTTGATGTGAATCTTTTCCCAATACATGGGAACTTTTTGCTCTAGTTCTCGCTAGAGGTTTTCTTCCATGTTACTGCATACACGATTCACTTATATGTGGTGGTACTTTCTTCTTAGGGATATTATTCAGCTCTTACTTCAGTTCTTTTCATCATCGATAGATTGAAGTATTCCAGTGATCCGTCTTCTCCATGTGTTTTGCTACATTTATGCTCCTTGTGTATGCTTCTCATGTTTCTCTTGCACTTCCATACAACCAAAAATGGTATTAGATCAGATTCATCACCTTCTGAAGTTCTGGCTCGTGTTATAGCACACACACTTTCAACAATGAAAATTGACTTCCGAGCATAGAACAATGACCTTTAGCATCCAAAAACAATTTCTATAAGCTGCATTGGCAATATCTCCATCAGAGTGATGGATTGTGAGCTGCTTTTCTTTCACCTTTCTTTGAAGTAAATATCTTATCACATTCTTGTTCTTTAGTGAAATGTCGAGCAACAATGACTTGCTTGGCATGCTTCTAGCTCAAGATAATCTTGATGGGACCAACCATCCAATGTGGTCCTGCATGATGAAACCTGTTCTCTTTGCAAAAACACTATGGAACATGGTGGCATATGTAGATCCAAGACTTGTAGGTTCTCCTACCTCATAGTCTACTATCGTGGATGGACCTTCTTCTTCAAGTACACTGGTTAATCCTTCTCCACCTAGAAAAGAAAACCTTAGATGGGTTGGTAAAGATGCTCAAGCTCATACATTGATTGCGATTTTATTAAGCATCATATAGTTCCACAAATTCGGTCATGATGTTCATCAAGACAGGTATGCAACACTCTTGCTTCTTTGTATATCATGCATAATAAAGCACATGTTGCATACTTGAGGAAGTGACTTGAGGATGTATGTATGGCTCAAAATGAGTATGTGGCATGCATCAAGGACTTAAAAAAGCAACTCGTTAAAATGGATGAGATTATTCCGAATACGTGACTCATCTCTACATTGTTGAAAGGATTAATCAAATCTTCTTAAAGATTTGCCACTACACTCAATTTTTTTTGCAAATGGTAATCTCAATATGTATGCATTTGATGAGTTTGTGTCTCTTGTTTTGCAAAAAGAGCAATCTAGAGTGAACATGTTATGAATTATGGAATGGGTTGAACAAGGAATTGTTGGAGTATTAATATATTGATGCACTAATGTATTTCGGTGTTTTTGATATAGCAACTGAAGGTTTGTGAAGGCATGAAAGAGTGGACATCAATAATCCATTTTATAATTTAAATATTTTGTAAATAACCCCATGTAGAGGGTATTAATTTTAGAAATCATTAGTAAAGTAGTGGTTAGAATAAGGGCCATTGAAGAACATAATTTTTTATATTAAAAGAAAAGTCTTTTTGCAAAAGTTATCAAATTTAACTTTCACTCATGCTTTTTGAAGCCACTCTCATGTAACAACTATTTCGACATAATAAAAAATTCCTATAAATCCATGCACTCTGTGGACTGTCGAGATAGAGTGCATGGGGGATTGCACCCAATACTGCATTTTGTCTCGTCTCCTTGCGTATTTATTTTCTCTGTGTACGTGCATGAACAACCTTTAAATGGAAGGAGGGTGACATGATCACTACCTACACGGAGTAGTTCTAGCAAAATTTATTATTGGATCAAATGCTTGAAGATGTACAGGAGGATTCCTTGTAGTGGAAATATGAAGATGGTTTGGAGGTGGGAATCCAAGCCAAGCTTCAAACCCTATGGCCTACAACCCTCAATGAGGCTATCTTTTTTTCCTATGATGAAGAGAAGGAATTCTATTCCATAACAAAGTCGATTCATCTACAACAACCATGCCAACAACCACTTTTTGTTAAACCCACATTTCCTATGAAACATAATTTTAATGTCCCATCTTACTCTAGTCTTCCTCGTCCTCCACAGTCCAATTAGTCATCTACACCTATTGCTTCATCTCTACAACCTACCAAACCACCTACCCTATGAATGTTCATGGTGGATGCTCAATAGAAGTGACCACGTATCACGTGTTGGAATTGTCGTAAACCTAGACATACAAAAATGAAGTTCCGATTCTGACCTATTCACATGAAACAAATTGGAACTCAATTGCATAACATGGAGGCCCATAATGAAGAAATTCCTTGGGTTTGGATAGAGGAAGCATTGGAGAAGGACTTAAGTACCTTGGATAACGATATCCCAATTTGTTCTTTACGTTGCATGTAGGGTACTATCAATAACAAACTGGTTAATATTTTACGTGATGATGGTAGCACACATGATTTCATTTCACATTTATTAGTATAATAACTTAAATTAATCAACACGAAGTCGCGTAGCACTTGTGCATAGAACTTGCTGCTCTCCTAGATGTCGCACATTCGAATCCCACCTGCAAGCTACTTTAGAAGTTAACCTCCTTTTTGCTTATGGTTTAGACTTTTGCAGCGCTTAAAATGAAGATATATGGTAATCATTTGGCATTTCTTCAGCCGATGTGGCTACACTATTGGATAAGACAGCGTTCTCCTCTCGAGGAGGCCATGGGTTCGAGCGCGGCCTCTGACCACTCTAAGATCAGAAATCCGTTTTCTTTTGTAATCTTCACACTTAAAGCATGTCACTGCAAAGATTTCGGGAGCAAAATTGATGCCACACCTACGAGCAAAGAACTCCATGCACAAGCAGCTGAAACTACAAAAATGATGATGCTAATGGTGAGAATGATGATGAAGCTCACTCCAAGGTTACCATGGAAGCTCTCATACCAATGCAACAGAGTTTCCACAATACCAGCTCATGAATGATGTGTACTCACCTCCCAACCATAGGCCTCTATATATAGCTACTTTAATCAACGATGACCACAAATGTAACTAAAGTCCACAAGTGCATGTGCAATATCCTCCACTCCTTTGATGCCTTCCACTAGAGTCCACTAGTGGCTGGAGTAATCTCGTCCACTGTTCTAGTACCTTCCACAAGAGTTGGCTAGTGGTGGTTGTACTTGCCACTCCAGTTAAGTCTCTCAAGACTCAAGCTAACTCATGTTGACTTGAGTTAGAAGGCTCTAGAGCTTCTTGGGAAAATCCCCATGGTCCCCATGGGGATTGAGCCCAAGGCCTCCTCCTTCACAACCATGAGACTTAACCACTAGGCTAAGTGGATCACTTGAATATGAGAGCACATGAACTTATGCTTGAGTCTATTCTTGAGATCTTTGGTCCCACAGACAAATGACCAAACGGTATCCGATTTTCGATCTATTTGAAGCAATCGGATCGTTAGACCATAGACTTACTTTATTACATGACTCTCCTCCCAACCAAAAGCCCCTATATATAGCTCTCTCCAAGGGACTACCTTCTTGGGCAAGTGGATACTAACCATCCATGTGTTGGCCATGTAATTGCATGTGCGCCAAGTGTCCTAGTCAACTGAAGTTAACTCAAGTAGATTCTTCTAGAAGGTTCTAGATCTCTTTGGGAAAAATACTCTCCCCATGTCTCCCATCAGGATTGAACCCAAGACCTCCTCCTTCACACCCTTGAGACTTCACCACTAAGCTAAGTGGATCACTTTTTCACAAGAGCAGAAGACCTCCTAGTAAGTCTAAACTGGAGATTTTCGATCATATACATGGATGATCAAATGGTGTCTGATTTCAGATCCGTCTAAACGAGATGGACCTGTAGATCATAGACTTACTTTATTATGATCTTACCCCCTCGCAAAATACTTTTGTCCTCGAAAATAGAACTATATAGCTTGTATAGGCAACCCCTGAGCCTCATGTTCTAAAACTAGAAGAACATGTCTCACCTCTGTGGTGGAATCCTTGCCCAAATGATTCAAACCACTATCTCGTTTTGCACCTTGCTAAACTGGTCAAAGTACAAAGTAGTGAATGAATAATAAGGTTGGATCCAAAAACATCCCTAACCAATTCATAGTTTTCACTAGTTGTGATCTGGGCACAAACATGCCAAACGGGTGGATTCAAATTGCTGGTCCATTTCTAGGCATCATGAGTGCATGGAATTAATAATAAAGGTAGGATTCTTATCCCTCTCAAGAATTTGAGAATTTTTTATTCACTTAAATTTGGTTTGGAGAACTTGAACTTTGTTGGTCCCAAACATCTAGCATGGATGTTTGTTCAATGGCTTACTCCTATCCAATAGTTACTTGATTTTTTCCCTTGGCTAGAGGACTGCTTTGTCCAAATGAGTTTAAAAATCCAATGTAAATTGCAAAAGAAAAGTTTCAATTTACTTTGGTTCAACCTTACTATATCTTGACCAAGTCAAACTCAAACTCATAATCGTCCAACTTAGGATATTTTTCTCAAAGATCTTTGGGTAAAAGCTCTTGGGAATCATCAATCCTATGAGCAATTCCAAACTTCACTGTTCTAGAGTGTATTGGACTCTAGGAAATCATTTATGCTATAACTTGATGCAAACTCAAATAAATAATTCCACTTAGGTATTATCTTTTGAAACTTGAAAACGTTCTTGTACAAAACATTTATCTTGGATGTTAAATTTAGTTACTTGATTCTAACCGACTAACTCTCAACTTTGTGAAAAGAATCACATACCATATCTGAGTCAGATACAAAAGATTTGGAAATCGAAAAGAAACAAGTAAAACTCTATACAACCAATTCAAACTTCAAAGATATATATGAGTCAAAGTCTAGATGACTCAAGACTTTAACTTCTCAAAGACTTGTTTCAACAAGGTGTTGAAGTTTTTTTTTCTATTTTTAAGGGAAATAAATTATATTCTCAAAAAGATTCAAAGTAAATCTAAAATATCATCCAAGGAGAAGATGTATGGTAATCAACATCAGTGTGTCCACCCACTGAGGTTCTATTGATGATTTTTTTACTTAAATAATGCTTCATTTGAGACTAAGTTTATGCCTATATTCAATCTTTATGATTCCTTATTAGGAATGAAATTCTTGTGCATGTCTTTGAATCAAAAGGATTGAATTTTCCAAATTATACTAGGCTTGGTGCTTAACTTAGTCAATCTATCCTTAGTTGAAAGGATCAATTCAAAGTCAATGTCTCACTTTTCTAGAAATTTATCAAATATTTCAGATTGGAGACACTTAAGCTTGAAGTGTTCTAGAATAAGAACAAATCTTTTGTCCTTTTTGAAAAAGAAGTTCTTGGAAGTTACTTACTTCATATATTCTATTTCCCTGATCTTGAATTTATCTTGAAATATCGTGAGATACTAATTTTATCCTCCTCGAATTTAAACTCCTTCGTTGAAGTTTTAATTTCCTTGAGGATCAAACCTAACTTCAAGATCCAATCTAAGACTAAAAAATAATTATCATCCCATGGTCCGATGTCCCATACCATCTTTCCCTCATCAATGTGAGTATAAAATCTAGTGTCCCATACCACCCTATTTTATGTTCATATTAATGTGTGGGTGATACTTATCCTAAAGTGTAAACATCTCTTGATAGAGTACCTTCTTGCTTCAACTCTTTACGAGAATTTTGAAGTTTTAGGCATTAACTCTAACTAGATTTTCTAGGTCTCTGATCCCTTCACATGATCATTTCACAATCCTGGGCTTTCCTTTGGGAACTTGAAAACCTTTTGATGGAACATCTCTCCTTCTTTGCTAGGGTTTTCAAGTGAAAACAATCAGAATTTCAAGTATTTGAACGTTTCACAAATTCAAGCTCAATTGGTTTATTCTTGATCAATTTCTAGTGAAAAGAGCTTATAACTTCTTGTTTTTAGATTCCTTCGTTACTGATGCTTTAGGTACCTACCCCAACCTAGACTTTACAAGAATCTCTCTACTACATAAGTCTAAGCATCTACTCGTGCTTTCTGGATTTGTACCAAAATACCTTTAAGGATAGGCAAACATTATGTTTTACCTTCCGCACACTTAAGTTCCGTCTTCATGATTGCAGACTACATTCTTGGAATTCCTCACTCTATTGAAAATTGGAACAGCTTACTCTTTCCACAATTTTCAATTGAATAAATGGAACTTGAGTGAATAATTCCCAAAAGGAGTTTTATTGTCAATACTTGGGTAAGCTTCAGACTATTTCCAATTGCAAGTTCTTGGACAATCATGGCCAGGCTTGATCAAGTCTAGTTGACCTTGCAACTAGAATAAAGACTTAATCTTTATCTTTAAGAACTCCTCATCGTTCAAGAGATTCTTTGCTTATGCATGGGACTTTAGAGATCCTTTCCTCAATCTTAAGTCCAAGCATACACTGATACCTCTCTAATTCCAAAGCTAGGAATCTTTGATACAACTTATATCAATATTTGGACTTAAGTACGAATACTTGTGGTTTGGGAATAACTAGGAACTACTTGCTATTAAACTTACTTAAAAGATTATAGTCTCACATCTAGGGAGATATTTTTCTTTCAAGAACTTTAGATTCCTACCAAGGAATCAAGTAAAACTAAGCCAATGATTCATCTTGGAATCTTTTGCTTTACTAGAATGATCTTCAAAAGAAATTCTTGATTTTGCATAAGACCAAGACTTAAAGCTTTATTGCTTGTCCAAAAGATATTCCTTTTTAACCAATGAAATAGTTAACTAGACTATTTTCTTCATTGGCTTATCTTTAAGAGGTAGCTTAATTCCCAAACAATACTTTAACATATCTTTTACAAAATATCTTAATTCCCAAAGATTACTTTGACTTGGGTTTCTTGTTTAAGATCTCATTAGCTTAAATTAAACGAAGTATAATTTTCTCATCCTCGGAAAAGTTCTTAATAAAGTTTCCATACTTTTTGAAAACTTTGCATCTTGACTAGAGATTTAGTAATGGAACCAAGCATCCAACTATTGAACACTAAAGTTCAACTGATGCTAAAGTTTATTCACTTCTTTGATTTTCATCATTCTTCATGATGAAATCAAAGCAAAAACTTCAAAAGATTTATTTTTTTTACAAATTTGAAACATATCAAGTATCCTTTAAACTTGATAGCTCAATTGATTTAAGTTCCATTTGATTTTATTTGATTCTTATCATGTCTTGGGATAGAAACAGATAGAACTTCCAAAGGAAACTTTATCAACCTACTTGGATGCATGATTTCTTAATTCCAAGCTAATGACTACATCTACGTTTGCGGTTAGGATTCTCTTTAAGTTTTCTCCTAAACTTAGAGTCATCTTCGAAATTTTCAAGAAGCCCTATTTTCTTGTCATTCCAATGAGAAAGAAAATTGAACACTTGACTTTTGGAGGGCCTACTTTTCCTAATCAAGACTCCTAATTTGTGATACCTAAGTATCATGTTTGGGAAAAAAAAACTAGCTACTTGAGTTGCATGGTAGCCAGGAGCCTTGCAACTACCTAGTTTACTATTTTCCCTAGCCATCTAAGTCGAGTTAGAAAAGAAAGGTAATGAAAGTATAAGTATTCAACTACTTAAAAAACAATCATGCATATGCAAATGCCTATTCTTGCATGCAAATGCATGTGAGTGCATGCACGTGATGGCATTCGCCTTTCATGCACCAAACTTTAATCATGCAATTGTTCAGCTTGAAAATGCATGTTTGCAATCATCCATACACAAACATTCTACTTGCTAGCTTTTGAAAATGATTTAAGTGTTCATGTGCATAAACTTGAGCATTAAATATCTTTTTCAAGCAAGAAGAAAATGTGTTGTATGCATGAAAAAATTCTCTGAAAAGGAGAATGGCACCAACACTCTTTCATACTAGATGCATGCCTCTGCTTGATAAGTGTTTCCATAATTCAATGCTCTCCTATTTTGCTTTAATTAGATTGCATAAAATGATTTCAAAGTTGAAGATTCCTTCCCTACTTCAATGATAATAGCAATGCATTCTATATGAAAGCATGGAGCAAAGCAAATATTGAACTGAAGACATCAACTTGTAAAGTACTTATCTGCCAATTAAGCTACGTCCTTCCATTGATCCTCTGGAAGAGCCATTCTCCATCTTTTGGCCTATGAGAGAAACTATATATTCCTCCTTGAAGACCATTGCTTCTGTTACATCCTTGGATGTATGCTTGAGATGGAGCATGGAGATCAAATGAAACTCTTGAATTCGAAGTCGAGAGGAAGGTGCAAAATCGACTCCATGCTAATCCTCATCATTTGCTTGGGGTTGCTTAGCAAAGAATGAACTCTCTGTATTCAAAGAAAAAACAACAAAACAAGGAAAATTCTATTCCACATGCACAAATTCGCCCTCCCCAAGCAACCCTCCCAGATTCAGTTCTAACTCGAGGTCAAGAAGCATATGCAAACTATGCTTATTGGCTCTGATCGAAGAAAACACAGATTATAAATATAACTCATCAAACGCTCCATGGAAAAATTTAGACCTCTTTCGTATCAACAAGGCGCTTGTAGCTAAATAGATAGAAGAGATGGCCCTTCCACTCGCTGTCACAAGTTCGAATCCTAGATAGTGGGAAGGTTGCCTAGATAAATTCTACAACTGTACATCACGCTCGATGAAGCCCGTAGCTCACGCGGTTGATCTATTAAGTTCTACTGCCTGCATCTCAGTTCGAAACTTGCTGCTTCAAGTTATGATTTTAACATTTGGGGGCATGGGATCTACGTATGAGTCAAATCGAATTGTATTGCGCCATGGATAACATGGCATCCAATAATTAGCGGATTAGATTGAATCTGTGAGAGGAAACAATTTGTTGTCACAGCACTGTGTGCCAAAGCGTAGCTACACATAGAGCAAATTAAACATATAATTGTGAAGAATGTCTCATGTGGTTGATGGCCTAAGGTGATGATCTCAATCTCTTTAATAAATATAATTACACAATAAGAACATGTGCTCCGGCTGGAATGGATAGCCCAAGATATTACTCCAGGGACATCACAAATTCAATACCTCCATTCAACATGCATTCTACATATCCTTTTTATTGTGTTATAGAAGTTCCACATGAAAAGGAGCTTCAAATTGTACTGAATAGCAGATCGAACACATCAATGTGAAGTTCAATATTGTGAAAAAGAACTTCAAGTCGTACCGAATAGCAGAATCAACACATGAGCGTGAAGTTCAATGTCAAAAACAACTTTAGAAATCATGGAAGACAAGTGAAATGGCATGAAGACATGATGGTTAGAAACTAACTCCCGGCTATGTAAGGTTGATAGTTCGGTTCCTACGTTGTGCAGCTTGGTCTTTTAGATATTCATTTTCCTACTCTGAGAAGTTTGGAAGAAGAGATATCTGAATGAATGTTCTTTTCTAAATAGCTTGAAAGAACACGATAGGAACCAAGAAACTATGAAAATCGAGGAAGATGATGAGCCTACTAGTGTCACCATGGAAGCTTTCTCAAAGCTCTGATACCAATGCGAGATTAGGACCACCACTTGTTAGAGAGAGGACTCGCCTCCCAAACAAATGCCTCTATATATAGCTCTCTCTAAGGGAGTCCCTTCTTGGGCAAGTCGATACTAACCATCCATGTGTCATCCATGTAACTACATGTGCACCAAATCTTCCACTGAACTCAAGTTAACTCAAGTGGATACTTCTAGAAGGTTCTAGATCTATTTGGGCAAAATACTCTCCCCATGTTCCCCATGGGAGTGGTAGAGGCTAGTTTATCACAAAGCCCTAAGGCTCACATGTGGTGGATGAGTCCCTTTGAGACTCATAAAAAACCTACAACTTGGGTTGAATTCACCCGTCTCTTTAAAAAAGAGTTTCTCCTCCCGAATGAGGAGCAACATAACTAGGACGGGTGGGATCAACTTCAACAAAAAGGAAGGTCACTATCGGTTTATATTTCATAATATCGAGACATCATTTTCAAATTCAAAACCTAGATGACTTCCATCAGCTTCATGATTTTGTTCGAGGACTTAACCAACAAATCCTTAATGAAGTAAAGAGACATGCACCTAAGTCACTTGATTAAGATATTGAGGTTGTACATATCTACGTGAACAGTTCTTGTACAGATGTACCACAGGAAAATGGTCATTTCCAAAGAAATATCACTAAACGTAAAGGAAAAGATCTAAGGAAATTTGAATGCACGTCTCAAAAACCACATGTTTTTAGACATTTGCTTTCTCAAGAAGAGATTTCTAAGGAAGAAAAGGAGAATTTGTGTTTAAAATGCCTTAAGCCAGCACATCATAGCAAGACCTATCCAGTTGGAAGAGAAAATAAGGCCTCTTTGACTCGAAAAGATAAGGGGAAACAATAAATTCATCTGATCCAAACTTTGAACTTGGATGAAAATTCAAGTGCAAAGAAGGTTCACATAATGCACTATTATAGTATCCATAAGTGCCAAGTCTCCAAACACATGTGGAAACCTGAAGAGGTTGGTCCACATGATTTGGTCAAATTGCATGGGTCAATAAAAGGTCACACCATCCACATGATGGTGGATGATTGGGCCATGCATAAATTTATAAATAATGCACTTGTGAAAAAATTGGCTCTTCCTCAGTGTCGTTCTTCTCATAGATATGTTGTCTCTATGATGCACGAGTAGGACACTCACTTTTGGGATACCATGACTTAAATTTTGGAATTGGAAATCCAAGATTCCAAGGATAAATTAGACTTCCAAATTATGAACATGGAAAGGATAGATTTGGTTCTAGGGGGAGAGTGGCTTTAGAGTCTTGGATCTTCATTGTACAAATGCTATTATACAAACACTTTGGTACCCAGCATGATGGGGTGTTGTATAAAATCAAGGGTGAATCTTTCGAAGTTCCTGAATGTGAGAGTCCGAAAGCTTATTCATGAGAAAGACAATAAAGAGTTAGTTGGAAAGTAAAGACCCCCAAAATTACAAAACCCCTCAAACTTCGGATTCCCAAACATAGAAAAGGTATACACTTAAAGTAATATTTGATTTGTGGGAAGGCATAGACTTTATCTTCTTGATCATAGAGATGGAAAAAGTGTACAATCTATTCGAGTTGGACTTCAATCTTGAGCGACTTTAGGATCTTGGTTTGGGATATCAAACTATGGAGATGGTTTCCACACTTAATGGCAATGTGTCTACTTTCTCATTAAGTGTTCCATTGGACAACGTTGTCGCTCTAGATCTCGTTGTATAAAATCAACATAATCCTTCACAATGATCTCTTGGTGCAAGGGCCTTTTATGAGTGTCTTGAAACATTTTGTGAAGCATCAAAGTCCCTTGAAAAACAGCAATGCTATATATACTTGAGGTTCCTGAGAGGTTTATCAGAATTCGTCTTACATTTTCTTTCTCCATCTCAGTTCATTAAGAAATGGCTCAAGCTAGCGAAGAATATTTTCGGAAAAAGGCAAGCTCTCTTTTCATAATTATATTTACGCATCATATCCAATCTACCATTATTTTAAACTTATTTAATGTCTATGTAAACTGTGTATTGGGTGTGCGATGTCGAAACCGAAACCTAAAAATGAATTTGAACGTAAATCTATACATAAACTGAAAAATGAATTTGAACACAAATCTATACCAAAACGGAAAAATGAATTTGAACGTAAATCTATACATCAACGGAACAATAAATTTGAACGTAAATCTATACCAAAACGGAAAAATGAACTCTAACGTAAATCTATACATAAACGGAAAAATGAGTTTCTTTCATTCGGCGGTCCCTTATGCTTCAAAAATTGTGGGCAAGTACATGCTGATAGCTGCGATACTTTAAGTAATAGAAAAAGAAAGTCCGATACTTCGCATGATTTATTGATAGAGGACAAACGCAATGCTATTACGAATAACTACACAAAAGTGGTTGAGTCATGATTTGATATGTTATTTGACTTAAAGTGTGTACAACTAATGAACTCAAATGACACAATGCAGCATATAGTTTGCAGCTTTCATGGAGAGTTCTGTCTTACTGTCATAGCTTCTCCATTCTTCACTTTGTCTGTCTATCAAAATCACAATCAATTCTTGATTTCAGAAACGCATCTATGCTTGTGGTTATCGAAACATCTCGCTCGCGGCCTTTGATAGACGAACTTCTCAATAGCGGATGCACGTTTCTGCGCTCATGGATAGCCACGCTAAACTTCACTCAGCTCAGAAGCGCCAAAGGCGAAAGAGCCCGGCAGGTAAGCCATTCCCTAGCTTGAGAAGGATTCACGATGTCTTGAATACTCAAGCTTGGTTCATCAGAATATCCGCCCCTACGACTGCAAGATTTCTTGCTTAAAGGGACAGAAGAAGAATCGTGCATGTCGTTTCCTCCGGAAGTTGAATGGCTCTTTCACAACCATCTCCGACTGCCCCTATAGAGAGATTGGCGCTCTGAATCAAGTTCTTCGCTCTAAGCTCGGCATCGCTCACTGCGTATGGCCGCGGCGGTCGGGTTATCGAGCATGCTGGCTGAGACGACGATCTTTTGTGACAGTTAACTTTCCTCATCATTTCTGCGCTCCAGGGAAAAGAAGATTGTCGATCGAATACAGACTGATCAAGACGAACACACAGATGAATTAAAGTTTTCCCATATGTTTATAGGAGCACGGAAAGGCGGTTCGAAGTTTGAACGCTGAAAGATTCCTGAAAACTCCACAAGGTTTATTCAACGTCACGCTACGCGTCGCAAGGTGGAATCCACGAGTTCTACGTACCATCCAAGCCAAGTTTTACAACTTCATGTGTCCTAACTAATAATATAATATGTCCCTACTATTTGCGATCAAGACACTCCCCAACTGTACAAAGTGCAGAATTTATCCATTGATTCAACCCCTCAAAATCCTTCACTCTTGGTGTTTTGTCTAACGTATTTGATCTTAAAAAATGAGGAGCTTCAAAAATGTTTTCTCTAACGTATTAGCGGTCTTCTACCTCTGTTTAAACTCACTTTTTGAAGAGTGTAATTTCGCACTTTGAAATCTTAGGGCAATCCTGAAATTTCGTGCACTTGTCTTAGAAATGGAATGTTACAAATTACATTGATTACAAGGTCCTCATTTAAGCTCTTATATTTTTTTAGTTCAAATAAGATACTCCTTTCGATTCTCTCTATCAAAATAGAATTCTTGAATGTTGTATGACGTTTCAAAAGGTTTTTAGTAGTTCGTATTCACCTTTCATAACATTAAGCTTCATCAAAGACCATCTTATAACTACTTCGTTCTATTAAGGAGTGTGTACACCTCAGATTAGTACAACGTATATATATCTTAGTTGTCTTTTGGACTAGCATACTTGATTGGGATTACATTTTGAGGCGTAGGAGGCCACTTGACACATTGAGTTTCTTGTTGCTACTCTTTGTCATCTACTAGATATCTTTTCATTTGACAATATGGACCCCTCATAAAGCCATCATATGTCCTTGATAGTGCGTAAGAATATGATATGGGGTGCCGCATAGTTCTCTCTGGTGGAAGACGGATAGTGTGGTCCCTATCAATTTTAGGACACAATCATAATGGCTGCACACGTTGTGGTTTTCTAATCTGGGAGCTATCGACTGATTGTTGTTGTGCTCAAATTTTCTTGCCGGGTAGATCAATTACCTCATCCATTGATGGCATCTATCAACCATTACTTGATAGATCATTGCATTGTTTGCATTGCGTACCTCTAAAAAATATTTGCAGAGAGAGCATATGAATGAAGGAGATTCCATGAATAATTTTTTGACAAAGATCAAAGATTTGGAGGGGTGTTTGTTTCCTATTGATGAAGTCTTGCTAGATATTTCATTGGTGTTAGTGTTTTTAAGAATCTTCCAGATTCATATCACACTTTTTCTTCAATTCTTTGATTGATGATGAAAGGAAATATAAATCCCTTAACATTTGACGAGTTAATCTCTTTTTTTGTAAGAAGATCAATCGACATAGAATAGGACAATTATGCGTGTTGTACATGAAGCTTTCTTAGCTGGTGAAAAAGGTACATGAAGCTCATCTAGTAGTAAACAAACATATGCTAATGCTACATATTCAGAGAAGGATGATAGATATTAGATGAAAATAGAAAAGCAAAAATAATTGTACAAATAGTACAACGGAAATGATCATGTAAAAAAGAGCTATCGAAAATTGGCTACAAAGGAGCAAAAGAAGAAAGAGTATGGAATGGTTGGCTACAAAGGAGCAAAAGAAGAAAGAGTATGGAATGGTTGTTGCAGAGGTGTCTACACATAAAACAAAGTTTGCTTATTTTTTTTTTTATAAACAAAGAAGGTTTAGGTAGAGCTTATGTAGGAATTCCCTCATTCCTCTCCAAATGGCCTTAGAATAAGAACATATGAATGTTTTACAACTAAGCTCCCATCCTTTATATCCTCTTGTATCCAAAAAAGCAATGCTCTTGAATGCTCTAGTGCTAACATGTGGCCATCATGCAATACGCATTCCCATTACTATTGAATACCTTAGGATAACCCTAAATTAGGGGCCTTGGCTATGACTAGCCCTTGTCCCACACACATGTGATGGTCATTGTAGACCAATGTCTAATAGTATCTCCCCCTTCTAGTGATCATTGTCCTCAATGGTCAATGAGGGAAAATACTTGTGAATTAGAGCTTTTGATTCCTCATCAAGCTACTAAAAACTCTTGGATGACACTCTTTCTCAAATGTTTCTATCTCCGATCTAATATCCTATCTAGAAAATGGTTTGTGTTATCACTTTCCTACAAAGAAACAATACCCTCTATTAGATGATCCTCCCTAGAATACACTTTCTAAGTTTATTAACATGAAACGTTAGATGGAATTTTCAATCTAAAGGAAGCTCTAGTTGGCAAGTAGCATCACCAGACCTCTTAGCTATCTTCCAAGGTCCAAAAAACCTTGGTTAAAGCTTAGTACACTTTCCTTTGGATAGTAAAGTAGATCTAGCTAGCTTTTGAAGAAAAACTCTATCTCCATCTTCAAAGACTCTAAAAGAGCTCTTCTTGTCAACATATTCTTTTTGCCTTATCACCTACTTACCTACATCTTGGCTTTAGCTATTTTTAAATTCTCTTTGAGATTCACTAGGAACTCTGAAGCACTAGGACATGTCTTTGGCATTCCTATGCTATTGAGAGCATTGGGACTCATGCCATTATTCATCTCAAAAGTAGAAATTCCTATCACTTTGAGGTCTATAGTTATAAGCAAACTCTATGATTGGGAAATAACTATCCCAATCTTGTTTGCCTCTCAAACACATATGCTCTCAACATGTCCTCTAGAATCTAGTTGACCCTCTCGGTTTGACCATCTCTCTAAGAATGGTAACTACTACTAATTTTAAATGACAAACTTTCAAAACTATCCTTTGAATCTAACATCCCTATTTGAAACTATGGATGTCCATAATCCATGCAATCTAAAGACATCCTAGATAAATAGTTTCACTACCTATGGAGCTTGTATTATCTTCTTCATGGAAATGAAGTCAGCCATCTTGCTCAATCTATCTACTACTACTAGGATAACATCTCACTTCCTTTCGGTCCACCATAGCCCCACTATGGATTCCATGGGTACACTTTCTATAAATGTGATCTTGCATTTCTAAAGCATGTAAGATTAACTTTTTAACCCTTTCCACCTTGTTGACCTGACACATCAATCATTCCTTAACATATGTGTAGACATATCTAGCTAATCAAGGCCACCCAAAATGTTGTTCTAACAAGTTGAATGGTCTTTTCAACATGAAGTTCCCTCCACAAGGAACATCATGGTTTTCATGCATGAATTTTCTTTTGAGATCCTAGGAATCACGTATGCAAACATTTCCTTTCCATTTGGCTATTCCATTCTGCATAGAGAAATTGGAGTATAGACTTGACTTGTTTGCCTTACTAGGGGAAGAAATAGCAAGAACTCCCTCATCATCTACAACAGAGTCATCATTGATTGATCGAATGATTTGTATGAAACTCGAGATCATCCAAATGTGCTTTCTTTATTTCTTGACGTAATGATCTTTCTAGAACCATAAAGCTCATTATTGTCTTTTCCTCTACTATACAAGATTTCCATGTGAAACTTCTACATGAGCTCAACCCAACAAGCCTCTCTATGTCAAAGATCTTCGTGACTACAAAAATACTTGAGTGTATGGTGGTCTATGTATACCTTAATCTTTTCACCATAAAGATAACTTCTTCAAGCCTTAAGAGCATGGGCCACCACATAGAAATCATGTTCATGCATTTGCTGATTACATTGTGCACTAGTGGACTTTTTGCTTTCAAAAGCTATTGGCCACGCATCTTGGATCAAGATTGGCCCTATGGCTATGCCAATAGAACCTCTCTCCGAATCAAATGATTTCGGTGGATCTACCACTTTGAGTATTGGAGCCTCTCAAACGGATTGCTTTAGACTATGAAAAATTTCTTGTTACTCTTACTTCCATCCAAAGGGTATTTTTCCTTGACGTAGATTCGTCATACCTGCTTCTATTGATGAATAAAATGAAAGGAATTTCTAATAGAAATCCAAAACTCCTAGAAATGACCATAATTGCCCGTCATCCTGACCAAAGGTGATGGTAAAATGATTGAGACCTCCTTACCATCCATCAAAATCCTATCAGCAATACCACATGCCCTAAATGCTCTATCTCTAGAAGGAACATCTAAGTCTTTCCTTGATTTATGATCAATTGTTTTTCCTTAAGCTTATTGAAATCAATCATTAGTGGCTTTCTTGCTCATGCACATACCCACTAGAGACTAGAAAGTCATCTACAAAATCCAAAACCAACTTTCCAATAAATAGGCGTAAAATATCATTCATTAATATCATGAAATTAGTAGATGATGCATTATTATTTAAAGTATATGGCATAACTAAATACTCATAGTACCCAAAAGAAGTCCTAAAATGTGCTTTATATACATCCTACTACTTTACTCTAATCTAGTGGTAGCCACTTTTCAAATCTATCTTAGTATATGCAATTGCTCCACCTAGAGTGTCAAGGAGGTCATCTATCTTGGGAATGGGATACCTATGCTTGATGGTAATCTTAATGAGTGTTGTGTAGTCAATGCATATCATATAAGATCCATCTTTCATCTTCGTGAGAGGAATCGTTTGTGCAAAGGGCGAATAGTTGGGTGCGATAGGCCCTTTCTCCATATACTCCTCGATGACCTTGTGAGCTTTATGTTTGTCCTAGAAGGTCCTTCAAAATGGCAGTTGAGGAGTTGTACTCGATTCTTGTAACAATTCAGTTCTATGCTCAATCATCAATCTTGATCACCTTGGTTGTGGTTCTTACACTTATGTGCTCGTTAATTTTCTTTGATATGAACCTTTTTCCAATACATGGGCACTTTTTGCTCGAGTGCTCGCTAGAGGTTTCTTTCCATGTTACCGCATACATGATTCACTCATATGTGGGCGTACTTTGTTCTTAGTGATATTATTCAGCTCTTACTTCCGTTCTTTTCATCATCGATAGAGTGACCTACTCTAGCCATCCATCTTCTCCATGTGTTTTGCTATGTTTGTGGTCCTTGTGTATGCTTCTCATGTTTCTCTTGCACTTCCATACAACCAAAAATGGTATAAGAGTAGATTCAACACCTTCTCAAGTTTTGGATCCAGTTATAGCACACACACTTTCAAAAATGAAAATGGAGTTCGGAGCATAGAGCAATGATCTTTAGCATCCAAAAACAGTTTCCATCAGTTGCATTGGCAATATCGCTATCAAAGTGATGGATTATGAACTAAAATTCTAGCACTCATTTCACCTTTCTTTGAAGTAAATATCTTCTCACATTCTTGTTCTTTAGTGAAATGGCGAGCAACAATGATTTTCTTGGCAGATAAACTTGATGGGACCAACTATCCAATGTGGTCTTGCATGATGAAACATGTTCTCTTTGCGAAAAAACTAAGGAACATAGCATATGTAGATCAAATACTTGTAGGTTCTTCTACCTCATACTCTACTATCGTGGATGGAACTTCTTCTTCAAGTACAATGGTTACTCCTTCTCCACCTAGAAAAGAGCACCTTAGATGGGATGGTAAAGATGCTCAAGCTCATACATTGATTGTGCTTTCTATGAAGCATGATATAGTTCCACAAATTCAGTCATGATCTTCATCAAGAGAGGAATGCGACACTCTTACTTCTTTGTATACCATGCGTAATGAAGCACATGTTGCATACTTGAGGAAGTGACTTGAGGATGTATGTATGGCTAAAAATGGGTATGTGGATGTGTATGTGACATGCATCAAGGACTTAAAAGAGCAATTGGTAAAAATGGATGAGATTCTTCCGAATACATCACTCATCTCTACATTGTTGAAGGATTACTTGAATCTTCTTAAAGCTTTGCCACTACACTCAATTTTTTTGCAATTGGGAATCTCAATATGTATGCACTTAATGATTTTTTGTGTTTTGTTCTGCAAAAAGAGCAATCTAGAGTGAATATGTTATAAATTATGGAATGTGTTGAACAAGGAATTGTTGGAATGTTAATTTATTAATGTATTAATGTGTGTTGGTGTTTTTGATATAGAAACTGAACGTTCATGAAGGCATGAAAGGCATGAAAGGGTGGACATCAATAATCCAATTTATAATTTATATAGTTTGTAAATAAACCCGCATAGAGGGTATTATTTTTAGAAACAGTTAGTAAAGTAGTGGGTAGAATAAGGGTCATTGGAGACCATAATTTTTTATATTAAACACAATGGGCTTTCTCCAAAAGTTATCATATTTTACTTTCACCCATGCTTTTTGACGCCACTCTCATGTAACCACTATTTCCACATAATCGAAAATTCCTATAGACTGTCAAAACAGAGTGCATGGGGGAGATTGCACCCAATACTGCATTTTCTCTCGTCTCCTTGCTTATTTATTTCCTCTGTGTGTTTTCAGCATTCATAACCTTTGTGTGTGTATAAGTTAAGATCCTGATAAGAGTGGTATCAGAGCTCTGCATGTGTCACTACGGAGGGGCTTGTTTCTGTTCGTTTTGTCCTCTGTTCAGTGTTCATTTCTGTTTCGGATTCTCATTCCGGTTTCAGTTTTTGTTTCTATTTCGGATTCTGATTTCGATTTCAGTTCCGGTTTCTATATTTGTTTTCGTGTCCATTTTCTATTTCGGTTCTGCTTTTTGTTTTTGTTTATTTGGACCAAGGAGCGAACTGCTCTTTGTCGTAGATGCTGGCCTTCGTCTACTATGGAGTTCGGTTTATAGTCATCACAGTTGAAGCCTGCAGGAGACGACGATTTTTTGTGACAGTTAACTTTCCTCATCATTTCTGCGCTCCAGGGAAAAGAAGATTGTCGATGGAACACAGACTAATCAAGACAAACAGACACATGAATTACAGTTTTCCCATATATTTATAGGAGGACGGAAAGGCGGTTCGAACTTTGAACGCTGAAAGACTCCTGGAAACTCTACAAGGTTGATTCAACGTCACCCCTACGCGTCGCAAGGAGGAATCCATGAGCTCTACGTACCATTCAAGCCAAGTTTTACAACTCCATGTCTCCTAACAAATAATATGATATGCGCCTACTATTAGCGATCAAGACACTTCGGAACTTATCTATTGATTCAACCCCTCAAAATCATTAACTCTTGGTGTTTTCTCTAACGTATTTGATCTTAAAAAATGAGAAGCTTCAGAAATGTTTTCTCTAACGTATTAGCGGTCTTCTACCTCTGTTTAAACTCCCTTATTGAAGAGTGTAGTTTTGCACTTTGAATTTTTAGGGCAATCTTGAAATTCCGTGCATTCGTCTTAGAAATGGAATGATACAAATTACACGGATTACAAGGTGCTCATTTAAGTTATTATATTTGTTTACATCAAATAAGATACTCCGTTCGATTCTGTCTATCAAAATAGAATTCTTGAATGTTGTATGACGTTTCAAAAGATTAACGTGTATATTTCATATTAGTACAACGTATATATATGAGTTGTCTTTTTAATATAAAGGAAGTTCGGCAATTGCCTACTCTCCCGGACTTGAATTAAATTAAGAAACAAAGGTACAAAGGAGTTGTCTTTTGGACTAGCATACTTGATTGGGATTAAATTTTGAGGCGCAGGAGGCCACTTGACATATTGAGTTTCTTGTTGGTACTCTTGGTGATCTGCTAGATATCTTTCCATTTGATAATATGGACCCCTCATAAAGCCATCATATGGTCTTGATAGTGCATAAGGATATGATATGGGTTGTCGCATAGTTCTATATAGTGGAAGACGGGTAGTGTGGTCCCTATCAAATTTAGGCCACATTGATAATGGCTGCACACGTTGTGCTTTTCTAATTTGGGATCTTTCAACTGATTCTTGTTGTTGGGCTCAAATTAGCTCATCCATTGAAAGCATCTTTCAACCATATGAATCAAGTAAGTCGTTGATATTATTTGGTAGCTAAATTTTGTCTTATGAAGCCTCAAAATCATAGATGGACTTGTCGTCAATGCCCTCAATCTTTGTGCTAAGATTTAAGGATTGAATTTTGAATACTCCCCCTCAAGCCTTGAACTTAAATTTTCATTTCAATGATTCTTAGAAAAGTTTTTGCATTTGAGCCATTTGTACGACTCTCTTAAAATTGATCCTTTGTGTTGGTGTGCTCCACCGTGACCCCCTTCAAAATCATATTCTCTCTAATGACGTGGTAGTTACCTTCATGTGTTTGGACCTAGCATGAAAGACAAGATTCTAGGCTACGTGAATAGTACACATATTATCACACATGATAGGAATCTATTCCTTCTGCAAATTAGAATCCTGAAAACGGTTTTTCGACCACATTACATAACAAATGACAATGGGAAAAACTCTAAATTCAGATTGAGTTAGATATAGGGCTATTTTTGGCTTTTTTGGGAGCTCAAAATATTCTTGTTCTCAACTACGACTACATGACCATTTCTACATAGCCTGAGCGATTTCCGTCACAATAAAATTTCAGCCTATCATGAGAATAAAATAGTTACTATTATAGTGACCTTGAGGTATCTAAGGGCTCTCTTGGTTTCCATTAATATATTCTTGTTGATTTTCCTTGTAAGATTTGCACAGTTTAACCATTTGACAATGAATCTACACAAAGTAAAAGCTTCAATATCATCTACGTCCTGTGCATAAAAATTAGATTCACCTTCAATGGATTTTATCTTTTTTTGTGCAATTACGTATGCCATAATTTTCTAGTAGATTAATAATAGACTTCTTTTGCATGAGGTATATGCCTTCCTTTTAGTAGATTACTTCTATGTCCAAGAGATACTTTGATTCTCTAATATATGAAATATTGAATTCTTCTCCAAGCTTATTCTTGATTTCTGGAATTTTTGCTTCATTATTTCATATAAGATTAAGGTCATCAAAGTAAATTAAAATCTACAAAACAAGATTAGCTTCCTTCTTCATGTACAATGATAGGCCTACATAAAGTTTCCTTGTAGCCACATTTAGCCAAGTATTCTTCAAGAATTTGGTTTCAAATTCTTGAGACCATAAAGATCCTTCTTTGATATGAACACATGATGAGGATACCTCTAGTATTGAAAGCCATTAGCCTACTCCATGAAAACAATCTCTTTTAGGTCAACATTCAAGAAAACATTCTTGACATCTACTTGTTGGATTATCCAATTATTTGAGGCTACAATTGAAATGAGAGTTTCTTACTATGGTCATTCTTGCTATAGGAATGAAAGCTTCTTTATAGTGAATTCTATAGTTTTGTGTAGAACTCTTGGCCACCAACCTAATTTTATACCTAGATATGCTATGATCCAAATTCCTTGATCCTCTATATCCATTTATTTCCCATTACCTTCGTGTCCTTAGTCTTGGGAACCACTGAACAAGTTTGATTCTCCTTCAATGATTTTACTTCCTCTTGCATGGATTGTTTTCATTCTTCATGCTTGATTGCATTCTCAAAACAATTATGCTCTTCACATGCAACAAGTTGACTCATGTATGAATAATGTTTGAAAAGCATGTCATTCTTCTATAGTCATCAATGAGATTGAAAAATAAGTACTCTCTCCCGATGAGGGCTCCTTCCTTGGTACTCATACATAATTGTGAATGAGGTCTAATAGAGATCTACTATTTTATGTACACTTCTTGATTGGAATCCACTTGTCGTTTGCATAGCCTTCACTATTGGATTTTAAGGTCTAGAAATGCATATGAACACCACAAGGAAGAAGAAGAAGCTTGCAACACAACACAATATAGAATGTATTACAAAGTGAATGTACAAAGATAAGTGACCCATTAGGGTTATTGTTGTATATTCAACTTGAGGGAAATAAACCTCTTAAGGAGGGGTAAAAGTGCTCTGATGGTCCTAAGTGTGTTTGCACACTCACTCCCAAAGTATATTAACAAATCCGTCCCTACGAGTGATTTCTTGAACAAGAAGCAGACACGCATGTATAAGGAAGTGCTAAGGTATGTGGAAATAGATCCATCTAGAAAGGAAAGTAAGTCCAAATCATTGCAAACGACCTCGGAATTCTCCCTAGTAAGTGCCTTTGTGAAGAGGTTTGAAACATTATGGTGTGTGGGCACATAAGCCAAACTAATCTCTCTAGTAGAGAACCTATCCTTGACATAATGGTAGTGAACCTAGATGTATTGTGCGAGCATGGAACACAGGGTTCCTCACAATTTTCAATGCACTCTAGCTATCCGTGAAGATGGTGGTGATTGAAGAGTGGCCAACACCCACATCAACCAAAAGATGGGTGAGGCACACTTAACATTAGTTATGAAAGCTACCCTATACTCAGCCTCACAACTGGAAGTGTCCATAGTAGGTTGCTTCTTGATCAAATAGAGATATGCATGAGCTACCAAGCATGAAGCAAAAACTACTCATGGAAATTCATCCATTTTGAGTGAGAGAAAAACATGGAGATCACACCATAATGGTCATCCTTCAGATAAACAATTCAAGTATTCGAGTAAAACTTAAGTAGGGAAAGATGTGCTTAACTAGCCACCAATGCTTGACACCTAGGCAATGCATAAACTTGTTCATCCAAGAGACAACGAATTGAATATTAGGAATAGTTATGGATAAGTAAAGTAAGCATTCAAGATTTTGGTGATAGAGGACACCATAAAATGTATCTTTGTCATCATGAAGACTCAACCTTAAACTTGTGTCGATAGGAGTGGAAATAGTCTTACAATCTTCAAGGCCAAAATCTTGCAATAATGTGTCAATATATATATATATATATATATATATATATATATATATATATATATATATATATATATATATATATATATATATTACACAAAGATATTCCCTTATCACCTTGCATAAATTGAGTTCCCAACTAATGATGCAAATGCCCAAAGTCTGACATCTGAAAATAGGCATGCAAATCATCCTCAAATTCAGTAATATGCTTCTCATTAGGACTAGTGAGTAGCATGTCATCAACATATACAATAAATGATGAGCAGAACATCATATGCACACTTAGAATATAAGGTGCTCTAAGTTCGACTATTCTCAAAACCATGTGGAATCAAGTAGGCATGTATCGTTTTTATGCCAAGCATGTGGGGATTACTTCAAACCATATAATGCCTTTCAACCTACACACTTTTGTTTTCATGCTCTTTCTATACAAACCCACGAGCCTAAAATACATAAAAGTCTTCGTGTAAGTCACCATTCAAGAAGACAATTTTAATGTCCATAGGTTATAAGTTCCAACCATGATGAGATGCAAGTGCACAATGGTGGCCATTCATCATGTAGGAGAAAATTCACATGAAAATACATCCCTTTTTCTTAAGCATAACCTTTGGAAACAAGCCTAGGTTCATAAATGTCAAATGTTCCATCAAAAATCTTATGTTTCATTTAGTGCAAATAAACTTTTTGCCTAGAGGAAAAGTGAGGATGAGGAGTTGTAAGTTGTGGTTGAGCCATATGTAAAAGTGGGAACCACATCCTTTTTGGAGCATGAAAATCTACAACTTCAAGACTAGAAGTAGGCATATATTTAGTAGGAATTCTTTGAAGGTTCCATTAGACACCCTTGATGAGGAAGTTAACTCAAGCTTTGCTGAGGCACCTTCACATAGATTCCAAGGAAAAGTGCCACTAGAAGAGTAACATGTTTAGCCAACACTTGTTTACCGGAAAGAAAATGAGCAATTTAATACTCTATCGACTAACCTTGCACTTAGAATACAATACCCAAGATCTTCCACCATTCCAAAATGAAAAGTGCATGAATTGTTTTTTGGCATGGGTGTACTACTCCTTACGATCAGATAGCGAAATTCAAGAACGTCTTATGGTTAGAACAAGTCACATATGTTTCCACTCAATATGAGGCATTTGGCTTAACCTTGATTGGAACAATGTTTTCATGGTTTCAATCATTGATGATAAATATGTTCAAGAATCTAGAAGCTGTTATGGAAGAATTCATAGGTGAGTTTTCAAAACGAGGGTTTAAGCATGACTCAATCAAGGAAACTAAGAGCATTCTATGCCTCTTTTGTGTTAGCAATCGCCTCCACCTCCAAAGGTTGTTCAAGTCAAGTATGATAGGGAAAATAATGAAACGGTGATCATGCAAGCACTAGCAATGACCCCACTTCGATTGATTAGTCTAGTGCGAGCATCTATTATGTAGATAAAAGAGCTATTTAGATACAAAAATGCACAAAAAGTGCACCTACTCCTAAATTTCCATGCGATAGTTGTGGTAGCAACCACTTCTTGAAAGGCTTCCCTAAGCTATCTACAATCTTTACCTAGAAGATTGAAGGATTTTGTAAGTACTATGGGAAAGATCACCTCATTAAAGACTACTCTCAGAACCCATAAATCACCATATGCACACATAGAAAAATGGTAAAGATCATGGAAAGTGGTAGTGAATTCCTCTTCAAGTAGTTACACAAGCTCAAGCTAAGGAGAAAGAGGTTAACTAGGTGAATAAGGAAGAAGATTCTTCATGTCCTTAATCCCTCAATCTAGAACCATATGGGGAGAAGAGAAATAAGTAGAAACAACATGAGCAAAAGATTGTCCAAAAATGCGAAAGAAGAATAGGAAGGCTAGAAAAAGAACTAAATGAGGCATGCTTGACGTTTCTCATGAAAAATCAATAACATCCAAGAATAAGAAAGTTTTGAGAAAAAGAAAACAGGTTTTGTACTTGGAGATCTATGCCGCGAGGGCTTGAAAATGATTCTCAAAATCTATGAGGCTCTGGTAAAGAGTGGTCCTAATGTGGAAGCCCACCATCAATTTCACCCAAATTCGTACGTAGAGAAAGAGAGGTTTAGAACTTGCGATCAACTCATTTCATTGTCACATAAAATTCTTGAAGTAGCCAGCGAACTTAAGGAGGAAAAAAAAAACTTCTAGTTCAAAAACCCATCCTCACTTCGGTGATAGATCAAGGGCTACACTTGTCTCACAAAAGACCTAGGATGGAAACAGAATCAAAACAAAAACCCATCGAGAATATAGTTGTACTGGATTCAATCAAATCATTGTATTTAGAGGCTATTGTTGATATGGTGGAGAAGTAAAATGATGACACGGTAGGGATAAGCTCATTTATCCCTAAACACTAAGAAAACTGGCCACAATACTTATAAGATCAAGTTCAAGAGTAATATGGAAGAAGGAGAGAAAAGATTCAGAAGAACCACTATTGAAAGAGGTCCAAGATCCTGAAGAATCCCAATTTTTGGAATACCCCTTGATTGAGTGTGCATCGTTTATTTATCTCAAATTCGAAGAGTGAAATTATGCAAACCTCATGGAACTGCCACAATATACACGAGAGTAAAAAAGAGAGTCCATAGTTGAAAAGGCAACTTTGATTAAGTTTCCCACAAGAAAGACGATGAAGAGCACACCAATCATGCAACTATTAAAGAATATCCATATGGAATGCACCTTAAATGTAGAGGAACTATTGTGTTTAATGCCACACTTATGGAATATAATGGCGAGACATGTGGATTCAAGCTGTAGTAAAGCTGAATCTTTAGAGTGTAAATATAAACTAGATAGTATGAGTGTGAAAGAGGTGCAAGTTGACAAGGTATGAGAATATAGCGAAGGCGATCAAGGCAATACTTGCCTTCCTATCTCCCTCAAGGGGCACACTACAAAATTAGTCTTTGCTAGTTGCAAAAATATAGCAACACACTCTAAATACTTATGGGAGAAGTGGGAAAAATATCCACTATGCCCTACTTATCTAAATTGCAATTGACTAATAGACACATTAAGCAACACATTAGTTTTCTAGAAAACATAAAACTGAACACGTATGGACTTCATTTTGATCACACTAGATATTTGCAATTATTAGACTAGATATTTGATCAGACTAGATAATTATGAGATGATTCTAGGAAGACAATTTATGCTTCAATTGAGAGTGGAGCAAGATTCAGGTATCAATGCTCTATATCTGCACACATGGGAATATCTACTAGAAACAATCTCCGTACATTTGAGCAGAAAGATGTTCCTCCATCCCATGGAATATGCAAAAAATAATGCATATGATTTCATCTCAGACAAATCATCCAAAATTGAATCTTTGATGGATGAGAACATGAACTTTGTGGATTTGTAGGAAAGCGTACAAAAAAGATCAATGATTAGCATGAAGAGATCCTGCAAATATTGTGTTGCAAGATAGGTCATTCGAAGTCCCAACATACATTCCTGACTGCTTCAATGATGAAGAATTGGGACCTCCTAGCTAGATGCAAATCATAGCTTCCATGGACATCTCTATGAATGATAATACTCTAAGAAAGCATTGTGATGCTCAAGGATATGGACTTAATGGATTTTGTATGCTACCCATTCTCTAGGAAAATGCATATAAAAAAGCATTAATGAAATTATCAGAAAAAACGTCTCGTAATATAGATTCGGAACTACAGGAACAATTGCAGTTAAATGTGAATGCGTTTCAGGGTTTAGAAGACGAATCAAGGATATTCTCGATACCAATATTCTTCAACATCTTGTGGTAGCGTGCAAATGATATTCCAACTTCATGCCATCATTGATGAACAAAGAAATGTTTGGCATTATGAGAATGAAGGTCTATGCAATCAAGTAGATGATCTACAAAGATCTCATGATCCTCAAGCTTCTACGGTCCTCGTAAATGAAGCTATTAAATCACCAACACCACCTCCACCTTCTCATAACGAACATGATCCACCCAGTCTATCTAATCTCAAGGATGCAGTAAAGGGTGATGATCCAAGTTTCTTTTCGAGTTGGAGTTTAGAGAGTGTCCACCCTTGCGACCCTACAAAAATGGAGCAAGGAACTATGTATACAAGGTATGGTTGAAAGTTTTGTAGAATTGGACAAAGAAAACGTATGGAGTAGCTTGGATAGGTACTTGAAACTAGGAAAGCAATACACATTTCTACCCAAAGCCAACACCATTCATTCTCATGAAAGAGCATGAGAGGCAACTTGATTGTTGTATGTTGGCGTTGTGCTCTCCAACCACCATAATATAAAGGACTAACAACCTCAAGCACTTAAAATATCAATTACGGGAGCATACTATGACCTTTGCCCATTTTTTATCAATGGAATCCAAGACCCATCATTCAAATATTAGAATATTCACTATTATACTATGTACCCTCACAATATATTAAGGTTTCTATATTTTTAAAGTAATTCCGTTATTGAGTGTACGTATGGAAAGAGATAAGAAATTTTAATGATTTTTGTGCATAAGCTTTGCTATTTCTATAAGGAAGAAGGTTAAATTCAAGTTTGAACAATTGTAGCCCATTGATGAGAGAATCAACATTTTGGTAGTTTCACACAATATAAAGAAAATAGTCCATACCTTGACTTTACAATCTTGGACGATGAAAGTAGAGTCATAAAAGTATTACACATAGATAAAACAATTGATCATAGAGATAAATCTAGGAAAAGTACTCACAAAATTCACTTTAGAATACCATGAAAGGTTATTGACGAGAATACAATGTAGGAAAGAGCTATGTAACTCGTAAATTATCCAAAACAAGTGTACAAATAAGTGTGTTTACAAAATAAATTAAATTCTCTTATAGTACTTTAAGTGTCTGTTCACACTTAAAATTGTCCTTCTAAGCTTCTAATCTAAACATATATTGTTAAGAAAGCTCTTATAGGTATACAAAAATTATATATGATGCATCCAATCTAGAGAAATACTCTTACTTACAAAAGTTGGGATAAGCTATCCTACTAAAGGTACAAGTTTCTTTTTCCTTTCTATTGCAAAAACTTACTCTTGATAGCTGATTTGTCATTCCCAAAATTCTCTCCCTCATTGACTTTTGTCATCCTTGCAAAAACTATATGAGAGTGTTTTTATTGTTTTTTCTTTCTTTGGTACACTTGTGCTCTTAGGTCATGAGTCTTTAATCCTTCAATTCTTCCTGTTGTCCAATCATAGCTTTGAACCTATGTAGCTTTACTCCATTCAATGCCTTGGTCATCATATCATTGCACATTGTTGGTGAGTAGATTCATATGAAAGTTTAATCTCCTTGTGATCTTTTCTCTAGCATAGTGATAGAGAATTTCTATATGTTTGCTCCTAGCATGGTAGATTTGATTAGCTTCAAGATTAAGTGAGCTAATTTTATCTTCAAATATAGGCGGAATAGAACACTTAAGAGCTAAATTTGAGCAGAAGCTCTTAATCCACATTGCTTCTTGATTTTTGTTGGCTAATCCTTTTTTCACATTATTTGATGAGAGTGCAATAGTGGGTTTTCTCTTTCATGACCACGAGATAAGCTCAATATCTACAAACGTAAGATATACTAATGCACTTCTTCTATCATCTTTCAAACCTACCCAATCTACATTAGAGAAGATTTTTATGTCTATGAGATGTATATGGGTATTATAGAACTTCATTAATGGTTGCCCTCAAGTACTTGAGTTTCCTTTTGCCTCCTTCTATGTGGGGTTTTGTAGGAGTGTGCATAAATTGACTTAGGACACTTACGTTATAGCAAATGTTATCCGTAGCCAATCTGGCATAGTTCAAACTAATCCACATTCATATTTTAATGTAACGAAGTGATTACTTACTCCCAATGATGCCTCCTTTATTGAATTCCAAGCATCCTTGTACACGAGCTCAAATAAATGATGTCTATAGGTATTCTCCTTGAAATCCAATGCGCTTTGCTTGCCTCATTGAAAAGCCTCACACAAATAGTTCATGTCCTCACAGTGTAAGTCAAGTAGCAAGTCCGTTCCTCTGGATATCTTCTATACTCTAAAAACTAATGTGACCTATCATTTTGTGAAAAAATTCCAAGATTGGAATTTTCCTATATCAACGATAAAAATAAGAGGTATAAGTTTAATTAGGGTTTACCTCCAAGGTAAATTGCCTCCTTGCATCCTATTTCTTGAATTCATCTTACCCTTGATGTATGTGCCTCTTCCATTTGTTTATGTTAGCCCCGATGGTTGTAAGTTTTTACTTATCCCTTGCCTTGAGTATCAAAATTTGAGTTCATGTTAAATCTACTCTTATACCACTATTCGAAATGATTCTAAAAAATCCACAAGTAACTAGAACTTAGTGTGACCCTCAATTGGTATGCATATTATAACTCTCCACAGTAGTTCTTGCAAAATTCAAAGATGACATAGAGAATTACATTGATGTCTTTCAAACATACATGATACTCTTACACCTCTTAAACAAAATTTATCTCACTCAAAATGTTCACGAAGAGATTTTGTACATATCATCTTTGAAGCATGAAGGTTTACATCTTCATAAACTTACTATTGCAGAAAGAATGAGATAAATACGCAAGGATACAATGTGTAGAAAAATACACCGAATATTCTTCTTTACTCAACATGAAATAAAACTTTAGAGGAAATATACAAAGTTCAAAAAAATTAGAGTGGGATAGATAAGATAGCCAAAGCTATCATGTCAAAATATCTAATGATTTACTAAGCACTGTCATAAGGCATGGGATGACCTCCCAACAGCCCCCCCCCCCCCCCAAACCCCCATTTAAACCAATACTTGGGGAAATCCATGGTTGAGGATACAACATGAGGGCCTCGTGATACAAAGGCTTTATCCTAGGATACATACATTAATGATAAATCCTATTCTGATACATCTAGGTTCACATAGTTCGTATGAGGGTTCTAGTATGTATAGAACCTCAACGATACATTATATGGACATATAGGGTTTACATGAGGCTCTAGAGGAAGATTCTTATCTCTCATGATACATCTCATGGTTCTCACATCACTTTATTCCCAACAGTTTGGAATAGGACTTTGATACAACATAAACATTATTTATTGAGCTGCCCACTAATTCCTTCTTCACTTTTTATTGTACATAGGGCTATTTTACCTTTAAGAAAAGTACAATATGATCATACAAAGAAGGAAAATATTTCAAGATTTTGCAACCTTTTCATGTTCTTCAATAGTGCAACTAGTGTAACTTAGTTGAATGCAAATACTTTTGAGATTGCTAATGACACTCATGAGAGTGTCATCCTTTTTCCATGTCAATAGATAAATTTGCATCTTCGAGGAGCCCTTAGAATGCTTTTCCTTAGCTCCAAATGTAGCTTATAAAGTTTCCCATGCTTCTCAAGTAGTCTTTGCTTTGTCAATGTGATCGAAGAGTGACCAACACTCAAATCAACCAAAAGATGGGTGAGACACACACGTAACATTAGTTATAAAAGTTGCCCTATACTCAACCTCAAAACTATAGTAGATTGCTTCTTGATCAAACGGAGATATGCACAAGCTACCAAGCATGAAGCAACATTAACTCATGCAAAATCATCCATTTTTAGTCAGAGAAAAACATGTAGATCACAACATAATGGTCATCCTTTAGATAAACAATCCAATTATTTGAGTAGAACTTAAGTAGGGAAAAATGTGCTTAACCAGCCACCAATGCTTGACACCTAGGCAATGCATAAGCTTATTCATCGAGGAGACAATGAATTGAATATTAGGACTTGTTATGCATACTATACTAAGCATTAAAGAGTCTGGTGATAGAGGATACCATCAAATGTATATTTAGCATCATGAAGATTCAACCTTAAACTTGTCTCTATAGGAGTGGAAATAGTTTTACAATCTTCAATCTTCAAAGCCAAAATCTTGTAATAATGTCTCTCTCTCTCTCTCTCTCTCTCTCTCTATATATATATATATATATATATATATATATATATATATATATATATATATATATATATATATATATATATATATATATATATATATATATATATGTGTGTGTGTGTGTGTGTATATATATATATATATATATATATATATATATATATATATATATATATATATATATATATATATATATATATATATATATATATATATATATATATATATATATATATGGACAAAGATATTCTCCCATCAGCTTCCATAAATTGAGGTGCCAAATAATGATGCAATGCCCAAAATCTGACATCTCAAAATAAGCATGCCAATCATCCTCAAATTCAGCAATACGCTTCTCATTAGGGCTAGTGAGTAACATGTCATCAACATATACAATGATGATGAGAAGAACATCATGTGCACACTTAGAATATAAGGTTCTCTAAGTTGGACTATTCTCAAAACCATGTGCAATCAAGTAGGCATGTATTGTTATCATACGAAACATGTGGTGATTACTTCAAACCATATAATGCCTTTCAACGTACACACTTTGTTTTCGTGCTATTTCTATACAAAACCAGGAGGCTGAAATACATAAAAGTCTTCATGTAAGTCACCATTCAAGAACAGAATTTTAATGTTGTATATTATTGAACAAGGCATTGTTAAAATGTTAAATTATTAATGTATTAATATGTTTTTGATGTTTTTGCTATAGCAGCTAAAGGTTCGTGAGGAGCGTGCAAGGCGTGAAAGGGCGGACATCAATAAATGCTTAATAGCGTGTTGATCGGTTTTGATTAATACTTCAGAGCCCATAAGATAGTGTTTCCAAATTCGCAAAGCATGCACAACTGCTAACAATTCTTTATCATACGTACTATAATTCTGTTCTGAGGGTTTAAGCTTTCTACTCTCAAATGCAATGGGATGGTCATTTTGCATCAGAACAGCACCTATTCCTGAACCGCTAGCATCAGTAACAACATGAAAGGGTTCCGAGAAATCAGGTAATTGTAAGACAGGTGCATGTGAAAGTGCATGTTTAAGTTTGTCAAAGGACTGTTTTTGGGTAATTCCCCATGCAAATTTTCTTTTCTTTTTCAACAACAAAGTAAGAGGCAATGCTAAATAAGAAAAATTTCGAACAAACTTCCTATAGAAACTAGCCAACCCAAGAAAAGAACGAACATCATTGACTGATTGTGGTGTTGGCCATTCTATTATAACTCTAATCTTTTTCAGATCCACATGCACACCTTCACTTGAAATAATATGTCCTAAATATTCTAGCTTACATTGAAAGAAGTAACTCTTTTCAGGATTAGCATATAATGTGTTCTCTCGTAACAAATGAAAAACTGTTTCAAGATGCTTTTCATGTTCACTATCATTCTTACTGTAAACAAGTATGTCATCAAAGAATACAAGAACAAAAGCTTGGTAATCAAGAAAAATATTGTTCATCATTCGCGCAAATGTAGCAGGGGCATTAGTAAGTCCAAAGGGCATTACCATAAATTCATAATGGCCATTTTGAGTTCTAAATGCAGTCTTAAAAATATCACTTTGTGTCATACGAATCTGATGGTAACCTGATTTAAGATCAATTTTACTAAAGACACGAGCTCCTCGTAACTTATCTAAGAGATCATCTATTCGAGGAATAGGATATCTATTCTTGATCGTGATCTTGTTAAGGGCTCTATAATCAATGCACATTCGATAAGTTTTATTCTTCTTCTCTACTAAGAGAACTGGTGCTCCAAATGGGGAAGAACTAGGCCTTATAAGTCCTTTTTGTAGTAGGTCTTTTACTTGATTTTCTATTTCCTTTTGATGTAGTGGGCCATGTCTATAAGGTGCTTTATGAGGAGGAGAACTACCAGGGACTAAATCTATGCTATGGTCAAAGGATCCTTGAGATGGTGGTAGTTCAGAGGGATATTCAGGCATAAAACAATCCTTATAAGTACTCATGAAAGGTTTATATGCATCTGAAAGTGTATGAGTATAATCATTGATGACATTGACAAAAACAATGCATGAGTTGAATCCTTTCCTAAATGCACGCTTTACTTGAGTGTGACTAATCAATGGAAATGGCTGGAAATCATGCCGTGCAGACAAAGTAATGATTTGACCTTTGAAAGAAAACTTAAAGGTATGAGTATGGTAGTCAATACGTGGATTATAATGGTGACGAAAAGGCATACCTAGTATAACATCATAAGATTGCAAAGGTGCAATTAAAAATGTTCGTGAATCAACATAAGGGCCTATGCGAATCGCAACATCTTGCACTTCTCGTATTACATTATAACGACTACCTTGAAATGCAGCTTTCACTTTATACAAAGAAGGAGACATTTGTAATTTAAGTTCTTGTACTAATAAATGTGAAATGAAGTCATGTGAGCTACCATCGTCATGTAGAATTTTAACTAGTTTGTTATTTATTGTACCCTGCATGCAAAGAAGAGAGTGTAGAGAGATATCGTTACCCAAGGTACTTAAGTCCTTCTCCAGTGATTCCTCTCTCCAAACAGAAGGAATTTCTTCATTATAGACCTCCATGTTATGCAATCGAGCTGTAGCCTGTTTCATATGAAGAGCTTGCAATCTGCACCTTATTTTTGTATGTCCAGGTTTACCACAATTCCAGCAAGTGATTCGTGGTCGCTTCTGTTGGGCATTCACTGCTGAAGTTTGAAGGGTAGGTGGTTTGGTTGGTTGGAGAGATGAAGCAACGGGTGAAGTTGAGTAATTGGATTGTAGAGGTCGAGGAAACCTAGGGTAAGATTGGGCATTAAAATTATGCTTCATAGGAAATGAAGGTTTAACAGGAAATGGTCGTGGACGTGGTTGTTGTAGACGGAGTGACTTGGTTATGGACTGGAATTCTTTTTCTGCATCATAAGCAAAAGATATAGCCTCGTTGAGGGTTGTAGGTCGTAGGGTGTGAAGCTTAGCTTGGATACCCACTTCCAAACCATCTTCGTATTTCTGCTGCAAGATATCCTCTGATACATCTTCAAGAATTCGTACAAGTAGTAAATTTTGCCAGAACCATTCTGTGTAGGTAGTAACCGTATCACCCTCCTTCCATGTAAGGGTCATCTATGCACGTCGAACATGCAAATGGTATTGAGGAGGAAGAAATGAATCCTTCACGTTTTCTTGAAAAGCCTTCCAAGTTGTTGGACGCTGCGTACTGTGTCACAGGACATTCCACCAGAGTTGAGCTTTACCTACTAAATAGTTAGTGGCAAATTTAACTTTTTCACTTTCAGCATACATTTCATCGGTATAAAAATCATCAAACTGCGACAACCAAGAAAGTACTAAAGGCCCATCCTTTCGGCCATCAAATCGTAGAAACTGGTAGTTCCTATTACCAATCTTTGAATGAGTAACATCAGATTGGGCAGACACAATAGCTTTTACTACTCTCGTAAGGTTGTCTTCCTCAGCTTGCATCTTTTGGAGGATTTCATCACGTTGTCGGATCTTGTTCTGAGCTCCTTGAAGCTCATGCCGCAAGAGCTCTAGTTGTTGTTCAAGTGTTGCCGCAGGTAGGGGTGAATTACTGTAATCCTCCATGGTGCTCTTGGACCCTTGCTCTCAACCTTGGTGTATTGAACCTTCTTGTTTGCAACCTTGGTGTCTCGACCCCGTGTTCTCAACCTTGCTTGGTATCTTGAACACTCAATCAAGTGCCACCCAAGGATTTTGAAGGAATTAACACTTCCAAGCTAGCTCATTGGAAAGTTCGTTCCAAGAGCTTTCCAACGGTATATTACACGCCTCAATCCGACCTACGGAGTGAGAGATACACTTGATTCTTTCTTGGGTCCAATCTTGAAATCGACGCGCGTGCCTTCCACAAGTAATAAAGAGAGAGAACTTGAGTACAACTCCAAGAGATGGTGGAGTGGTCAAAGTATTTCCCTTAAAAGTAGGAGGTTGTGGGTTCAAATCCTCCTACCTTAGGGACTCTAAACCTCTCTATTACCACTCAAAAATTAGAATTGCCTCTCGTGTAGCCAACGAACAGTCGCCAAGGGAGCCTTCGGTGCCAATGTTGCCAATGTATTGCCTAAGTTATTGCCTAAGTTCTTTGCCTTAGTCGACGCCTTGGAGTAAGCCGAAGGAGAAGACGTAGGTGAAGGAGAAGACGTAGGTGAAAACGTAGGTTTTGGTTCTGGATCAGAATCAGAAACAGAAACCGAAGACGGAGATGGAGATGGAGATGGAGATGGAATTTCGCGAACAGAGAACAAAACCCTCTGTATTGACGCGTGCAGAGCTCTGATACCACTATTGTTAGGATCTTGCCCGAAGGAGAAGATGTAGGTAAAAATGTAGGTGAAAATGTAGGTTTTAGTTCTGGATCAGAATCAGAATCAGAAACAGAAACTGAAACCGAAACCGAAGACGGAGATGGAGATGGAGATGGAGATGGAGATGGAATTCAGAATCGCGAACAGAGAACAGAACCCTCTGTATTGACGCGTGCAGAGCTCTGATACCACTGTTGTCAGGATCTTGCTCACACTTAAACAGAGGTTACGAACGCAGAAAAACACACCCAAGAATAAACGCAACAAGAGACGAGAAAGTACGCAGATTGGGTGCAATCTCTGCCCATGCACTCTGTTCTGACAGTCCACAGAGTGCATGTATTTATAGGAATTTTGATTACGTCGAAAAGAGTGGTTACAAGAGGGCGGCTTCGAAAAGCAAGCATGAAACTAAAAGTTGATAACTTTTACACAAAGCCATTGCTTTCAATAACAGAAACTACGGTCTACAATGACCCTTATGCTAACCATTACTTTTCTAACAATAGAACCTTCTACGCAGGTTTATTTACAAGCTAAATAATAATTATTGGGATTATTGATGTCCGCCCTTTCACGCCTTGCACGCTCCTCACGAACCTTCAGTTGCTATAGCAAAAGCATCAAAAACATATTAATACATTAATAATTTAACATTTTAACAATGCCTTGTTCAATAATATACAACATTTAATGTCCATAGGTTATAAGTTCCAACCATGATGAGCTGCAAGTGCACAATGGTGGCCATTCAACATGTAGGAGCAAATTAACATGAAAATCCATCCCTCTTTCTTGAGCATAAACTTTGGAAACAAGCCTAGGTTTATAAATGTCAAATATTCCATCAAAAGCTTATCTTTCATCTTCTATACCCATTTAGTGCAAATAAACTTTTTGCCTAGAGGAAAAGTGAGGCTAAGGAAGCCATATGTGAAAGGGGAAACCGCATCATTTTTGGAGCATCAAAATCTACAACTTCAAGAGTATCATATAGCTCACGCCAAAAGAGCACTAGACTATGAATATTGAGAAACATTCAAAGAGCCATCTCAATTTGATCAATATAAGAAATTTAGGCATCGAATAGCCTCCCATTAGATGTTTCCTTTAGATGCGGAATGTCATCAATGAGTGCATGAAATTAGGATATGTATTTCCTAAGAACAAAAAAATACCCACCTATCCCTATTGAGGATCTAGATGACCAACTATAACTCAATGGCATACTTTGCACCACTTTCTTTGGAAAGTTTTTGATATCCTTGAGAGCATCGATTTACATCTCTTATGTTGATCATCATTTAACATTGGTTAGTCTAGTGGATTGCTTATCATGGGGCTAGGAATCACCTAGTGCTTTGAAGAGAAATCGAGAAACAAGAGTCCTTAACATTTCGAAGGATTAGACAATGCAAATTTATATGATAACTCTAATCTCCTAAGCATCACTTATCAGATAGCGCATCACTCACCATTATTGATGGTTTCATTTGTTGGAGAGAAACTATTGACAAGGTGTAGAAGGCATATTGACTAGTATTTCTGAAAACAGAGTGCTTATACAATGAGATGGTGAGCTATGTGACTTGCTATTGAACCTTGTCCATAGGCAAAGAATACCATAGTGTGTACATCATATAGTGTAGATTTTAAGGGACATCCCCTTTTGGCCAACAATTAGGGAAAATGATTCAGGAAGCATCATAAGTGAAGTGGAAAGGAGAGTTAATGGTATGTTAGTGAAATGACAAACAATTGTTGCAAAAACTAGAAACTTTGAATATCTTTGACCAGCTCCTGGAAAATGTAATTGATAACACCCTCAAATACATAGTCTCGGATACTTCAATTATTGGATAACCTCAATCTACATAGGTTTGAGCAACATAGACCTCTTTGGAGAGTGCAAAAGCTTCAAAAATAGCATAAAGGATAGCAGCACTAAGATAGCATCATGTAAGGGATATCAGAAATCATTAAGAATCATCATGAAAATGAAGATTAGATTGAAGTGGGAAACTAGAGAGGTTTTAGTCTTTGTGCACAAGGAAATCAAGCGTCGACTATATTAGACCATGAAATAGTGCACAAGTATGACCTAGGAGTTCGGAAATTACTAAAACATTATTGAGTGGAGGATTCAAGTATGCATATAACACATAAGACTTCAAGCATCATATATAAACAAGTCATGGTGCATCGTTCAGTTGAACGTGTGTATTGAATTTGTATCATCCACTTACATGGCATAGATAACTATAAAGCATTGATGGAGGATTTGATAATCTTGAGGATTTTCATCATGAGCATCTTATAGCAAGATGATCAACGGTATTCACGTGGAACATGAGTGAACTTGATGATCAAAGGGTAAAGATCACCTTGGAAAATAAAATAAGCCTAATAATCAGAAGATTCAAGCTGAAGAATCTACTTTTGAGGGTTATTTGAAAGGAGCTTGAAAGTTTTAAGGTGATTCAAATATATATTATTTTCTCGGTCTAAATTTAGGAGTGAGATAGAAGGATATTAAAGGGAGCTCTCTATTGACCTAAGAAGACAAAGGAGTTTTAGAAACATTCCCATTAATGCTAAGGGGGGATTCATATAATTCTTTTACAATTGCACTCCTTATACCTTCTAACTGTATGAAGTCCGTGACCTAGGGACCCAAGAAGTAAGATTCTTCACAAGAAACTTCAAAAACTCACTTGATAAACATCCCAACTCCCTAATCCTTGTCGACAAACACATTCCTTGAGTGATCGAAACTAACACTGAAAGTAAAAGAATTGGGACATTATTTTGCTTGGGAAGATCAAGGAGGAGGAATATATGTGCATCAATTGAATTATCATTTTAGTTTTTGAACATTGAAATGAAAAAGGATTTGCAAAGCAGTATTTGGGAAAGCGTTGGAGGGGAATCAATAGCATTCTTTGAGTTCTTAAATTGATTAAATAATTCTTTATTTTACATAAGCACCAAAAGTAGGCACAACACACGAAATAGTCATGCTTCTATTGGAAAACTTTATTGCGGATTATATATATTCTTTTCATTTATAACGCAAAGTGTATCAATGCGCATCACCTCTTGAGGGATAAAAGTACATTTGGATTTCGCCATCTATACATGCATATGAGATTGGTAAAACATTAGACCAAAAAACAAATGATCAAAATCCGTAATTCTTCAATCCAAAGTAGCCACAGACCCTTTATTTATGCACATGAATTTATTTTGAGTAGTGAGTGTGATTTAATTTGGGACCACATGGCGGCTTTAAAGGACATGCATACAAACCCCATGAATCCTACAGAGGGATGGCCATCTAGTAAAGAATATCAATCAATCTTAAAGTTCTAGAAGTTCAATGTCCATTGGATAGGCATCTATCTAGAAGGACTAAACCTCAATTTCTCAACAGTTCATCCACAGCTAATAGTTAAATTTTGCAATGAACACTATGAGGATAAAGAGGAAAATCTGTACCTTTTCACATCTATTCCCCAAACATGCAAATGATAACGGTGAGATAATAATTTTGGTTGACATGGGTGATCATGACACACCTCTAATTCCACCCACACTAATAAAGGGAATGTCTATAGTAGGCATCTGCATGCTTCAATTTTTGAAGTCCCAAGAGAGTGGTATTGCATGTGTGACAAAACAAGTACATTCATGCTCCATTTCCCAAAATCAAAGCCAAAGCATTCAACTCTTACTATGAGATTATAGAACCTAAACTATCTTCTGCGGGAGCTAAGTCTCAATATTGTCGTCAAAATTTAGGATGTGAAGGATCTAATAGGAAAAACACTAGAAGTAGGCATACAATTAGTAGGAAATTTCTGAAGGTTCCATTAGACTCCCTTCATGAGGAAGTCAACTCAAGCTTTCCTGCGGCACCTTGAGATAGATTCCAAGGAAAAGTGCCACTGGAAGAGTAACATGTTTAGCCAACACTTGTTTACGGAAAAGAAAATGAGCACGTTAGTCCTCTATCGACTAACCATGCACTTAGAATACAAGACCAAGACGTCTCCTTCCACCATTCCAAGTAGAAAAGTGCATGAATTGTTTTTTAGCATGGGTGTACTACTCCATACGATCAGATAGCCAAATTCAAGAAAGTCTTATGGTTAGAACAAGTCACATATGTTTCCACTCAGTATGATGCATTTGGCTTAACCTTGATTGTAACAATGTTTTCATGGTTTCAACCATTGATGATAAATATGTTCAAGAATCTAGAAGCTCCTATGGAAGAACTCATAGGTGAGTTTTCAAAACGAAGGTTTAAGCATGAATCAATCAAGGAAACTAAGAGCATGCTATGCCTCTTTTGTATTAGCAATCGCCTCCAGCTCCAAAGGTTGTACAAGTCAAGTATGATAGGGAAAATTATGAAAGGGTGATCCTGCAAGCACTAGCAAGCACTAGCAATGACCCCACTTTGACTGATTAGTCTAGTGCAAGCATCTATTATGTAGATAAAAGCGCTATTTTGATACAAAAATGCACAACAAGGTGCACGTTCTCCTAAATTTCAATGTTATGGATGTGGTAGCAACCACTGCTTGAAGGACTTCCCTAAGCTATCTACAATCTTTACCTAGAAGATTGAAGGATTTTGTGAGGGCTATGGGAAAGATCACCTCATTAAAGACTACTCTCAGAACCCTTAAATCACCATATGCCCACATATAAAAATGGTAAAGTTCATGGAAAGTGGTAGTGAGTTCCTCTTCAAGTAGTAACACAAGCTCAAGCTATGAAGAAAGAGGTTGAGTAGGTGAATGAGGAAGAAGATTCTTCATGTCCATAATCCCTCAATCTAGAACCATATGGGAAGAAGGAAAAGAAGTAGAAACAACATGAGCAAAAGATTGTCAAAAAATGGGAAAGGAAATAGGAAGATTAGAAAGAGAACTAAAAGAGGCATTCATTGACGTTTCTCATGAAAAATAAATAACATCCAAGAATAAGAAAGTTTTGAGAAAAAGGAAACAGGTTTTGTCCTTGGAGATCTATGTCGTGAGGGCTTGGAAATGATGTTCAAATTCTATGAGGCTATGGTAAAGAGTGGTCCTAATGTGGAAACCCACCATCAATTTCAACCAAATTCCTACGTAGAGAAAGATAGGTTTAGAACGTGCAGTCACCTCACTTCATTGTCACATAAAATTCTTGAAGTAGCTAGCTAGCTTAAGGAAGAAAAAAAGAGTTCTAGTTCAAAAAACCAATCCTCACTTCGGTGATAGATCAAGAGCTACATTTGTCTCACACAAGTCCTAGGATGGAAAGAGAATCAAAACAGAAACTAATTGAGAATATAGTTGTACTTGATTCAATCAAATCATTGGATTCAGAGCCTATTGTTGATATGGTAGAGAAGAAAAATGATGACACGGTAGGGATCAGTTCATTTATCCCTAAACTTTTAGAACAATGGCCAAAATACTTATAGGATCAAGTTGAAGGGTAATATGGAAGAAGGAGAGAAAAGATTCAGAAGAACCACTTAGAACAATGGCCAAAATACTTATAGGATCAAGTTGAAGGGTAATATGGAAGAAGGAGAGAAAAGATTCAGAAGAACCACTATTGAAAGAGGTCCAAGATCTTGAAGAATCCCAATTTTCGGAATACCCCTTGATTGAGTTTTTATCATTTATTTATCTCAAATTAGAAGAATAACATTATGTGAACCTCATGGAACTGCCACAATATACACGAGAGTACAAAAGAGAGTCCATAGTTGAAAAGGCAACTTTGATTAAGTTCCTCACAAGGAAAAACGATGAAGAGCACACCAATCATGCAACTATTAAAGAATATCCAGATGGAGTGCACCTTAAATGTAGAGGAACTATTGTGCTTAAAGCCACACTTATGGAATATAATGTACAAACATGTGGATTCAAGCTCTATTAAAGCTGAATCTTTAGAGTCTAAATCTAAACTAGATACTATAAGTGTGAAAGAGTTGCATGTTGACAAGGTATGAGAATATAGCGAAGGCGATCAAGGGAATACTTGCCTTCCTATGTCCCTCAAGGGGCACACTACAAAATTATTCTTCGCTAGTTGCAAAAATATAGCAATACACTCTAAATACTTATGGGAGAAGTGGGAAAAATTCGCACTACGCCCTACTTATCTGAAATTGAAATTGGCTAATAGATACATTAAGCAACACATTGGTTTTCTAGAAAACATGAAACTGAAAACTTATGGACTTGATTTTGGTCAGACTAGATCTTTGCCCTTATCATACTAGATTTAATATTAGACTAGATAATTATGAGATGATTCTAGAAAGAGAATTTATGCTTCAATTGAGAGTGGAGCAAGATCGAGGTGTCAATTCACTATATCTCCACACATGGGAATATCTACTAGAAACAATCTCCATACATTTGAGCACAAAGATGTTCCTCCATCCCATGGAATATGCAAAAAATAATGCAGATGATCTCATCTCAAACAAATCATCAAAATCTGAGTTTTTGATGGATGAGGACATGAACTTATGGATTTGTAGGCAAGATTACAAAGAAGATCAATGATTAGCATGAAGAGATGTTGCAAATATTGTACTACAAGATAGGTCATTTGAAGTCCCAACATACATTCCTTAATGTTTCAATGATGAAGAATTGAAACCTCCTAGTTAGATGCAAATCATAGCTTCCATGGACATCTCTATGAATGATAATACTCTAAGAAAACATTGTGATGCTCAAGGATATGGCCTTAATAGATTTTTAATGCTACCCATTCTCTAGGAAATTAGGGAAGGAGAGCATTCTTTGTTCAAGATGAGAGTTCTTATGATGATGACTTAGTTTATGTTCATATGGAATCTAATGTTGATTGAAAAAATGAGTTCTTGATAGAATTTCATGAGGATGATTTTGTTAGGGATGCCATAAATCATCCATATCGTCTGTACAAAGTTGAGGAACCAAATGAAGAACATATTACATCAATAGAGATGAACTTAGATGACTTAGAACATCCTAAGCATTTCAAGAAATATGAGGTAGAAAGTAAAAAAGTAGTAGCTCTAAGAACTAGAAGAGAGGTCAAAATAGAAGAATCTTATGAAAACCAAGAAATAAAAAATAAGGTGGCATTCATGATATACGACGGAGATGAAAAGTGCACATATATTGGAAAACGCATATCAACAAGCATTCATGAAATTATCATAAAAATGTCTCGTAATATAGATTTGGAGCTAGAGGAACAATTGTAATTAAATTTGAATGCGTTTTAGGGTATAGAAGACGAATCAAGGATATTTCTACAGAAGGGAAGAACCATTTATGATCCCAATATTCTTCAACATCTTGTGGTAGCATGTAAAGGATTTGCCAACTTCATGCCATCATCGATGAACAAAGAAATCTTTGGCATTATGAGAATGAAGGTCTATGCAATCAAGTAGATGATCTACAAAGATCTTATGATCCTCAAGCTTCGATGGTCCCCGCAAATGAGGCTATTAAATCTCCAGCACCACCTCCACCTTCTCATAATGAACATGCTTCATCGAGTCTATCAAATATCAAGGATGCAGTAAAGGGTGATGATCGGAGTTTGTTTTCGAGTTCGAGCTTAGAGAGTGTCCACCCTTTGCGACCCTACAAAACTGGAGCGAGGAACTATGTATACAAAGTATGGTTGAAAGTTTTGTGGAATTGGACAAAGAAAACATATGGAGTAGCTTGGCTAGGTACATGGAATTAGGAAAGCAATACTCATTTTTTACCCCAAGCTAACACCATTCATTCGCATAAAGAGCATGAGCGGAAATTTGATTGTTGTATGTTGGAGTTGTGCTGTCCAATCACCATCATATAAAGGACTAACAACCTCAAGCACTTAAATTATCAATTAGGGGAGCATACTATGTCCCTTGCCCCTTTTTTTATCAATGGAATCCAAGACCCATCATTCAAATATTAGAATATTCACTATTATACTATGTCCCCTCACAATATATTAAGATTTCTATATTTTTGGAAGTAATTCCTTTATTGAATGTACGTATGGATAGAGATAAGATTTTTCAATGATTTTTGTGCATAAAGTGTGCTATTTCTATAAGGATGAAGGTTAAATTCAAGTTTCAACAATTGTACCCCATTGATGAGAGAATAAACATTTTGGTAGATTCACACAACATAAATAAAATAGACCATACCTTGACTTTACAATCTTGGAGGATGAAAGTAGAGTCATAAAAGTAATACACATAGATAAAACAATTGATCATAGACATAAATCTACGAAAAGTACTCACAAAATCCACTTTAAAATACCATGAAAGGTTATTCACGAGAATAGACTGTTGCAAAGAGCTATGTAATTCTCGTTAATTATCCAAAACAAGTGTCCAAATAAATGTGTTTACAAAATAAATTAAATTCTCTTATAGTATTTTAAGTGTCTATGTATTAATAAAATAAATTAAATTCTCTTATAGTATTTTAAATAGTCCTTCTAAGCTTCTAATCTTAAAATATATTGTAAAGAGAGCTCTAACAGGTATAGAAAAATTATATATTATGCATCTAATTTAGAGAAATACTCTTAATTACAAAAGTTGGGATAAGTTATCCTAATAAAAATATTAATTTCTTTTTCCTTTCTATTCAAAAGACTTTCTCTTGATAGCTGATTTGTTATTCCCAAAATTCTCTCCCTCATTGACTTTTGTCATCCTTGAAAAAACTGAACAATTGTTTTTTATTTCTCTGGTACACGTGCTATTAGATCATGAGCCTTTAATCCTTCAATTCTTCCTGTAGTCCACTCATAGCTTTGTACCTATGTAGCTTTACTCCATTCAATGCCTTGGTCATCATATCATTGCACAATGTTGGTGAGTAAATACAAATGAAAGTTTAATCTCCTTGTGATCTTTTCTCTAGCATAGTGATAGAGAATTTCTATATGTTTGCTCCTAGTATGGTGGATTCGATTAGCTTCAAGATTAAGTGAGCTACATATGTGAGGAATAGAACACTTGAGAGCTAAATTTGAGCACAAGCTCTTAATCCACATTGCTCCTTGATTTGTATTGGCTAATCCTTTGTTTTTGCATTAGTTGATGAGAGTTCAATAGTGGGTTTTTTCTTTCATGGCCACACGATAAGCTCAATACCTAGAAAGGTAAGATATACTGATGTACTTCTTCTATCATCTTTCGGACCTACCCAATCTATATTACATAAGATTTTTATGTCTATGAGATGTATATGGGTATTATAGACCTTCATTAATGGTTTCCTTCAAGTACTTGAGTTTCCTTTTGCCTCCTTCTATGTGAGGTTTTGTAGGAGTGTGCATAAACTGACTTAGGACACTTACGTTATAGCAAATGTTACCTGTAGCCAATCTAGCATAGTTCAAACTAATCCACATTCATATTTTAATGTACCAAAGTGCTTACTTACTCCCAATGATGCCTCCTTTGTTGAATTTCAAACATCCATGTGTACGAGCTCAAATACATGATTTCTATAGGTATTCTCCTTGAAATCCAATGTGCTTTGCTTGCCTCATTGAAAAGCCTCACACAAATAGTTCATGTCCTCAGTTTGTACGTCAAGTAGCATTTAATCAATTCTGTTCCTCTAGATATCTTCTATACTCTAAAGATTAATGTGTCCTATCATTTTGTGAAGAAAATCCAAGATTGGAAGCTTCCTAGATCAACGATGAAAATAAGAGGTATATATTTAATTAGGGTTTACCTCAAAGGTAAATTGCCTCCTTGCATCCTCTTTCTTGAATTCATCTTATCGTTGATGTATGCGCCTCTTTCATTTGTTTATATTAGCCCCGATGGTTGTAAGTTTTTACTTATCCCTTGCCTTGAGTATCAAAATGTGAGTTGGTGTTAAATCTACTCTTATACCACTATCCGAAATGATTCTAAAAAATCCACAAGTAACTAGAACTTAGGGTGATCCTCACTTGCTATGCATATTATAACTTTCCATAGCAGTTCTTGAAATATTCAAAGATGACATAGAGAATTACATTGATGTCTTTCAAACATACATGATACCCTTACACCTCTTAAACAAAATTTACCTCACTCAAAATGTTCGCAATGAGATTTTGTAGATATCATCTTTGAAGCATGAATGATTACATCTTCATAAACTTACTATTGCAGAGTGAATGAGATATATACGTAATGATACAATGTGCAGAAAAGGACACCAGATATTCTTCTTTATTCAACATGAAATAAAACTTTAGGGGAACTATAGAAAGTTCATAAAAAATTATAGTGGGATAGATAAGATAGCCAAAGCTATCATGTCAAAATATCTAATGATTTACTAAGCACTCATGTACATGCATTGATGTTTCTCTTATTTCTTAATAGGCCAAAACGCTACAATAATGTGCCAATATATTTCGTTTGACACAAAGCTATTTCACCATCAACTTGCATAAACTGAATGCCCAAATAATGACGCAAATGCCCCAAATCCAACATCTCAAATGAGGCATGCAAATTAGCCTTGAAATCAGCTATTTGCTTCTCATGAGGACTAGTGAGCAGCATGTCATCAACATACACAAGAATGATTCGAAGCACATCATAAGGATTCTTAAGATATAAGGTGCTTTTTAGTTGGAATGTTCTCAAAACCATGTGCAATCAGATAGGCATGTATCTTTTCATACAAAGCACGTGGTGCTTGCTTTAAAACATATAATGACTTCTTTAACATGCACACCAGGTTTTCATGTCCTTTCTGCACAAATCCACAGGGCTAAAAAACATACACTTTTTCATGAAAGTCACCATTCCGAAATGTTGTTTTAATGTCCAAATGATGTACATTTCAACCATGATGAGTTGCAAGTGCATAGATGCTACGAATAGTAGTCATTCAACAAGTAGGTGCAAAGGTTTCATCAAAGTCAATGCCTCTTTCCTATGCATAACTATTTGCAACAAGCCTAGCCTTATACATGTCAACTGTTCCATTAGGTTTACGCTTCAGTGTGTATACCCACTTAGTACCAATGGCCTTCTCAAGAGGAGGCAAGTCATATAAAGACCATCTCATCTTTGTATTCCCTCTTTTAATGTGCAACATTTGTAGATTTTTGCTTACTAATAGATAAGCTCCATTTACCTTTGCCATTCTAACTAGCCAAAAAAGCTTCATCTACAACATGCATAATGGACCTTTTTTGTCTAGACTGATCTTTCTACAACAAAACAAAGACTAACTCCACAAATTACAAGACATTTGGATTGCCTTTCATCATCAAACAAAGAGTAGAAGCAAAACTCTGATATGAATTAGGAAGACCATTCAGAACGATATGCACAAGTGAGCTATCTAGTATAACTTCATCAGCAGAAATCAACTATTCCTTCAGTTCTTTGATCTTTCTTTGTAAATTGTCCATAGAATCACCTTCATTCATATGCTCACTCTCCAGTTATTTTTGGAGGTAAGCAATACGAGCCTCATTCCTAGCCTAGTGCAATGTGGTAAGTGTATCCCAAGTATCCTTAGCAATTGTGCAAGAATGCATGCGAGGAATAATGGCACATTTGCTAAACAAGCCTATCAATGCATGTGATTGAGAATCTCTACCATCCCAATGAATTTGCGCTATAGTAGGTGCAATAGAAATTGCAGCACGCACAAGAAATTGAAGAATATCAGCATCTTCAATGCTATCTACATCAGCTTCAATACCTGTATTTGCAGGTGTAATAGGAAGTTTTTCAACACCCGGCACAATGTTCCACACTCCTTTTGCAACCAATACATGTCACATCATATAAGCGCACAATATGTAATTCGTCCTGTCCAACTTATCCTCAATAGCCAACATATAGCATACATCACTACTTTTAGCCATGGCCACTAACTTCAATACCTTGATGCAAAAAAATGATTGTATCTAAAAAAGTTGAATAGAAGTAGCCTGATAAGTTTTGCTAAACTTGTAGCAGACTTGAAGATGCTTACACTAGCGAACTGAAACTTGTTTATGTCGTTGGGACAAAAAGACAAAATAGTTTGCACAAGCACTATGATAGTGTGTTCGAAGGTTGAAATGAACCTTGAGTATGCTCACCAAATTTTGTGCCATTTGGAGATTGTGACTAGAGGAGTGTCGATGACACCCTAGATAAAGCCGCAACCCATTTTGGTACCAATTTTTGGACTTAAAAGTTTGTGATAGCACATGAACAACACAAGGAAGAAGAAGAAGCTTGGAGCACAACACAGAATACTGAATGTATTACCACTAGAGTGTACAAATATAAGTAACTTGTTAGGGATATAGGCGTATATACAAGCCAGGGGGAAAGAACCTCCTAAACAGGGAAAAAAGTTCCCCGATGGTCCTAGTGTGTTCACACATATCTCTACCTAAATATATCAATAGATACACATACTTTTTAAAGTGATACCTCTAGTTGGTAGATAGTTTGGTACAACATGCTAAGGGACCCCCCACAAAATTCCTCCCATATCTTCATGTATATATAATAGATGGTAATGCTTACCTTCATTTTCAACAATTGTTGTTGATTGTTGGTCATTATGATAGTAAAGAAGCATAGAAGCACGTACAATGCTCCACAAGCAAAGGGAAAATTGATATGGATATTGTTCAAGAAAATATTGCGATCAATTTAGATCAATATTGATAGTGGAAGAATGAAAATCTTATGAACATTATCCCTTAACCATGCACTTCAAGGAAAACTTGTTGAAATGATTAGAAGCATCATCATAAGCATTGACATACGTGCATTAACATTGAACAAATGGAATCGGATTTAAGATAATAATTAGGCATTGTTGTTTGCCTACCAATCCATTGTGATGAAATGACGATGTTGAGCAAGTGCACACAAATATTTTCATGTTTCTAAGTCACCTAATGGAGGATGAATAATAATCTTATGCTTTGCATCCAACCCATAAAGCATCAACAAGAAAAAATACCTTGTGCACGTGCTTTGATACCACGAGCAGGTAATGAGATTCCATTCACATAAACTTCAAAGGATAAAGATTGACAACAGCATAAGACTAATATGGTAGAGAGAGAGATGGAGATTAGTATTAAGATTGACTAAGCTCGGATGTCATAGTCTCTAATTACTTATTTACATAAGCAATGATGTTTATGTATTGATTTCTTTTTTATTTCTAAATGAAATAAAGTAGGCGTTAATGATTCTTGAGGTTCAAAGTATTTTATCGACAAATACTTTGTAAATAAGAGGATTATTTGAAATTATTGTAGCTAAAGTTTGGAAGGTATATCAACTTCACATGAAGAATTCTTTTCTAAATGGTAACTTTTAGTAGATAGTGTATATGGAGCAACATCAAGGCTTTCAAGACAAGATAAATTGATAATTTCTATGCAAGTTATAAAAGAGCCTATATGGCCTTAGCCAAGTAGCAAGGGCATGGGGCCTAATGCGTGTGTAATATCTGACCAAATGGGTTGAACTACTTACAAGGTTTGGAATGTGTAACCGCAATCCTATTTTCAATATTTTTAAGGTAAAACTAGAGCTAGGTACTCATAAAAGAGAAGAAGTTGACGACTTCACATTTGATAGGTCAATTATTGGATCACTAATATATGCAAATATCACAAGTCCTAATTTCGCATACATAGTTAGTTGTTATAGTCGATATATGCAAGCACCCAAGGTTCTATATCAACTTTAATTATCTTATGTCTAAAGATTATACAATGAGTATAAGTGGTTATGTGGTTATGCTTTCAAGAAATGTTGTCGCTTGATGTGCAAAGAAATAACCGACATTAGCTCTTTCATCTGCAAAAATAGAGTATAAGGCATTAGGGAAAGTGTGGTGGGAACTCATTTGGCTCATGAAATTATTATTGAGCTTGATTTTTCATGTGTATTAAGTACGAGAATCCGTGTGATGATTTGAGTAGTCTATGTTTGGTAGAAAACCCTATGTTTTATATAAGGTTAAAACACATTGGGGTGCCGTTTTATTTCACAATACATAAAGTGGATTGAAATTGAAGTATGGTTGAAGCATATGAGCGCAAGCAAGCAATTCATACATATGTTCACCAAATCTCTTGCTGGGAAAAAGCTTTTCAAGTTCGAAAGGTTTATTGACATGAAGGATTTAGGTTGAACCTTAAGGGGATGTGTACAAAATGATGCTCGAGTCTTAGAGAGCGACAAAGAATATTTAAGGCCAACATGGAGCAATCATAAGTGGAGTCCAAAGTTACAAGTTTCAACCATTTTTATTTGTACGTAAAGCAATCAAGCAATGGTCAGCAAAAGGTTCACTAATTGATTAGTAGTTAGGATCCTAGATTATAGGGGTTGTTGATCATTCTTTATAATTAAAATTCAAATTCATACTCAATGCTTCATTACTTATACTCAATTGTATCTTCAATAAATCAAATAAGGAGATTTTTTATCATTCAATAAATTGAATTGGAAGTCATCTTCGATAACTCATGACTCATACGCACTTGTTTGTTCAATAACTCATTGGTAGGTAGGATCCTATATTATAGATAGTAGTTGATCATTGTTTAGAAATAAAATTCAAAGTCATATTGGATGCTTCATGAATCATAGCTACTTGCGTTTTCTTGAAGAAAGAAGACAACCATAGCTCATTGTAGTGTGTGTCCCTGTAGACACCTAGTAGCTTCTAGCTGAGTAGATAGTCTCTCCTTATTCGTTTATCCTATTCCAGGAATTGAAATTATAGTTTGTTTTTCTATGATTCTAATTTATTTGTATCAAGTCTTGAGTCAATTCCTTTCATAGTCTATGAGGAAATTACAAATGAATGCACAAGGTCTTCTAGCATAGTGTATGTGTAGATAGGCAAGTAGTCTATCTTGCGACATCTACTTCTCTATATCCTAGAGTCCAATTGGAATGGTTTTTCTCAAGTTTGTTAGCTTAATAAGTCTTTTTGAAGCTAACCTAAAATCAAAGAGAATCTGTAAGTCATCGTAGAGCAATGTGCACTATATTAAACATGTGTTAGAGTAAGATAACCTATGAGGGCCTATGATCTTCCAAGGCTACACTGGAATTCGATTCACATCCCACTAACAAGTTCATACACATAAATGCATCTATACATTGCCTTTCCATCTTGCTTCTTAAATCATAGTAATGGGTCTACATCAATACGTTTATATACATGGGCATGAATAATCAATAAACCGCTCATTCTATGGCCTAAGATCTTGCTTTAGACCATAAAAGGCCTTCTTCAACCTCAAAACATATTTTTGATGTTGTTTGTCTTCAAATATCATGGTTGTTTCATATACAGAACCTCCTACAAATCACCATTTAAAAACGCATTCTTTAGATCCAATTGGAATATGGACCACCACCTCCTTGTTGTAGTCACAACTAAAAGGACCCTTATGGTTTTCATTTTGTCCATGGGACTGAAATTCTATTCATTTTAAAACCCATAGGATTGCAAAAAATAACACTTTTTTTTTACCAATTTGGCTTTGTGTCTTTCTATGCTTAGTAATTTCATTCCTTTTCGTGTTCGACACCCATGTATTTGCAGTTAATTTCATAACTTCTTGTGTACGAATTTCAATGTATCATTTTCGTTTGATTTGTTTATCTCCTCTTCAATCGCATCCTTTTCTCTAGCCTCTTAAGATTATGCAAGTCTTTGTCCTTCATCACCTTACACATGTATGTATGGTGCCTAGCTATGAATTTATCATACATAACTTCTAGGATTGGATACCTTAGAATTATAAACTTCCTCTCTTCACACATTGGAGTTATAAATCTCTTTTGCATTGGAAATTGGATTTTTTTCTTCTGTTGTGGGACCTCTTTCTATAGGATCTTCGTATTCTTCTATATCATGATATTCTTCATCCCATTCCATGCGTTCTCCTTTACTGCTAGTTGAGTGTCTTGCGTTTTCCCTTCACTTCCATGTAGATTTGATACCTATACATACTCATCTTACAAGCAAACTTTATCCGAGAATCAAAGCTTTATTTCATCAAACATAACATCCATAGGAAAATTTAGTTTCTTTGTAGTGGTGTTATAACCACTAAAGCCTTTTTTCTGCAATTAATAGCCCAAGGAGATATATTTCTACTCTAGCATCGTATGTTTCTTGACGCATGCATTAGATGCGTATAGTACACCCATCCAAAGATGCTATACGCATGAGAAGTTGTTTTTCTATCAATCCAAGCTTCCTATGGTCTTAAAGCATATGTTCTAGAGGTAGGGAAATACACACACCATCTCCCCAATACACTAATGGAAAGTTCATTTTATTCATCATTCCTCTCTCCTATAAACCTGTTATTTCTCTTTATCACATCATTTTGTTGTGGTGTATGAATACAAGTGAACTACTTCCTTATGCGGGAGGCTTGTATATAATCACAGAAATAATTGAAGAGTTATTCTCCCCCTCCATTTAAACTTTGGGTTTTGATCCATTGATTTAGATCCTCGTCCAATTGTGCTTTGAACCTCTTGAGTTTTGAAAATGGTTCTATTTTTTGTTGAATACACTAAATCGAGACATTCGTTGAGCTATTATCAGTAAGGGTACAAAAATTTATATTACCTATAAGCCAAGGCTCCTTTGTGTGAGATATAGCACATTTGATGGGATGTACTAACTATTTTTTGAACTTGAAAGCCTCACATAACGCATGCATCATGCTAGTTGTCAACATATGTAAACCTCTCACGAGTTTCTTCCTTTCCATGTCCATGATTCTTTGAAGGCTGATATGTACAACCCTTTCAATGCATGAGTCCAATTATGCTATCATTTTGTTTCCATGGAAGATAAACATTGCCTCTTATGTACATGTGTTTCATACATCGTGTAAAGCACTCTCAAAGTCTGCTACAGGTTTAGCAGAGCTCGATAGGGTACTTCTATTCAACATTTTCATATACAATATTTTTTCTACATTCTGGTATTTTCATTAGTGACCATGGCTGAAAGTAGTGGTTTATTCCATATGTTGGCTGTTGAGGATAAGTTGGACGGTACCAATTACCCATTGTGGGCTTATATGATGCAACATTTATTGGTTACAAAAGGACTGTGGAACATTGTACAAGGTGTTGAAAAACATCCTATTACACCTTTAAATACATGTATTGAAGCTAATGTAGATGGCATTTAAGATGCTGATATTCTTTAGATTCCTGTTCATGTTGCTATTTCTACTGCATCTATTAAAGAGCAAATTAGTCAGGATGGCAGAGATGCTCAAGCACATGCATTGATAGCCTTGTCTATCAAACTGCCATTATTCCTCACATTGGCTCTTCCAGAATAGCTAAGGATTCTTGGGATACACTTACCACATTGTACGAGGCTAGGAATGAGTCTCATGTTGCTTACTTCCGAGAAAAGTTGGAGAGTGAGCATATGAATGAAGGTGATTATATGGACATTTTTCTAACAAAGATCAAAGACCTGAAGGAATAGTTGATTTCTGTTGATGAAGTTATACCAGATAGCTCACTTGTGCAGACTATTCTGAATGTTCTTTCGAATTCATATTAGAGTTTTGCTTCTACTCTTCCGTTGATAATGAAAGGAAATCCAAATGCCTTGTCATTTGAGGAAGCAGAAATCTGCAAATTCTACACATTCGAAGAAGGAAGACAAAGATGAGAAGAAATAAAAAAAGCAGAAATTCTCTACACCAAAAACAGAGTGCTAATCTTGTGCAGAATCAAGAATGGGCATTTACTATTGTTTGTAGTTTTGACCCATCTTCTTGTGAACAGTGTATGTATGTAGTAGAATCAGATGTTTGGTACTTTGATAGTGCGGCAACCAAACATATTACATTGCAACACATTTTCTTCACTTCACTTGTGTCTGCCCCTACCGAAAATACTCTCACATGTGGCAACAACTCTTCTTGTCTTGTCATGGGAGTTGGTAGGATCATTTTGACTATTGCTGATGTTAGTTCTTTCACTTTTTCGAATGCTTTATTCGTGCCAGAGATCAAGAAAAATATGTTATCAGTTTCTGCATTAGCCAAGATTGGCTTGGTTGTGAAATTTGTTGATGACAGGTGTATAGTTCATGATCTATCACATGGTGACATGATTATTGCTTTTAGCATTTGATCCCGTGGTTTGTATAAGCTCATAGACTATGAAAAATCTATGAATGATTAAGCATGTGTAGTACATGATTCCTAGGCTATGTCAAATGCAAAGCTTTGGCATGCACACTTTGGTCATCTGAATTTTGCTAGTTTGCTACACCTACAGAAATCTGAAATCGTGTCCTCTTTGCTCAAACTTGAGGCACCCGGAAAACATGTTTATGAAAGCTATATTTTGGGAAAAATTTAGTGTTTCTCCTTTCCAAAAGATGGTTCGGTTGGAGCTACTCAGAAATTGTAGTTTGTTCACAATGATGTGTATAGTCCTATGCAAGCACCCTCTTTTGGAAACTATCTTTACTTTGTGACTTTCATTCATGATTTTTCCAGGCATGCATGGGTACATTCATTGAAAGCAAAGTGTTAATGTGCTTCAAATAGTTTTTGGTTTTGGCTGAAATTGTGTCAGCATGTAAAATGGGAACCCTTAGGGGAATATATGTCTTTGAAGTTTAATGCGTTTTTGGCTCAATGTGGGATAAAACATCAGTGTACAGTGCCATATACACCTCAAAAAAAATGAGTTGCTGAATGGAAGAATAGGTCACTCATGGAGATGGTGATGTGTATGGTCAAGAGTGAGGCTTTACCACATAGCTTCTAGCTTGAGGCTATCATGTGTGCGACATATGTACTTAACAAGTGTCGCACTAAAGCACTATACTCTATCATTCCATATGAGGCTTGGCATGGTCGCAAGCCATCTCTTGCTCATGTGTGTGTTTTTGGTTGTCTGGCATATGCATTAGTGCCTAAACAACATCATAGGAAGTTGGATGATAAAGTAGTAAAATGTATTTTTGTTGGGTATACTTCAGAAAGCAAAGGCTATTGTCTGTATCATCCACAGAGTAAACACAATTTGGTTAGTTCTGATGTTGTTTTTGTGGAAGATGCTATTTAGAATTTACTTTCATGTAGAAAGGAGACATCTGTTAGCTCGAAAGACATCTATGATACTTTGTTGCATCTTTTTACAAGTGGATAGTCTAGTGCTGGTCCTAATGAGGCAGCTTCTCAGCCTTTACAGGTTTCATGTGATGATGTAGATCATTACATTCCTGATGTAGGTTTCATGTAGCCTAGGCTAGTCTACATTAGTAAAAGCATGTAAATGTACTAGTAATGATCCCTGTTGGGATAAAACAATCAAGTAGCAAGGTAGCACTCAAGAAGAGAAAGACATGCTTAAGTCCCAATTGCTTCACATGTGGGTGATGCATAAACTTCCTCATCTTTGAGATAACAAACTGAACATCATGCTGATGCATAAGTAAACCAAGCATGCAACAGGTTGCTGATAGAGAGTGCTTCAAATGCATCTCCAACATCATAATAGATTTGCAATATTCAAGGGCAAAACACTAAAATAATGGGTCAATATTTTATTTTCACACAAAGCTATGCCCCCATCAACTTCCATAAATTCAATGCCAAATATGATTCTCATTAGGACCAAAGTGATACATGCCATCAACATACACAAAAATTATTAGAAGTGTATCATCTACACACTTTACATATAACTTTCTCTCAGCTAGATTGTTCTCAAAACCATGAACAATCAAGTAGGCATGTATCTTTTCATACCAAGCACATGGTGCTTGCTTCAAACCATAAAATGCCTTTTTCATCTTGCACACTTTCTTTTCATGTCCTCTCTACAAAAAACTATGGGATTGGAATATATAACTTCTTCATGCAAGTCACTAATGAGATGCATTTTCAATGTGCAAGTGATGTAAATTCCAACAACAATGAGTTGCAAGTGCAGAAATGCTATGAATGGTGGTCATTCTACATGAGGTGCAAATGTCTTCTCAAAATTTATGCCTCTATGTTGAGCATAATGTTTTGCAAAAGTTCAAGCCTTACATCCATGAACTTTTCCCTTAAGCTTATGTTTCAGCTTATAGACCCATTTAGTGCCAATGGCCTTTGTGCCTAGAGGCAAATCAAATAAAGACCAGGTAGGATTCTTCATAGTATCATCATATTCGGATTACATAATAGCCATCCAAGTTTTATGCTTCATCAAAAGAAATAAGCTCATTCGCATCACAAAGACTAGAGGCAGCCATTGCATGGCAATCTGATTCAAAGACAGCACAATGAGAGCCTCAACAAGTATGATATGACATAAATCCATCTAATTTTTTATCTCTCAAAGTCTACACAAGCCATTCAGGCATCATTTAGCCTCTTCCATGTCAGCCTCTCATCAGTAAGTGCATCATGTAAATCTACATGAGAAATGGAATGATCTGCATCATCATGAGAAATTTGTAATGGTTGAGAAATTGCCTCATTTGTACCAACACGTGAGTGGCCACTTGTAAAAATAGGTAGCAAAGTGTTATACACATCTTTAGAGCAAACTGATGTCTCCTTGGTACATCAAGGTAATGGCTGAATGGCATCTTCCAAAAAAAGGTATTAGGTGTAGAGGCCTCTACAACAAGCATTCCAACCTCTTTCTTCTTTGCCTCTTTTGCAATGAGTTGGGAAAGCTCTTTATGGGATGATCATTTCCCTTATAGTATTTTCAAAACTATTTTCGCTTTTTTGTTTTGTTCTCATCTTTTTCCTCCTTGTTCAACCATGCAATATTAGCAGGTTTTCTCTTACTAGAAGATGAGCACCATTTACCTTTTGCCTTTTGATGCCTACTTTGATATTTGTGCAAAAAAATAGAGAATAAATCCGCAAATTTTAAACATTTGGATTTCCTTTCATCATCAATCAAAGAGTATAAGTGAAACTATGATATGAATCTAGAAGACTATTAAGAATAGTCTCCACAAGTGAAGTATCTAGGAAGACTTCATCAACAAAAATCTCATCTTTGTCAAAACAAATCTATAGAATCTCCTTAATTCATATGATCACTCTCCAACTATTTTTAGAGATAATCAACACAAGAATCATTTCTATCCTAGTATAAGTTGTATCGGCAACATCCTTATTCAATATGAGGGATAATGGCATGTTTGATAGAAAAAGATGTCAATGCATGTGTTTGAGCATGTCTACCATCCCAACAAGGTTGCTTTATAGTGGGTGCAATAGGAACCTCAAAACGAAGAGGAATTCAAAGATCATCATCAACCTTTTGCCACAAATACATGACACATCATATATGCCCAGAACGGGTAATAAGTACCATCAAACCTATCCTCAACAGCCAATAGATGGAATACCTCAATGCTTTTATCTATGGTCACTCACTAAATACCCCGATGCAAAAGAATGAATATATCATCAAAGGTTGAACAAAACAACCCTCTTCAGCTTTTCTGAACCTATAGCACACTTTGAGGCAATTGTAGTGGCTAACTAAAACCTATACATATGCTCGGCACAAAAGCACAAAATTTCCTGTAGAACTGCAACCATTATGCATTTAAGGGAAGAAATAAAATCATATCAAAACTTTGACACCACAAAGTAAAGTTGTTATGAAATCCTGATCACCTTGAGTATGCACACCAATTTTCATGTAATTCTTAGATTGTGACTAGAGGGATGCTGATGATAAGCTAGATGAATCTACAACTTGCTCTCATACCAATTGTTTGAGTTTGAGGTCAATAGAAGCACACGAGCAACACAAGGAAGAAGAAGAAGAAGAAGCTCATAGCACAACACAATAGTTAATGTTTTACCAACTGAATATACAAAGATAAATCACACATTCCAATTATGGAGGTATATATAACCCGAGGGTAGAAAAAAACCTCCTATAGAGGCAAAAACATGTTCTTGCGATCCTAAGTGTGTGAATACACATCATTACCATAATATATCAACAAATTCTCCCTAGGCAAAGATTTTGTGAAAATATCTACAACATTATCCTTTGTAACACCTTGTAGGTCCACTTTTCTACCTTTTAGATTGCTTATACTATGGGAAAATAGACATTAATTGCATGCAGCTTCTATGCCTATTTTACTCATCTCCTAAATGTGATGATGTAGATTGGAATCCCATAATTCCTAATAAGTTTGATTCCCAAAATTTCTAGCAAGCTTCTTCTTCTTTTGTTTTGAGACACATGATAGATTAAGATGGTTTGGAATTTTTATGGAATGAGCACAAGACATTTCATCTTGTGGATAGATCAACTTGTCGATGAGGACATTGGCTCAATACCTATAGGATGCATCATGCTAATTGTCAAAGGGAAACGTCATTTTTGCTACATAGAGAAACTTTGGAGAGAACGCAAATTATACATAACATCCCTTGGAAGGCGCTCACAAGAATAGAAATATATATCCTTGAAGGAAAGAAAAATCATATTCTAGTTGATCGAGAGTGTCAAGATGATGTAGCTAACATGGTCTCCATGGATGATTTGCTAGAGCTCTAATACCGTTGTGATGAACTAGAGCATTAGGCACACCACATACTATATATATATATATATATATATATATATATATATATATATATATATATATATATATATATATATATATATATATATATATATATATATACATATATATATGTGTGTGTGTGTGTGTGTGTGTATGTATGTGTGTGTAGCTCCTCAGATTAAGAGTGATCTTTGAGATTAAGCTACATATGCATGTAGAATCTATACCATTGCATTTACACCATCCACTACAGTCCACTAGTGGTAGATGTACTTTCCAAATGAGCTAAGGCCCACACAACTCAAATTAATTCTCATTATCTTGAGTGGATATTTCTACAAGGCTCTAGATCTCTTCGGGAAAGGCTCTATCCCCATGCTCCTTATAAGGGTTGAGCCTAAGACCTCCTCCTTACAATCATTGAGACTTGAATAGTAGTCTAAGTAGATTACTTCCTTAATACTCTAGAAGTAATTCTATAATCTTGAGATTTTTGGCTCTACATGAGACTTATCAAACTCGGATTTTACAACTTTTTGAACCAATCAAATGCTCATGTTCATAACTTGTTTTATGATAGGTATCATTACAATTTATGCATACTCCAAGGACTTCTCATTTGTTTGCAGCAACAAGAATGCTTAGGTATTTAAACACTACTATAAATGAAGGAATCTGCTATGCATATGATGATGATTTGCAAATTGAGGCATACTTTGATGCGGATTGGTGTGGATTCAAAGAAGATAGAGGGAAAATAGTTGTTATCTATAGATCCTTGGAAGCAAAGTCATGCCTTGGATTTTGAAGAAGCCTTATTGCCTTTATCATCTACAAAATCTAAGTATAGAGATCTTGCATAATTCTCTTGTGATCCTATGTAGCTCAAGACACAAATGAAAAATGTAATTAGAACTAAGTGTATTTCGAAAGCAAAATACAAATAAGATGGTACTTTAGATAAGTACAAAGCTCGGCTTGTAGAAAAAGGATTCTTGCAAGGGGATTTCATGTCCATGAGAAAATTCACCAAGAGTTTGAATGACTAAAATTTGCAAAGTACCTACATTTGTTGCACATAAAAGATGCCCTATATCAAGATGGATGTAAAATCAATATTTTTGAATGGATACCTCAAGGGGCAAGTTTATGTATCACAACCACCATGTTTTCAGGAACCTCATTTTAAAAATAAGGCTTGTAAACATAAGAAGGTATTATATGGCCTTAAGCAAGCCCCAAGATGTTGTAACCAATGAGTTCACAATATTGCAAAAATCTAGGATTTCAAAACATTTCTTTTGATGCTGATTTATATGCTAGGAAAAAAAGATAAACATCTAGTAATTGTCATCTTGTATGTAGATGATATGATCGTTATAGAGGATCGTAAAGAGTTCATCAAACAAAATGGTGCTAGTCTCCGCAAAGAGTTTGAGATGAAAAATCTTGGGTTACTCCATTATTCTCTTGGCATTGAAGTATGGCAAAGGGATGATGGGATTCTCATATCACAAAAGAAATATGCTATGGAAATCCTTAAAACTTTTTGGATGATGGACTGCAAAGTCACTAGCAGAGTTAATGAGGTAAAGCTTAAACTTTAAACATAGGATGATACACCAAATGTAGATGCGAAGAACTAAAAAATGCCTTTTAGGAGTCTTATCTTTTTGTGTAACATTCTACCAAATATTTGCTATGTTGTTGGAGTATTGAGTAGTTTCTCTAAAAAGTAGTGGCTCTAAGTGAATTATATACATGTGTCGTAATTTTTGTCGTTTCACATGAGTCCAATCGAACTTTGGAAAATTCCTTAGAAAAACCAAAATTTTACAATGATATAATACAATTTTGGAGTTTATTCAAAAAGAGGACTCATGGAGATTAAGGTTAGGTTTGGTAGACTATGTGAACAACCAAAAATAAGTAAAATCAATTAAAACAATAATAGCTAGCTATAGTTCAAATGGAATTTAGAAAATATCTAACTTTGAAAGGGGGTTACTTGGAGTAACTTCCTAACAATTAAGAATGACTTAGAAAGATATTTCTAGTTGTGAAATTGCTTGTAGGACTTGGATTTAAAGAAATATAGGCTAATAACAAGTGGTCCTTCAACTTAGGAGGAAAATATCAATACCTAATAACTTTTTGGTCAGATATGAACCATTTAAGTGGTTGATATTACTTGGTAGCTGAAATTTCTGTTATGAAGCCTCAAAATGATAGATTGACTTGTCATCAATGCCCTTAAGCTTTGCGCTAAGATTTAAGGATTGAATTTTTAACACTCCCCCTCAAGTCTTGAACTTAAATTTTTCATTTCAATGCTTCTAAGGAAGGTTTTTGCATTTGAGCCATTTGTACGACTCTCTTGAAATTGATCCTTTGTGTTGGTATGCTCCACCTTGACCTGCTTTGCAATCGCATTCTCTCTAATGACGTATTAGTTACCATGATGTGTTTGGACCTAGCACGAAAGACAAGATTCTAGGCTATGTGTATAGTACTCATATTATCACACATGATAGGAATCTATTCCTTGTGCAAATTACAATCTTGAAAAGATTTTTCAACGACATTGCATAAAAAATGACAATGGGTAAAACTCTAAATTGATATTGAGTTAGATATAGGGGTATTTTTAGCTATTTTTTAGAACTCAAAATATTCTTTTTCTAAACCATGACTACGTGACCATTTCTACATAGCCTACCCAATTTGCATCGCAATAAAAGTTTAGCCTATTATAAGAATAAATTAATTTCTTTTATAGTGACCTTGAGGTGTCTAAGGGCTCTCTTCGTTTCCATTAATACATGCTTAATGTTTTTCCTTGTAATATTTTCATAGTTCAACCATTTAACAATGAGTGTATACAAAGTAAAATCTTCAATATCGTCTAACTCCTATGCATAAAAATTATATTCACCTCCAATGGATTTTAAGTTTTTTATTTGCAATTACGTATGCCATAATTTTCTAGTAGATTAAGAATAGAATCCTTTCGCATAAGGTATACGCCTTCCCTTTTGCACATTACTTCTATGTCCAAGAAAAACTTTGATTCTCCAATATATGAAATATTGAGTTCTTCTCCAAACTTATTCTTGATTTCTCTACTGTTTGCTTCATTATCTCATAAGAATAAGGTCATCAAAGTAAATGAAATGTAGACAACAAGATTAGCTTCCTTCTTCATGTACAATGATAGGCCTACATCAATTTTTCTTATAGCCACATTTAGCCAAGTATTCTTCAAAAATTTGGTTTCAAATCCTTGAGACCATAAAGATCCTTCTTTGATATGAAAACATGATGAGGATACCTCTAGTATTCAAAGCCTTCAAACTACTCCATGAAGACAATCTCTTTTAGGTCACCATTCCAGAAAGCATTCTTGGCATCTACTTGTTGGATCTTCCAATTGTTCGAGGCTACAATTGGAATGAGAGTTTCTTACTATAGTCACTCTTTCTATAGGAATGAAAGCTTCTTCAAAGTGATTTCTATAGTTTTATGTAGAACTCTTGGCCATCAACCTAATTTTATACCTAAACATGCCATTATCCAAATTCCTTTACCTTGTATGTCCATTTATTTCCCATCACCTTCATGTCCTTAGTCTTGGGAACCAATGAAAAAGTTTGATTATCCTTCAATGATTTTACTTCCTCTTGCATGGACTGTTTTCATTCTTCATGCGTGATTGCATTCTCAAAAAAATTATGCTCTTCACATGCAACAAGATCATGTATGAATAATATTTGAAAACCATGTCATTCTTCTATAGCCATTAGTGAGATTGAAAAATAAGTACTCTCCCAATGAGGACTCCTTCCTTGGAACTCATACATAATTGTGAATGATGTGCAATGGAGATCTACTACTTTATGTACACTTCTTGATTGGAATCCACTTGTCATTTGCATAGCCTTCACTATTGGATTTTAAGGTCTAGAAAAGCATATGAATGGCACAAGGAAGAAGAAGAAGCTTGCATCACAACACAATATAGAATGTATTAGAAAGTGAATGCATAAAAATAAGTGACCCATTAGGGTTATTGGTGTATATTCAAGCTGAGGGAAATAAACCTCTTAAGGAGGGGTAAAGGTGCTCTAATTGTCCTAAGTGTGTTCGTACAGATCCCTCCCATAATATATTAATAAATTCCTCCCTAGGAGTGATATCATGAACACGATGCAGGCACTCATGTATAAGGAAGTGCTAAGGTATGTGGAAAGAGATCCATCTAGAAAGGAAAGTAAGCCCAAAGAATTGCAAAAGACCACGAAATTCTCCCTAGTAAGTGCCTTTGTGAAGAGGTTTGCAACATTATCATGTCTCGGCACATAAGGCAAACTAATATCTCTAGGAGAGAACATATCCTTGACATAATGGTAGTGAACCTAGATGTATTTGTGTGAGCATAGAACAAAGAGTTCCTCACAACTTCAAATGCACTCTAATTATCCGTGAAGATAGTGGTGATCAAAGAGTGACCAACACTCAAATCAACCAAAAGATGGGTGAATCACACACACTCAACATTAGTTATGAAAGTTGCCCTATACTGAGCCTCACAACTAGAAGTGGCCACACTAGGTTGCTTCTTGACCAAACAGAGATATGCATGAGCTACCAAGCATGAAGCAAAAACCACTCATGGAAATTCATCCATTTTGAGTGAGAGAAAAACATGCAAATCACACCATAACGGTCATCCTTCAGATAAACAATCTAAGTATTTTAGTAAACCTTAAGTGGGGAAAGATGTGCTTAACCAGCCACAAATGCTTGACACCTAGGCAATGCATAAGCTTGTTCATTCAAGAGACAACAAATTGAATATGAGGCCTAGTTATGCATAACAAAACTAAGCAGTCAAAAGTCTGGTGATAGAGGACACCATCAAATGTATCTCTAGCATCATGGACACCATCAAATGTATCTCTAGCATCATGAAGAGTCAAATGTAAACTTGTCTCTATAGGAGTGCAAATAGTTTTACAATCTTCGAGGCCAAAATCTTGCAATAATGTGTTGATATATATATATATATATATATATATATATATATATATATATATATATATATATATATATATATATATATATATATATATATATATATATATATATATTATTTTATACAAGGAGATTTCTCCATCATCTTGCATAAATTAAGTTCCCAAATAATGATGCAAATGCACAAAATCTAACATTTCAAAATACGAATGCAAATCATCCTCAAATTCAGCAATATGCTTCTCATTAGGACTAGTGAGTAGCATGTCAACAACATATACAATGATGATGATGAGAAGAACATCATGTGCACGCTTAGAATATAAGGTGCTCTAAGTTGGACTATTCTCAAAACCATGTGCAATCAAGTAGGCATGTATCGTTTTCGTATCAAGCATGTGGTGATTAACTTCATACCATATAATGTCTTTCAACCTACACACTTTGTTTTCATGCTCTTTCTATACAAAAACACGAGGCTGAAATACATAAAATTCTTCATCTAAGTCACCATTCAAGAACAAAATTTTAATGTCCATAGATTATAAGTTCCAAGCATGATGAGCTACAAGTGCACAATGGTGGCCATTCAACGTGTAGGAGAAAAGTAGGATGAAAATCCATGCCTCTTTCTTGAGCATAACCTTTGGAAACAAGACTAAGTTTATACATGTCAAATGTTCCATCAAAAATCTTATGTTTCATCTTCTATACCCATTTAGTGCAAATACACTTTTTTCCTAGAGGAAAAGTGAGGCCAAGGAGTTATAAGTTGTGCCTGAGCCATATGTGAAAGTGGAAACCGAATCATTTTTGGAGCATCAAAATCCACAGATTCAAGAGTTTCATATAGCTCACGCCAATAGAGCACTAGAATATGCATATTGAAAATTTTTAAAGGAGCCATCTAAATTTGATCAATAAAAGAAATTTAGACATCGAAGTAGCCTCCCATTAGATGTAGGAGCGAGATAGAACGATATTAAAGGGAGCCCTCTATTGACCTAAGAAGGCAAAGGAATTTTAGAAACATTACATTAAGGCACTTCTTATACAATTGCATTTCTTATACTTTCTAAGTGTATGAAGCCCTTGACCTCGGGACTCAAGAAGTTTCTTCACACGAAACTTCAAAAACACACTTAATAAACATCCCAACTCCCTAATCCTTGTCGATACACACATTCCTTGAATGATCCAAACTAACAGTAAAAGTAAAAAGAATTGGGAAATTATTTTGCTTGGGAAGATCAATGAAGGGGTATATATGTGCATCAATTGAATTATTATTTTGGTTTTTGAACATTGAAATGAATAAGGACTTGCATAACAATATTTGGGAAAGCGTTGGAGGGGGGAATCAATAGCATTCTTTGAGTTTTAAATTGATTAAATAATTCTTTATTCTACATAAGCACTAAAAGTAGGCACATCACACGAAATAGTCATGCTTCTATTGGAAAATTCTATTGCGGATTATATATATTCTTTTTACTTATAAGCCAAAGTGTATCCATGCGCATCCCCTCTTGAAGGATAGAACTACATTTGGATTTCGCCATCTATACATGCATTTGAGATTGGAAAAACCTTAGGCCAAAAAGGAAATTATCAAAAGCCATATTTCTTCAATCCAACGTAGCCCTTTATTCATGCACATAAATTCTTTTTGAGTAGTGAGTCTGATTTAAGTTGGGACTACATGGCGGCTTTAAAGGACATGCATACACACCCCCTGAATCCTACAACAGAGGGATGGCCATCAATTAGAGAAATTAATCTTAAAGCCCTAGAAGTTCAATGTCCATTGGATGGGCAGCTATCTAGAAGGACGAAACCTTAATTTCTTAACAATTCATCCACACCTTATAGTTAAATTTTGCAATGAACATTGTAAGGATAAAGAGGAAAATCTCTACCTTTTCACATCTATTCCAAAACATGCAAATGATAAGGGTGAGATACTAAATTTGGTTGACATGGGTGATGATGAAACACCTCCAATTCCACCCACACTAATAAAGGGAATGTCTGTAGTAGGCATCTGCATGCTTCAAGTTTTGAAATCAAAACCTTCATGCAGGGACATCTACTTGGAAAGAAATAATCAAAAGGGGTATTGGACCAAGAATGCGGCTACTTCTCTTGCCAAGAGAGTGGTAGTGTATGTGTAACAAAACAAGTAGATTCATTCTCTATTGCCCAAAATCAAAGACAAAGCATTCAACTCTTACTGTGAAATTGTAGAACCTAAATGATCTTTTGCGGGACCTAAGTCTCAAAATTTTCGTGATCATTTAGGGTGTGAAGGAAAAACACTAGAAGTAGGCATACAATTAGTAGGAAACCTTTGAAGGTTCCATTAGACACCCTTCACGAGAAAGTAACTCAAGCTTTCCTGAGGCACCTTGAGATAGATTCCAAGGAAGAGTGCCACTAGAAAAGTAGCATGTTTAGCCAACACTTGTTTACGGGAAATAAAATGAGAAAGTTAGCCCTCTACTGACTAACCTTGCACTTAGAATACAAGACCCAAGAAGTCTCCTTCAACCATTCCAAGTAGAAAAATTCACGAATTGTTTTTTAGCATGGGTCTACTGCTCCTTATGATGAGAGCCAAATTCAATAAAGATTTATGGTTAGAACAAGTCATATATGCTTTCACTCAATATGAGGCATTTGGCTTAACCTTGATTTGAGCATTGTTTTCATAGTTTCAACCATTGATGATAAATATGTTCAAGAATCTAGAATCTCTCATGGAAGAATTCATAGGTGAGTTTTCAAAACGAGGGTTTAAGCATGACTCAATCAAGGCAACTAAGAACATGATATGCCTCTTTTGTATTAGCAATCACCTCCACCTACAAAGGTTGTGCAAGTCAAGTATGATAAGGAAAATAATGAAAGGATGATCATGCAAGCACTAGCAAGTACTAGAAAGCACTAACAATGATTCCACTTAGACTATTAGTCTAGTGCAAGTATCTATTATGTAGATAAAAGAGCTATTTAGATTAAAAAATGCACAAAAACTGCACCTACTCCTAAATTTCCATGCTGTAGATGTAGTAGTGACCACTTCTTGAAGGAATTGAAAGGTAAGTTTCTCTTCAAGAAGTTACACAAGCTCAAGCTAAGGAGAAATAGGATGAGTAGTTGAATGAGGAAGAAGATTCTTAATTTCCTTAATCCTTCATATGGGATAAGAGAAATAAGTAGAAAGAACATGAGGAAACGATTGACCAAAAATGGGAAAGGAGAATAGAAAGGCTAGAAAAAGAACTAAAAGACGCGTACATTAATGTTTCTCATGAAAAATCAATGACATCCAAGAATAAGAAAGTTTTGAGAGAAAGAAAACAGGTTTTGTACTTGGAGATCTATGCCGTGAGGGCTTGGAAATGATATTCAAATTCTATGAGGCTTTGGTAAAGCGTGGTCCTAAGGTGGAAACCCACCATCAAATTCACCCAAATTACTACGTAGAGAAAAAGAGGTTTAGAATGTGCAATCAACTCATTTCAAAGTCACATAACTTTGTTGAAGTAGCTAGCCAACTTATGGAGAAAAAAAAAAAATTAGTTGAGAAACCCATCCTCACTTCGGTGATAGATCAAGAGCTACACTTGTCTCACACAAGAGCTAGGAAGGAAAGAGAATCAAAACAAAGACCCATTGAGAATATAGTTGTACTTGATTCAATCAAATCATTGGATTTGGAACCTATTATTGATATGGTTGAGAAGAAAAATGATGATAGGGTAGGGATAAGTTCATTTATCCCTTACGTATAAGAAAAATGGGCACAATACTTATAGGAGCAAGTTGAAGAAGTAATATGGAAGAAGGAGAGAAAAATTGAGAAGGACCACTGTTGAAAGAGGTTCAAGATCTTGAAGAGTCCCTATTTTTGGAATACCCCTTGATTGAGTGTGCATCATTTATTTATCTCAAATTAGAAGAATAAAATTATGGACACCTCATGAAATTGCCAAAATATACACGAGAGTACGAAAGAGAGTCCATAGTTGAAAAGGCAACTTTGATTAAGTTTCCCTCAAGAAAAAGCGATGAAGAGCACACCAATCATAGAACTATTAAAGAATATCCAGATCGAATGCAGTTTAAATGTAGAGGAACTACTGTGTGCAAAGCCACACTTATGGAAAATAATGGCCAAACATTTGGATTCAAGTAGTCGAGCTGAACCTTGTCTAAATCTAAACTAGATAGTATGAGTATGAAAGAGGTGAATGTTCACAAGATATGAGAATATAGCGAAGGCGATCAAGTCAATACTTGCCTTCCTATCTCCTTCAAGGAGCACGCTACAAAATTAGTCTTAGGTAGTTGCAAAAATATAGCAATACACTCTAAATACTTATGGGAAAAGTGGGAAAAATTTGCACTATTCCCCACTTATCTAAAATTGCAATTGGCTAATAGACACATTGAGCAACACATTGGTTTTCTAGAACACATGAAAGTGAACACTTATGGACTTGATTTTGATCAAACTAGATATTTGCACTTATCAGACTAGATATTGATTAGACTAGATAATTATGAGATGATTCTAGGAAGACAATTGATTCTTCAATTGAGAGTGGAGCAAGATTGGGTATCAATGCTCTATATCTGCACACATGGGAATAGCTACTAGAAACACTCTCCCACACATTTGAGCACAAAGATGTTCTTCCATCCAATGGAATATGCAAATACTAATGTAGATGATTTCATCTCAAACAAATCATCAAAATCTGAGTCTTTGATGGATGAGGGCATGAATTTGTGGATTTGTAGGAAAGCTTACAAAGAAGATCAATGATTAGCATGAAGAGATCTTACAAATATTGTAAATAAGGATAGGTCATTCTAAGACCGAACATATGTTCCTCAATGCTTCAAGGATAAAGATTTGGACCTCCTAGCTAGATGAAAATCATAGCTTCCATGGACATCTCTATGAATGATAATACTCTAAGAAAACATTGCGATGCTCAAGGATATGGCATTACTAGATTTTTTTTGCTACCCAGTCTCTAGGAAATTAAGGAAGGAGAGAATTATTGGTTCAAGATGACAGTTTTATGATGATGACTTAGTTTCTCTTCATATGGAATCTAATGTTGATTGAAACAATGAGTTCTTGATAAAATTTCATGAGGATGATTTTGTTAGGGATCCCATAAAGCATCCATATCCTCTGTACAATGTTGAGGAACCAAATGAAGAAGATATTACATCAATAGAGATAAAGTTAGATGACTTTGAACCTCCTAAGCATTTCAAGAAATATGAGATAGAAAGTCAAAAAGTAGTAGCTCTAAGATCTTGAAGAGAGGTCGAAATGGGAGAATATTATGACAACCAAGAAATAAAAAATAAGGTGGCATTCATGACATATGATGGAGAAGAAAAGTTCACATATATTGGAAAACGCATATCAACAAGCATTCATGAAAATATCATAAAAAATGTATCGTAATATAGATTTGGAACTAGAGGAACAATTGCACTTAAATTTGAAAGGGTTTTAGGGTATAGAAGGCGAATCAAGGATATTTCTATAGAAGGGAAGAACCATTCATGATTGTGCTAGCGTGCAAAGAATATTCCAACTTCATGCCATCATTGATGAGCAAAGAAATCTTTGGCATTATGAGGACGAAGGCCTATACAATCAAGTAGATGATCTAAAAGGAGCTCATGATCCTCAAGCTTTGAGAGTTCGCACAAATGAAGCTATTAGATGACCAACAGCACCTCCACCTTCACCCGGTCTATCAAATCTCAAGGATGCAGTAAAGCGTGATGATTCCAGTTTCTTTTCTAGTTGGAGTTTAGAGAGTGTCCACCCGTTTCCACCCTACAAAAAATGGAGCAAGGAACTATGTATACAAGGTATGGATGAAAGATTTGTAGAATTTGACAAAGAAAACGTATCGCGTAGCTTGGCTAGGTGCTTGCAACTAGGAAAGCAATGTTCATTTTTTACCCAAACGCAACCCCATTCATTCTCATAAAAGAGCATAAGAGGCAATTTGTTTGTTGTATGTTGGAGTTGTGCTCTCCAATCACCATAATATAAAGGTCTAACAACCTCAAACACTTAAATTATCAATTAGGGGAGCATACTATGACGCTTGCCCTTTTTTTATCAATGGAATCCAAGATCCATCATTCAAATATTAGAATATTCACTATTATACCATGTCCCCTCACAATATATTAAAATTTCTATATTTTTTTAAGTAGTTCGTTTAATGGTGTAATTATGGATAGAGATAAGATTTTTTAATGATTCTTGTGCACAAAGTGTGCTATTTCTATAAGGAAGAAGGTTAAATTCAAGTTTCAGCAATCGTACCCCATTGATGAGAGAATCAAGATTTTGGTAGATTCACACAATATAGAGAAAATAGTTCATACCTTGACTTTACAATCTTGGAGGATGAAAGTAGAGTCATGAAAGTATTTTACACACATAAAACAATTGCTCATAGAGATAAATCTATGAAAAGTACTCAGAAAATCCATTTTAAAATACCATGAAAGCTTATTGACGAGAATGGAATGTTGCAAAGAGCTGTGTAATTCTCGTTAATTATCCAAAACAAGTGTACAAATAAGTGTGTTTACAAAGTAAATAAAATTCTCTTATAGTATTTTAAGTGTCTATGTTCAAACTTGAAATAGCCCTTCTAAGCTTGAAATGTAAAGTTATATTGTATAGAGAGCTCTAATAGGTATACAAAAATTATATATTATGCATCTAATCTACAAAAATACTCTTAATTACAATAGTTGGGATAATTTATCATAATAAAGATACAAGTTTCTTTTTTCTTTCTATTAGAAAAACTTGCTATTGGTAGCTGATTTGTCATTCCCAAAATTCTCTCCCTCATTGACTTTTGTCATCCTTGAAAAAATTGATAAATTCTCTACGTCATTGACTTTTGTCATCCTTGAAAAAAATGATATAAGATTGTTTTTATTGTTTTTTCTTTCTTTGGTACACGTGTGCTATTAGGTCATGAGTCTTTAATCATTCAATTCTTCTTGTAGTCCAATCATAGTTTTGAACCTATCTAGCTTTACTCCATTCAATGCCTTGGTCATCATATCATGGCACATTGTTGGGGAGTAGATACATATGAAAGTTTAATCTCCTTGTGATCTTTTCTCTAGCATAGTGATAGAGAACTTCTATATGTTTGCTCCTAGCATGGTGGATTGCATTAGCTTCAAGATTAAGTGAGCTAATGTTATCCTCAAATATTAGAGGAATAGAACACTTGAGAGGTAAATTTGAGTACAAGCTCTTAATCCACATTGCTTCTTGATTTGTATTGGCTAATCCTTTGTTTTAGCATTAGTTGATGAGAGTGCAATTGTGGGGTTTTTCTTTCATGACCACGAGATAAGTTCAATACCTACAAAGGTAGGATATACTCATGTACTTCTCCTATTATCTTTTGAACCTACCCAATCTACATTAAAGAAAATTTTTATGTTTATATGAGATGTATATGGGTAATATAGACCTTCATTAATGGTTACCCTCAAGTAATTGAGTTTCCTTTTGCCTCCTTGTATGTGAAGTTTCATAGGAGTGTGCATAAATTGACTTAGGACACTTACGCTATAGCAAAAGTTACCTCTAGCCAATCTCGAATAGTTCAAACTAATCCACATTCATATTTGAATGTAACAAAGTGCTTACTTACCCCCAATGATGCCTCCTTTGTTGAATTCCAAACATCCATGTGTACAAGCTCAAGTAAATGATTATTATAGGTATTCTCCTTGAAATCCAATGTGCTTTGCTTTCCTCATTGAAAAGCCTCACACAAATAGTTTATGTCCTCACAGTGTAAGTCAAGAAGCCCTTAATCAGTGTTGTTCCTCTAGATATCTTCTATACTCTAAACATTAATGTGACCTATCATTTTGTGAAAAACTTCCAAGATTGGAATCCTCCTCGATCAAGGATGAAAATAAGAGGTATAAGTTTAATTTGGGTTTAGCTCCAAGGTAAATTGTCTCCTTGCATCCTCTTTCTTGAGTTCATCTTACCCTTGATGTATGTGCCTCTTCCATTTGTGTATATTATCCACGATGGCTGTAAGTTATTAAATTTCCCTTGCCTTGGGTATCAAATGTGAGTTGGTGTCAAATCTACTCTAATACCACTATTTGAAATGATTCTAAAAAATCCACGAGTAACTAAAAGTTTGTGTGACCCTCACTTGCTATGCACATTATACTTCTCCACACTATTTCTTGCAAGATTCAAGAATGACATAGAGAATTACATTGATGTTTTCAAATATATATGTTACCCTTACACCTCTTAAACAAAATTTATCTCACTCAAAATGTTCAATCAATGCCTCTATCCTACACATAACCCTTTGCAACAAGCCTAGCCTTATACCTCTTAATTGTTCCATCAGGTTGAGGCTTCAGCTTGTATACCCACTTAGTGTTGATGGCCTTCTTGCCAGGAGGAAAGTCACATAAAGACCATGTACCATTTTCGATGATAGCATCATATTCATATTGCATTGCAATCATCTAATGTTGAAACTTTTGTGCTTCATCAAAAAAAACTGGCTCAGCCTTATCACAAAGACTAGAGGTAGGCATAGCATAGAAATCTGATGCAAAAGAGGCACTATGAGAGCATGAACAAGTACGGTATCACAGAGATGCATCTAATTTTCTTTCATGCAAAGTTTGCACTAGCCACTTTGGCATAGTTTCTGCCTTCTGAGTATCAGCTCTCTCATCAACAAGTACATCATGGAAATTTGCATAGAAAATTGAATCATCTACATCATCACATGAAAACTATATAGGCTGAGAAGTTGCCTCAATAGGACTAGCACTTTACTATCCACCTATAAAAAGAGGTAGCAAAGTATCATACATGTCTTTGGAGCTAACAGATGTCTCCTTCATACATGAAAGTAAAGAATGAATAGCATCTTCCACAAAAAAAACATCATGGTTAACCAAAATGTATTTAGTTTGTGGATGATATAGATGATAGCCTTTACTTTCAAAACTGTACCCAACAGAAATACATTTTACTACTTTCTCATCTAGTTTCCTACAATGTTGTTCAGACACTAATGCATATGCCAAACAACCAAAAAAACACAGATGAGCAACAGATGTCTTGCAACAATTCCAAGCCTCATATGGAGTGATGGATGCTAGTGCTTTGGTGGGACACCTATTAAGTACATATGATGCACACATGACAACCTCAAGCCAAAAGCTATGTGGTAAAGCCTGACTCTTGACCATACACCTCACCATCTCCATGAGTGACCTATTCTCCTATTCAACAACTCCATTTTGTTGAGAAGTATATGGCACTATACACTAATGTTTTATCCCATGTTCAGCCAAAAATGCATCAAAGTTAGAAGACATATATTCCCCCCTCCATCAGAATGGAGGGTGCCAATTATACATGCTAACAGATTTTGAGCCAAAACCAAAAACGGTTTGCAGCACATGAACACTTCAGAATTTTCTTTCAATGGGTATACCCGTGCATGCCTAGAGAAATCATCAATGCAAGTCATGAAGTAAGGATAGTTTGCAAAAGAGGGTGTCTACATAGGACCACACACATCACTATGAACAAGTTGCAATTTCTGAGTAGCTCAAAGTGAATCATCTTTTGGAAAGGAGGAACACTACATTTTGTCCAAAATACAGCCTTCACATAGATGTTTTTTGGTGCCTCAAGTTTGGGCAAAGAGCACATCATTTCAAATTTCTATAGGCATAGCAAACTAGCAAAATTCAGATGACAAAAGCGTGCATGCCAAAGCTTTGCATCTAACATAGCCTGAGAATCATGTACTGCACATGCTAAATCATTCATAGATTCTTCATAGTCTATGAGCTTATTCAACCCATGACATAAAATGCCAAAAGCAATAATCATGTCGCCGTTTGACAGACCATGAAGTGTAGATCTGTCATCAACAAATTTCACAACCAAGACAATCTTGGCTAATGCAGAAACTAATAACAACTTTTTCTTGAACCTTGGCAAAAATAAATCATCCCACAAAGTTAAAGAACTACCATCAGTACTAGTCAGAATGATCTTACCAACTCCCATGATAGGATTTGATCAGTTGTTGGCACTGTTGGAGCAAGTCTATGACAAGCCTAAGTATTGGCTTGAGTCCCACAAAGTCTTAGAAGAAGCTTTAAAAAGAAGACTATGTAAAGTTCACTTGTGAACTACCTCTTGTAACTTTTGAAGAGTTTACTTAATGTAAAAGTAAGAGAATCTTAAGTGGTTGAGTCCACTTGATCAAGAATGGAAAGAGGAGCCACGAATTTGTGATTTGTGTTAGGTAGAGAATCAAATCAATCATTGATTGATTGGAGAGTGCTTGGTGCATCATTTTCAGTGATTTAACTTGGTAAAGTTAGCTCTATAAGTCTACTATATGCTCACAAAGTTTCATGTCATTTGGATGTTGCAATCTTCAGTTAGGTTCATTTGAAGTCAACAGGGTCTGTTCATCTTCACTTCTCTGTCAGGTACCCGACTTTTTCACTCATCTTGTCAGAGCCATTTCTCAGTGGTTACTTATCGAAATTCAGTGATTTAAATCTTGTTGGATTTAGCTGACTGTCTAGTATAACCATACAAATTTCATAATCATTGGAGTTCTACATTTTGAGTTATGTTGATTTTTCTGCTCACTGGTCTATTTCCGTAGCAGCCCGTGAAAATTGGGATGATGTCATCACTTGTTAAAACTCATTCTCAGTGTATGGTTCATTATTTTTGATGAGATTACTCTTGAAAGTTAGCTCTTTAAGTTGCCTAGACTTCCCCAAGAGGAATTGAGCTAATTGCTGCTGTGCTCAGAGAACTATGTAAAACACTGCACAGGTGTATGAACCAAGAATAGCAAGTTTTCACCTCTGAGCTAACTCCAACTTATCTGTTTTGATCTATCTTTTTGAGAGTGATCTTCCAAGGTACATAGGGTGTCTAATACATCCATTGGTAAGCTAAAAGGGCCCACCATATACTCTTGGAGTTCATTTGGCTGGTGTAGATCAAGGATTTTGCAACACCTCTTCATCTTCAAGCACATACCTATCCATCGCTTCACAGTGGTATTAGAGCAAGGTTGGACAACATGGCAGATGGATTTCCTTCATCAATTGACAAATTGGATAGAGGTAATTACTCAGCTTGGTCATTAAGAATGGAAGCTTATCTCTAAGGTAGAAGTTTATATGGTTATGTGGTTGGAGATGAAGTTATGCCAAGTTTTAGGAACAAAAGTCAACCAACACAAGAAGAGCAAGAAAGATTGAGCACATGGTGTTCCAAGGATGCACTTGCAAGGTCTTATCTCCTCAACTCTATCTCACATTTTTTGTTGCCTCACATTAGAAGTTGTAAGACATCTCAGGAAGTGTGGGATGCACTTGAAGCTTTCTTTTCTTCAAGTACCAAAGCTAGGAAGCATCAACTATGGCTGGAGTTCACAACTCTCAAGAAGGCTCCCAAACAAAATGTGACTGATTTTGTCACAAAGCTCAAGGACATAGCGGATCAGTTGGGAAGCATTGGAGAGGTAATAGATGAAGAGCAAATTGTAAGGCAGGTCGTCAATGGCTTGAAGGCAGATGATAAGTGGGAAGCATTCACCACAACTATGGATTTGTACATGGACATGCATGTACCTGATTTCAACACACTCATTGGACAACTACTTACTCAAGAGGCAAAGCTTATCAAAAATGGAGAAAGCTCTAAAGGTAATCAATCTTCAGCTCTATACACGGATAAAAGCAAGTCTAAAGATAACAAAGGAAAGGCAAAGAAAGTGGATGATGAAGCAGGTACATATCAAGCTAACTATGCAGGTAGAGGAAGACATGGCAGAGGTAGAGGAAGAGGAGGTAGACAAGGCAAGGGGAGATCCCAAGACTCCAACTCATGTTCTATTTGTGGATTAACTAATTCAACTGAAAATTGCTTTAGGAATTCCAGGAATCAAAGAGGCAGAGGATACAATAGAGGAAGTTATGGCTACTCAAGAGGAAGGTTCAATAACTACCATGGCAACTACAACAACTACAATCATTCAAACTATCAAGGAGGCTACAAAGGAAGAAGAGACTACAATAACTACATAGAAGACTCAAACAAAGAGGATTCATTATTGATCATGAACATGGCTATGCCACAAGGTAAATCTGATGAGAATGTTTTCTACATAGATTCAGGTTGTTCAAATCATGTGGCAGGAAATGTGGCACTCCTATCAGATTTAGAAGATCCAAGGAATAAGCATGAGGTACAAACACGAGATGATACAAAACATCCTGTGGAGAAAATAGGCAATGTCAAAGCACCTGATGGAAACATCAACCTACTCAGTAAGGTACTCTATGTCCCTACCATTACAAAGAATTTGATAAGTGTTGGGCAGATAGTAGAGAAAGGGTTGCAAGTCAGGTTCACAAAAGCAGGAGCATTTGTTGAAGATCCAAGTCAAGGATTCAGAAGAATTGCAAAAGGTGAAAAGACAGGTAGATTGTTCACATTTGAATAACAGGACACTAGAAACATTGCTCTCTTTAATTATGGTAGTCAGACACTCACAGAATTGGAAGTATGGCACAAAAGGTTAGCACATATTGGTGAAAGGTCATTAAAGCAAATCTGCAGGGACCAAAGTGAACTTGGACTTCCTAATTTGTCAAAACAACATATGATTTATAAGTGTAGTGCATGTCAATTTGGAAAGTCTCACAGGTTACCATTCATGAAGAAAGGTTATATGCATGGAGATCTCTTGGAGTTGGTCCATACAGATGTATGGGGACCTAGCAAGGAAGCTTCAATATCTGGATCAAGGTATTATGTTTCCTTTATTGATGATTGTAGCAGATGGACTATCCTATTCTTTATGAAAAACAAAGATGAAGTTTTTTCATGTTTCAAAAGATATTTGGCTCTTGTAGAGAATCAAACAGGTAAATCACTAAAAAGGCTAAGGTCAGATGGAGGGGGAGAATACTTCTCCCATGAGTTTGATTCTTTTCTTCAAGAAAGAGGAATCAAAAGAGAGGTAACTACAAGGTACACTCCTGAGCAAAATGGAGTGGCAGAAAGGAGGAATAGGACAATTGTTGAAGCTGCAAGGTCTATGTTAAATGAAAAGCATTTACCTAATTACTTATGGGCTGAGGCTGTTTCTATAGCCACTTACTTGATTAACAGGTTGCCTTCAAAATCCCTTGATGGGATGACTCCATATGAGGCTTGGAATGGAAGAAGACCAAGCTTATATCATTGTAAAATTTTTGGAATGGAAGAAGACCAAGCTTATATCATTGTATTGCTTTTGCTCATGTTCCTTCACAGGTTAGAGGCAAGATGGACCCAAAGGCAGAAAGGTGTGTATTTATTGGATATGACAACAATCAAAAGGGCTACAGGTTATACAACCCTACCAACAAAGGATTCTTGGTAAGCAAAGATGTAGTTTTTGATGAGAACAATTCATGGTATGAAGATTCATGCAGGAAGATCAATTTACCATATGATCTTGAAGAAGATTTTCCAAAGCTCTGTAGAGAACAATCAAAGATTGAAGAACAAGACACCTCAGAGGATGATGAAGAATCTCACATGGAAAAGATCAAAGCATGGAAGTCTAAAGGTAAAGCAAAATTGCAGGAACTTGGACATGAGGCAGAATCATCACATCATGGCCTAAGAAGATCTATGAGGGAAAAGAAAAAACCAGAAAGGTATGGGTTTGACACCTCATTAGTAACTAAACATTCTATCTACATAGCACAGGACATAAACCAAGAGGAGCCATCATCATTTGAAGAGGCCAAAGCAAAAACAGAATGGAAGCATGCAATGAAGGAAGAGATTGAAGCACTTGAGGAAAACAACACTTGGGATTTGGTGCCCAAGACTTCATCCATGAAGGTAATAGGCTCAAGATGGGTCTATAAACTCAAGAAGAATTCTGATGGTTCCATTAACAGGTATAAGGCAAGGCTTGTAGCAAAAGGCTTTTCACAAACTCAGGGAATTGATTATGAGGAGACCTTCTCTCCTGTGGCAAAGATGCCTACTATTAGGGTTTTGCTTAGTATTGCCTCTTCCAAGAATTGGAAGATACTTCAACTAGATGTAAAGAATGCATTTTTGAATGGTTGGATAACAGAAGAGGTATATATGGCACAACCACCTGGTCTTGAGAATCAAGTTTATCCTGATTATGTGTGTAAACTTAACAAAGCATTATATGGTCTCAAGCAAGCTCCAAGAGCTTGGAATTTTAGGCTTGTTTCAATCTTGCAGGACAAAGGCTTTCAACCAAGCAAGGCAGATCCTTCACTCTTTATTAAAAAGAGTAATTCTGAGGTCATCTACCTATGTGTATATGTAGATGATATTATATTGACAGGAAATGATGCAGATGGCATGAAGAAGATCAAAGATCAGATGAGAGAAGAGTTCAAGATAAGTGATTTGGGTTCACTTACCTACTTCCTAGGTTTGGAAGTTGTCTACAAAGATCATGGTTTGTTTCTCACTCAAAGAAAGTACATTAAGGACATGTTGGCAAAACTCAAGATGCAAGATTGTAAGATTGCAGGTACTCCAATGGAGGTCAATCACAAATTGAGCTCACATGAAGCTGAACTCATAGAGGACATCACATCATATCAAAGTCTAGTGGGTAGTCTCAACTATGCCACATTGAGAAGAGTAGATATATGTTACAGTGTGAGTGTGCTAAGTCAATTTATGCACACACCAAGGAAACCACATATGGATGCTGCTAAAAGGATTCTCAAGTATCTCAAAGGAACCATAAATGAAGGACTTTATTATCCTTATGTATCTCATTTAGGTTTGAAGCTATTTTCTGATGCAGAAGATAGAAGGAGCACTTCAGGTTATCTTACCTTTGCAGGTTCAAAGCTTATTTCATGGTCATCCAAGAAGCAACCCACAGTTGCTCTCTCTTCTACTGAAGCTGAATATAGAGGTCTTGCCATAGCTACACAAGAAGCTATGTGGATGAAGACATTATTCAAAGATCTTGGATTGGAGTTTGGAACTCCAACTATTTTTGGTGACAATATGAGTTCTATTCATTTGGCTGCTAATCCTATTTTTCATGCAAGGACTAAACATATTGAAGTTCATTATCACTATGTACGAGAAAAGGTTCTAAGCAAAGAGATTCAAATATCATATGTGTCCACTCATCAACAATGTGCAGATATTCTAACCAAAGCATTGGATGGTACAAAGCTTTGCAAATTCAAGGCTATGATTGGTTTGCAGGTAATCTTGGAAGATTGAAGACATCAAGCATACTTGGCTTGAGGGGGAGCTGTTGGAGCAAGTCTATGACAAGCCTAAGTATTGGCTTGAGTCCCACAAAGTCTTAGAAGAAGCTTTAAAAAGAAGACTATGTAAAGTTCACTTGTGAACTACCTCTTGTAACTTTTGAAGAGTTTACTTAATGTAAAAGTAAGAGAATCTTAAGTGGTTGAGTCCACTTGATCAAGAATGGAAAGAGGAGCCATGAATTCGTGATTTGTGTTAGGTAGAGAATCAAATCAATCATTGATTGATTGGAGAGTGATTGAGGGAAGTTAGCCTCCCAAACTCAACTATAAATAGATAGCAGTTTTAGTCGTGGTTAGAGAGACCTATGTGAAGACCTCCAAGAGCTGAGCTTTATGCCATATCAAGGTGTGATTACAAGGCACACATATGTATCAGTAAGTCATTGTATTGTACAAGCAATATACTTTCATTTTCATGATTATTTGAGTTCATCTTTCCATGTTCTTGTGAAGTGTACTACTCACTGCCATTACTCTCAGTTTTCTCAGTCAGCTTGCAGAGATGTTTTCTCTGGGCTTGGTGCATCATTTTCAGTGATTTAACTTGGTAAAGTTAGCTCTATAAGTCTACTATATGCTCACAAATTTTCATGTCATTTGGATGTTTCAATCTTCAGTTATGTTCATTTGAAGTCAACAGGGTCTGTTCATCTTCACTTCTCTGTCACGTACCTGACTTTTTCACTCATCGTGTCAGAGCCATTTCTCAGTGGTTACTTATCCAAATTCAGTGATTTAAATCTTGTTGGATTCAGCTTACTCTCTAGTATAACCATACAAATTTTCATAATCATTGGACCTCTGCATTTTTAGTTAGGTTGATTTTTCTCCTCACTGGTCTATTTCTGTAGCAGCCCGTGAAAATCGGGATGATGTCATCACTTGTTAAAACTCATTCTCAGTGTATGGTTCATTATTTTTGATGAGATTACTCTTGAAAGTTAGCTCCTTAAGTTGCCTAGACTTCCCCAAGAGGAATTGAGCTAATTGCTGCTGTGCTCAGAGAATTATGTAAAACACTGCACAGGTGTATGAACCAAGAATAGCAAGTTTTCACCTCTGAGCTAACTCCAACTTATCTGTTTTGATCTATCTTTTTGAGAGTGATCTTCCAAGATACATAGGGTGTCTAATACATCCATTGGCAAGCTAAAGGGGCCCACCATATACTCTTGGAGTTCATTTTGCTGGTGTAGATCAAGGATTTTGCAACACCTCTTCATCTTCAAGCACATACCTACCCATCTCTTCACAGGCACATGTGATAGTATTCCCTGTAGGGGCAGGCTCGAGTGAAGTGAAGAAACTATGCTCGGAGGTAATATGTTTGAATGCACCACTATCAAAGTACCAAACATCTGAGTCTACTATAGACATACACTATTCAAGAGAAGATGGGTCCAAATTGCAAACAATAGTAAACACCCATTCTTCATTCTGCACAAGATTAGCAGACTTTGTTAATGGTATGGAGGCCTCTGCAATAACCATTCTTCAATACCTATATTTGTACGTGTAATAGGATGTTTTCAACACATTGCACAATGTTCCACAATCCTTTTCCAACCAATACATGTTGCATCATATAAGCCCACAATGAGTAATTGGTAGCATCCAACTTATCCTCAACAACCAACATATAGCATAGATCATTACTTTCAATCGTGGCCACTAACCAAAATACACTGATGTAGAAAAATGATTGTATCTAAAAATGTTGAACACAAGTACCTTGATGAGTTCTGCTAAACCTGTAGCAGACTTCAAGATGCTTATATTCGCGAACCGAAGCCAGGATATATCTTTGGCACAAAAAGAAAAAACTTCCAAAAAGTACTTCCTTTGCATCAAGTAGATGCCACTCTTTCCATAAACAACTTTAATTCCTAAAATATATTTTAGCTCCCCAAGATTTGAAATTTGAAACTGCTTACCAAGCCTCCTTTTGATATCTTTAATCCTTGTAACATCATTTCCTTTTATGGTGAGCTCATCGACGTATATGCAAATATATACCTCTCTACTTTCTTCCTTCTTCATGTACAATGAAGGATCTGCACTACTTGGGTTGTATCCACACTTAGTTAGATATTCTACCAATCTCTGATTCCATGCTTTTGGTGCTTGCTTCAAGCCATAAAGTGCCTTTTTCAACCTGAAAACAAAGTTTGGATGGTTTTCATCTTCAAATCCAACCAGTTGACTCATGTATACCTCTTCTTATAGTTATCCATTGAGAGATGTTGATTTGATATAATGGCCATCTCCTTGAAGCACCAATTGCTATTAATGTTTTGATTGTTCCTATCTTTGTAATAGGGTTGAAAACGTCAACATAATCTATGTCTTGTGTTTGTTTAAATCCTTTGGCAGCTAATCTAGCTTTATATCTAGCTAATGAACCATCAACATTCCTCTTTACTTTAAACACCCATTTCTTTGGGAAAATCTTCATACCTTCTTTCTTTGGCACTAGCTCCCATGTGTGATTATCTTTAAGAGCTTTGATCTCCTTTTTCATAGCTTGCTTCCATTCCTTTTGTGTGCAAGCTTCTTCATACATCTTAGGCTCTTTGTCTTTGATAACCTACATCACGTATGCAAAACGTTTCGCCATGAAACTATCATAACACAGCCTTTGAGTTGGATACCTTGTCCTTGAAGATCTTCTTTCATTGCCTTTAGAAAGTTGCTTCTTTAACCTATTTAGCTATACCTTCTGAGTGATTATGTCTTCGTATTCTTCTTCACTTGCATCTATCTCACTATTTGGAGTAGCACTTGCTTCTTTGACTCTACTATGAGCTAAATTTGGAGACAAAGAATGACTCCCCCTCCATGTTGAACATTCTTCATTTGATGTAGATGCCTTTGGACCTGAAACCTTTGTTCTTGATTGTTGGATTTCTCTTTGATTTGTTCCTACGTAATCGTCACAATCTTCTTCATGAATCCTTTCCTTTCCTTTATGTTCATACCATGGTCTTAGTTCATCAAAGACCACATCGTGAGAATCTTTCTTCCTTTATTCTAGGGTTGTAACACTTGTATCCTTTTTGCTCCATCAAGTAGCCGATGAAAATGCATTTTTCTGATCTTCGTTCCATCTTTGTTCTAACTTCTTGTGCAATGTGAACAAAGCAAACACATCCAAACACTTTGAGGTGTGTAAGATCAGTTTCTTACTAGAATATACCTCCTTTAGAGTCTAGTGATGTATTCCGGATGTTGTGCAACCTATTCATCAAGCAAATGGCCATTGTGGGAGCTTCCGTCCAATAGTACAATGGTACCTTCATATCATTGAGCATGCATCTTGCAATTTGAGCAATTCTCCTATTTTTCCTCTTAGCTACTCCATTTTGTTGTGGTGTATACCTACAAGTAAACTGCTTTTTGATCCCATTCTCTTGTAGAAAATCTAAAAATTCTTTCGATAAGTATTCTCCTCCACCACTGGACCTTAAGGTTTTGATAGATCTTCTTGTTTCTTTTTCAACTTCAACTTTCAATCTTTTGAATATATAAAACACCTCTGATTTTTGCTTCATACAAAACAGCCATACCTTTCTTGAGTGGTCATCAATGAAGGTGACAGAAAATCTATTATCAGGCATTGATGCCTCTTGGGTTGGTCCCCATACATCCGTATGTATCAACTCCAAGACATTTGGGGCCACATAATTGCTCCTCTTGAATGGTTGCCTGGTTTGCTTTCCTAGTTGAAAAGCTTCACATAACTCATGTAGTCCAATGCTTTTACATTTTTGAAGACCTCCTACCACTTCATGTTTGCTCATGTCCTTCAGCTTTGGAATGTTGATGTTTGCTATTCTTTTGTGCCATAAGTCCAGCTCTGAAATCTTCTTGTTCCCACATTGAATGTACATGAACTTTGCATGTGGATGTTGGAAGTCCAAAGTGAACATCCTTCCTTCTCTTTTAGCTCAAGCAACTAACTTCAAGCCTTCCTTTGGATTCTTTATCAAGCACCCATTCTCATTGAATATGACATGATAACCCTTTTCTACCATTTTTCCTACTGAGATCAAGTTCTTTGAAATTGTAGGAACATGAAGAAAATTAGATAGTACCTTTGCTCTACTTGTATCTCCAAGACTTATATCTCCAATATGTTCAATCATGTGTTGAGTATCATCACTTATTTCAAGACATCCTTTTCCACTTGGTACTTGTAGATTAGTGAAAAAACTTCCTTTGCATGACATATGGTTAGTGCAACCTGAATCAATGTACCAATTTTTGTCATCTTCACAAGAGCTTCTATACTCATGTCTCATTGCAAGTAGTGTGTCCTTGCCTCCTTCACTTGAGGTGCTTCCATAGTTGCTTTGGCTCTTTTGATTGCCTTCATTTGGTCTTCCATTCTTCAGCCAACAATCACTAGCATAGTCTCCTACTTTACCATAATGATAGCATGTTATACCTTTAGGAGAATTGTAGGAGCCTCCGCCTCTTCCTCTACTTCTACCTTGACCTCTTCCTTGTTTGTTGGAATTTGATACATCCTTGTTGTCTTCTGAATTCTTTTGATTGTAGCTGCAATTTTTGTGACCTCTTCCTTTTCCTCTTGAGCCTCCTCTCGAGTTCCTTCCTTTACCTTGACCTGCATATAGCATTTGGTTGTGGCTGTCCTTTCCTTTGGGACTACCAAAGCTAAGCTCTTCTATGACAAGATGAGGGATTAGTTGTTCAAAACCTGGATTTGCATCTTTCAAGTTAATGGATGTTATAAAAGGTTTTGATCTTTCATCTTCTCTCAATCCATTGAGATTATAACACACAAGCTCTTTGTCTTCAACCATTGTGCCAATAGAAGCTAAAGCATCACTTAGCTCCTTAATCTTCAAAGTATATTCAGCTATGGATTGACTCGAACTTCTCTTGATTGTGTCAACTCATTCTTGAGTTGAAGTTTCTTAGCTTTGGTATTTGTTGAATACATCCTTTCAAGAGGTCCCCGAGCATCCTTAGCTTTCTCTAGATGTTGAATATGTTCTACCATGGAATTAGTAATGACTTGTGAAATGAGATACATGATTACTTGCCTCCTTTCGACTTCAGTGGTCGTAGCTTGATTGATTTGAGGTTGAGCATCATCATTGCTTACAATACCCCACAAGCCTTTGCCCATTAGGTACTTGGTCATTCTAAACTTCCATCTTGGTATATTTAACCTTATCCAATTTCTTTACTTGTTGATGCAAGTCAGCAATTGAAGACTATCAAAAACTTTGAGAGTTACCTCGAATAGTTATATTGTCCTTTGCTCTTGCATTTGTGAAGCTCCCCCTTGTTTTGTGGCTCCTCTTTTGCTTTGCTTGAATGCCAACTCTGTTGATGAAGCTTCAGCACCAAGCTTGCTCTGATACCAATTGTGGAGAATGAGTTCTCTTATGCGCAACAAACACGTGTAGTGAACCCTTCTATGTCCAGCACTTGGACATAAATCTGCACCTTAGATAACTTGCTGATCTCAATAAAACACTCAAATGGACTTGTGCATTTAGTCAATCAAATTAAACAAATAGAGCTTTCTAACAAGCTATAAATGAATTAATTTGGACAAGTTTTGATAAAGAAACACAATTGACAAAGATGAACTACGTATCCACTCATAGCTTCGTGAATATGTATTGTTTGATGAGGATATTTGAGATACAAAAGGTACACACAAATATCTTTCCAACAAGCTAAAAATCAAGTAATTTGGATGAGTATTGGTTAGGAAACACCACTAACCAATATAGACCACCTGTGCACACAAGTATACTAAAAAACTAGACTTCACTCTCTGATAGATATCTCACAACATATAAATCCTTTAAATTGAGAATTTGGAACAGAAACAATGCATGCATCGAGATTTCCACCAAACTAAAAAGCAAGCAATTTGGATACATTTTGGTTCATAAATGTAACCGACCAAAATAGACTACCTGTCTACACAGGTATGTTGAAAAACTCGACTTCACTCTTTGACTGCTATCTCATAGAATATGTATGCTTTGAAAAAGATATTTGAGACAGATAACATGCACGAGATACGTTTTCCAATGAGTGCTTAAACACAAGAAATGGTTACATATGCACTACAATATGAGCCTCACAATAGAGTTGTGTACAAAATGACATGCAATTGGAAGGAGTCTATCGGAAGAAAAAATGAGAAAATGACCAGATCCGACTATTGGGAGCTCTTGCCTCTTTCTATCCTTTTTTAGAACGTGCTCCCACTCCACTTTTATAAACAATGAGCATGTGAAGAAGTTTGTGCCTCCTTCTTAACTCACCGCTATGCCAACTACATGCCGCTGACTACAAGGCAGATATTGTAACTTTTACTCATCATGAATTTTGACTGGACCTTTTTTTTTTCTTTTCTCTTCTTTTTCTTTATATTTATACTTGGTAAATTTATCGAAGCATAGCTCATGTGAAAATGAGCTTGTACATTTATCTTCAACATTGCCTCCTAGAAAGAAAGCCATTGGCACTAAGTGGGTATACAAGCTGAAGCATAAACTTGATTGAACACTTGACATGTATAAGGCTAGGCTTTTTGCAAAGGGTTATGCGCAAGAAAGCGGCATTGATTTTGACGAGACCTTTTCTCCTACTTGTCGAATGACTACTATTGGTAGCATTTTTGTACTTGTAGCTCGTCATGGTTGGAATGTACATCAGTTGGACATTAAAACAACATTCATGAATGGTGACTTGCATGAAGAAGTGTATGATTTTGAGCCCCGTGGCTTTGTGTAGAAAGGGCATGAAAACCAAGTGTGTAGGTTAAAGAAGACATCATATGGTTGAAAGCGAGCACCACGTGGTTGGTATGAAGAGATACATGCCTATTTGATTGCACATGGTTTTGAGAACAATCCAATTGAAAGCACCTTATATGTTAAGCATGCTAATGATGTGCTTCTGATCATTGTTGTGTATCTACATTAGTTGGATATTTAAACAAGATTTTTGAATGGTGACTTGCGTGAAGAAGTGTTCGTTTTTCAGCCCCATGGCTTTGTGAAAAAATCGCATGAAAACCAGGTGTGCAGGTTAAAGACAGAATTATATGGTCTAAAGCAAGCACCACGTACTTTGTATGAAAAGATACATGCCTATTTGATTGCACCGGGTTTTGAGAACAGTCCAACTAAAAGCACCTTATATGTTAAGCATGTGAATGATGTGCTTCTGATATTTGTTGTGTATGTTGATGACATGTTGTTCACTAGTCCTCATGAGAAGCATATTGCTGATTTCAAGGCTGATTTGCATGCCTTATTTGAGATGTCAGATTTGGGGCATTTGTATCATTATTTGGGCATTCGGTTTATGCAAGTTGATGGCGGAATAGCTTCGTTTCAAACAAAATACATAAACACATTATTACAGTGTCTTGGCCTTAAAGACTCTAAACCTATTGCCACTCCTATGGAGATAGGTTTAGGATTGAGTCTTCATGATGCTGGAGATTCATTTGATGTTGTTCTCTATCAGCATGCTATTGGATGCTTGATTTACTTATGCATTACTCGGCTAGATACTGAGTTTTCTTTCTCACAGATGAGCAGGTTTATGCATTGCCTAGGTGTTTAACATTGGCAAGGGGTTAAGTGCATCTTTGACTACTTGAGTGGTACTCAGCTACTTGGATTTTCTTATCCCAAGGGGGCATTACTACCACCATGTTTACATGCTTTTTTTGACTATGACTCGGCTGGTTGCTATAACACGTGTGTCCACTAGTGGTTTTTGCTTCATGCTTGGTAGCTCATGCATATCTTGGCTGAGCAAAAAGCAACCTACTATGGCCACATCCACTTGTGAGGCTCACTATAGGGCAGCTTTCATAGGGACTATTGAGTGTGTGTGGCTTAGATGCCTTATGGCTGATTTGGGAGTTGTGAGGGTCACTACCATCTTCAGTGAGAGTCAGAGCGCATTGTCAATTGAGAGTCACAGGGTTCCTTGCAATTACTAATGTGCTCTGACTCTCACTAAGAGCCGAAGCACATTGGCAATTGTGAGGAACTTTGTGTTCCATGCTCGTAAGCACATTGAGGTGCATTATCATTATGTCAGGGAGAGGTTCTCTAATGGAGAGAACAGCTTGGCATATGTGCCCACGCAAGAGAACATTGTAGATCTTTTCATGAAGGCTCTACCTAGGGAGAACTTTGAAGCTTTCCACAAAGCTTTGGGCTTATTTCCTTTTGTGCATTAGTTCCACATAGCTTGGCACTTCCTTGTACATGAGTGCTAGCTCCTTGTTCACCGCATCACTCCCAGGGTGTCCACCCGTTTCCACCCTACAAAAAATGGAGCAAGGAACTATGTATACAAGGTATGGATGAAAGATTTGTAGAATTTGACAAAGAAAATGTATCGCGTAGCTTGGCTAGGTGCTTGCAACTAGGAAATCAATATTCATTTTTTACCCAAACGCAACCCCATTCATTCTCATAAAAGAGCATAAGAGGCAATTTGTTTGTTAAATGTTGGCGTTGTGCTCTCCAATCACCATAATATAAAGCTCTAACAACCTCAAACACTTAAATTATCAATTAGGGGAGCATACTATGACCCTTGCCCTTTTTTTATCAATGGAATCCAAGATCCATCATTCAAATATTAGAATATTCACTATTATACCATGTCCCCTCACAATATATTAAAATTCCTATATTTTTTTAAGTAGTTCGTTTAATGGTGTAATTATGGATAGAGATAAGATTTTTTAATGATTCTTGTGCACAAAGTGTGCTATTTCTATAAGGAAGAAGGTTAAATTCAAGTTTCAGCAATCGTACCCCATTGATGAGAGAATCAAGATTTTGGTAGATTCACACAATATGGAGAAAATAGTTCATACCTTGACTTTACCATCTTGGAGGATGAAAGTAGAGTCATGAAAGTATTTTACACACATAAAACAATTGATCATAGAGATAAATCTATGAAAAGTACTCAGAAAATCCATTTTAAAATACCATGAAAGCTTATTGACGAGAATGGAATGTTGCAAAGAGCTGTGTAATTCTCGTTAATTATCCAAAACAAGTGTACAAATAAGTGTGTTTACAAAGTAAATAAAATTCTCTTATAGTATTTTAAGTGTCTATGTTCAAACTTGAAATAGCCCTTCTAAGCTTGAAATGTAAAGTTATATTGTATAGAGAGCTCTAATAGGTATACAAAAATTATATATGATGCATCTAATCTACAAAAATACTCTTAATTACAATAGTTGGGATAATTTATCATAATAAAGATACAAGTTTCTTTTTTCTTTCTATTGGAAAAACTTGCTATTGGTAGCTGATTTGTCATTCCCAAAATTCTCTCCCTCATTGACTTTTGTCATCCTTGAAAAAATTGATAAATTCTCTACGTCATTGACTTTTGTCATCCTTGAAAAAAATGATATAAGATTGTTTTTATTGTTTTTTCTTTCTTTGGTACACGTGTGCTATTAGGTCATGAGTCTTTAATCATTCAATTCTTCTTGTAGTCCAATCATAGTTTTGAACCTATCTAGCTTTACTCCATTCAATGCCTTGGTCATCATATCATGGCACATTGTTGTGGAGTAGATACATATGAAAGTTTAATCTCCTTGTGATCTTTTCTCTAGCATAGTGATAGAGAACTTCTATATGTTTGCTCCTAGCATGGTGGATTGCATTAGCTTCAAGATTAAGTGAGCTAATGTTATCCTCAAATATTAGAGGAATAGAACACTTGAGAGGTAAATTTGAGTACAAGCTCTTAATCCACATTGCTTCTTGATTTGTATTGGCTAATCCTTTGTTTTAGCATTAGTTGATGAGAGTGCAATTGTGGGGTTTTTCTTTCATGACCACGAGATAAGTTCAATACCTACAAAGGTAGGATATACTCATGTACTTCTCCTATTATCTTTTGAACCTACCCAATTTACATTAAAGAAAAATTTTATGTTTATATGAGATGTATATGGGTAATATAGACCTTCATTAATGGTTACCCTCAAGTAATTGAGTTTCCTTTTGCCTCCTTGTATGTGAAGTTTCATAGGAGTGTGCATAAATTGACTTAGGACGCTTACGCTATAGCAAAAGTTACCTCTAGCCAATCTCGAATAGTTCAAACTAATCCACATTCATATTTGAATGTAAAAAAGTTCTTACTTACCCCCAATGATGCCTCCTTTGTTGAATTCCAAACATCCATGTGTACAAGCTCAAGTAAATGATTATTATAGGTATTCTCCTTGAAATCCAATGTGCTTTGCTTTCCTCATTGAAAAGCCTCACACAAATAGTTTATGTCCTCACAGTGTAAGTCAAGAAGCCCTTAATCAGTGTTGTTCCTCTAGATATCTTCTATACTCTAAACATTAATGTGACCTATCATTTTGTGAAAAACTTCCAAGATTGGAATCCTCCTCGATCAAGGATGAAAATAAGAGGTATAAGTTTAATTTGGGTTTAGCTCCAAGGTAAATTGTCTCCTTGCATCCTCTTTCTTGAGTTCATCTTACCCTTGATGTATGTGCCTCTTCCATTTGTGTATATTATCCAGGATGGCTATAAGTTTTTAAATTTCCCTTGCCTTGGGTATCAAATGTGAGTTGGTGTCAAATCTACTCTAATACCACTATTTGAAATGATTCTAAAAAATCCACGAGTAACTAAAAGTTTGTGAGACCCTCACGTGCTATGCATATTATACTTCTCCACACTATTTCTTGCAAGATTCAAGAATGACATAGAGAATTACATTGATGTTTTCAAATATATATGTTACCCTTACACCTCTTAAACAAAATTTATCTCACTCAAAATGTTCAATCAATGCCTCTATCCTACACATAACCCTTTGCAACAAGCCTAGCATTATACCCATTAATTGTTCCATCAGGTTGAGGCTTCAGCTTGTATACCCACTTAGTGTTGATGGCCTTCTTGCCAGGAGCAAAGTCACATAAAGACCATGTACCATTTTCGATGATAGCATCATATTCATATTGCATTGCAATCATCTAATGTTGAAACTTTTGTGCTTCATCAAACAAAACTGGCTCAGCCTTATCACAAAGACTAGAGGTAGGCATAGCATAGAAATCTGATGCAAAAGAGGCACTATGAGAGCATGAACAAGTACGGTATCACAGAGATGCATCTAATTTTCTTTCATGCAAAGTTTGCACTAGCCACTTTGGCATAGTTTCTGCCTTCTGAGTATCAGCTCTCTCATCAACAAGTACATCATGGAAATTTGCATAGAAAATTGAATCATCTACATCATCACATGAAAACTATATAGGCTGAGAAGTTGCCTCAATAGGACTAGCACTTTACTATCCACCTATAAAAAGAGGTAGCAAAGTATCATACATGTCTTTGGAGCTAACAGATGTCTCCTTCGTACATGAAAGTAAAGAATGAATAGCATCTTCCACAAAAAAAACATCATGGTTAAGCAAAATGTATTTAGTTTGTGGATGATATAAATGATAGCCTTTACTTTCAAAACTGTACCCAACAGAAACACATTTTACTACTTTCTCATGTAGTTTCCTACAATGTTGTTCAGACACTAATGCATATGCCAAACAACCAAAAAAACACAGATGAGCAACAGATGTCTTGCAACAATTCCAAGCCTCATATGGAGTGATGGATGGTAGTGCTTTGGTGGGACACCTATTAAGTACATATGATGCACACATGACAACCTCAAGCCAAAAGCTATGTGGTAAAGCCTGACTCTTGACCATACACCTCACCATCTCCATGAGTGACCTATTCTCCTATTCAACAACTCCATTTTGTTGAGAAGTATATGGCACTATACACTAATGTTTTATCCCATGTTCAGCCAAAAATGCATCAAAGTTAGAAGACATATATTCCCCCCTCCATCAGAATGGAGGGTGCCAATTTTACATGCTAACAGATTTTGAGCCAAAACCAAAAACGGTTTGCAGCACATGAACACTTTAGAATTTTCTTTCAATGGATATACCCGTGCATGCCTAGAGAAATCATCAATGCAAGTCATGAAGTAAGCATAGTTTGCAAAAGAGGGTGTCTACATAGGACCACACACATCACTATGAGCAAGTTGCAATTTCTGAGTAGCTCAAAGTGAATCATCTTTGGAAAGGAGGAACACTACATTTTGTCCAAAATACAGCCTTCACATAGATGTTTTTTGGTGCCTCAAGTTTGGGCAAAGAGCACATCATTTCAAATTTCTATAGGCATAGCAAACTAGCAAAATTCAGATGACAAAAGCGTGCATGCCAAAGCTTTGCATCTAACATAGCCTGAGAATCATGTACTGCACATGCTAAATCATTCATAGATTTTTCATAGTCTATGAGCTTATTCAAGCATCCAACTTATCCTCAACAACCAACATATAGCATAGATCATTACTTTCAATCGTGGCCACTAACCAAAATACACTGATGTAGAAAAATGATTGTATCTAAAAATGTTGAACACAAGTACCTTGATGAGTTCTGCTAAACCTGTAGTAGACTTCAAGATGCTTATATTCGCGAACCGAAGCCTGGATATATCTTTGGCACAAATAGAAAAAACTTCCAAAAAGTACTTCCTTTGCATCAAGTAGATGCCACTCTTTCCATAAACAACTTTAATTCCTAAAATATATTTTAGCTCTCCAAGATTTGAAATTTGAAACTGCTTACCAAGCCTCCTTTTGATATCTTTAATCCTTGTAACATCATTTCCTTTTATGGTGAGTTCATCGACGTATATGCAAATATATACCTCTCTACTTTCTTCCTTCTTCATGTACAATGAAGGATCTGCACTACTTGGGTTGTATCCACACTTAGTTAGATATTCTACCAATCTCTGATTCCATGCTTTTGGTGCTTGCTTCAAGCCATAAAGTGCCTTTTTCAACCTGCAAACAAAGTTTGGATGGTTTTCATCTTCAAATCCAACCAGTTGACTCATGTATACCTCTTCTTATAGTTATCCATTGAGAAAAACATTTTTGATGTTGATTTGATATAATGTCCATCTCCTTGAAGCACCAATTGCTATTAATGTTTTGATTGTTCCTATCTTTGTAATAGGGTTGAAAACGGCAACATAATCTATGTCTTGTGTTTGTTTAAATCCTTTGGCAGCTAATCTAGCTTTATATCTAGCTAATGAACCATCAACATTCCTCTTTACTTTAAACACCCATTTCTTTGGGAAAATCTTCATACCTTCTTTCTTTGGCACTAGCTCCCATGTGTGATTATCTTTAAGAGCTTTGATCTCCTTTTTCATAGCTTGCTTCCATTCCTTTTGTGTGCAAGCTTCTTCATACGTCTTAGGCTCTTTGTCTTTGATAACCTACATCACGTATGCAAAACGTTTCGCCATGAAACTATCATAACACAGCCTTTGAGTTGGATACCTTGTCCTTGAAGATCTTCTTTCATTGCCTTTAGAAAGTTCCTTCTTTAACCTATTTAGCTATACCTTCGGAGTGATTATGTCTTCGTATTCTTCTTCACTTGCATCTATCTCACTGTTTGGAGTAGCACTTGCTTCTTCGACTCTACTATGAGCTAAATTTGGAGACAAAGAATGACTCCCCCTCCATGTTGAACATTCTTCATTTGATGTAGATGCCTTTGGACCTGAAACCTTTGTTCTTGATTGTTGGATTTCTCTTTGATTTGTTCCTACGTAATTGTCACAATCTTCTTCAAGAATCTTTTCCTTTCCTTTATGTTCATACCATGGTCTTAGTTTATCAAAGACCACATCGTGAGAATCTTACTTCCTTTATTCTAGGGTTGTAACACTTGTATCCTTTTTGTTCCATCAAGTAGCCGATGAAAATGCATTTTTCTGACCTTCGTTCCATCTTTGTTCTAACTTCTTGTGCAATGTGAACAAAGCAAACACATCCAAACACTTTGAGGTGTGTAAGATCAGTTTCTTACTAGAATATACCTCCTCTAGAGTCTAGTGATGTATTCCGGATGTTGTGCAACCTATTCATCAAGCAAATGGCCATTGTGGGAGCTTCCGTCCAATAGTACAATGGTACCTTCATATCATTGAGCATGCATCTTGCAATTTGAGCAATTTTCCTATTTTTCCTCTTAGCTACTCCATTTTGTTGTGGTGTATACCTACAAGTAAACTGCTTTTTGATCCCATTCTCTTGTAGAAAATCTAAAAATTCTTTCGATAAGTATTCTCCTCCACCACTGGACCTTAAGGTTTTGATAGATCCTCTTGTTTCTTTTTCAACTTCAACTTTCAATCTTTTGAATATATAAAACACCTCTGATTTTTGCTTCATACAAAACAGCCATACCTTTCTTGAGTAGTCATCAATGAAGGTGACAGAAAATCTATTATCAGGCATTGATGCCTCTTGGGTTGGTCCCCATACATCCGTATGTATCAACTCCAAGACATTTGGGGCCACATAATTGCTCCTCTTGAATGGTTGCCTGGTTTTCTTTCCTAGTTGAAAAGCTTCACATAACTCATGTAGTCCAATGCTTTTACATTTTTGAAGACCTCCTACCACTTCATGTTTGCTCATATCCTTCAGCTTTGGAATGTTGATGTTTGCTATTCTTTTGTGCCATAAGTCCAGCTCTGAAATCTTCTTGTTCCCACATTGAATGCACATGAACTTTGCATGTGGATGTTGGAAGTCCAAAGTGAACATCCTTCCTTCTCTTTTACCTCAAGCAATGAACTTCAAGCCTTCCTTTGGATTCTTTATCAAGCACCCATTCTCATTGAATATGACATGATAACCCTTTTCTACCATTTGTCCTACTGAGATCAAGTTCTTTGAAATTGTAGGAACATGAAGAAAATTAGATAGTACCTTTGCTCTACTTGTATCTCCAAGCCTTATATCTCCAATATGTTCAATCATGTGTTGAGTATCATCACTTATTTCAAGACATCCTTTTCCACTTGGTACTTGTAGATTAGTGAAAAAACTTCCTTTGCATGACATATGGTTACTGCAACCTGAATCAATGTACCAATTTTTGTCATCTTCACAAGAGCTTCTATACTCATGTCTCATTGCAAGTAGTGTGTCATTGCCTCCTTCACTTGAGGTGCTTCCATAGTTGCTTTGGCTCTTTTGATTGCCTTCATTTGGTCTTCCATTCTTCAGCCAACAATCACTAGCATAGTCTCCTACTTTACCATAATGATAGCATGTTATACCTTTAGGAGAATTGTAGGAGCCTCCGCCTCTTCCTCTACTTCTACCTTGACCTCTTCCTTGTGTGTTGGAATTTGATACATCCTTGTTGTCTTCTGAATTCTTTTGATTGTAGCTGCAGATTTTGTGACCTCTTCCTTTTCCTCTTGAGCCTCCTCTCGAGTTCCTTCCTTTACCTTGACCTGCATATAGCATTTGGTTGTGGCTGTCCTTTCCTTTGGGACTACCAAAGCTAAGCTCTTCTATGACAAGATGAGGGATTAGTTGTTCAAAACCTGGATTTGCATCTTTCAAGTTAATGGATGTTATAAAAGGTTTTGATCTTTCATCTTCTCTCAATCCATTGAGATTATAACACACAAGCTCTTTGTCTTCAACCATTGTGCCAATAGAAGCTAAAGCATCACTTAGCTCCTTAATCTTCAAAGTATATTCAGCTATGGATTGACTCGAACTTCTCTTGATTGTGTCAACTCATTCTTGAGTTGAAGTTTCTTAGCTTTGGTATTTGTTGAATACATCCTTTCAAGAGGTCCCCGAGCATCCTTAGCTTTCTCTAGATGTTGAATATGTTCTACCATGGAATTAGTAATGACTTGTGAAATGAGATACATGATTACTTGCCTTCTTTCGACTTCAGTGGTCGTAGCTTGATTGATTTGAGGTTGAGCATCATCATTGCTTACAATACCCCACAAGCCTTTGCCCATTAGGTACTTGGTCATTCTAAACTTCCATCTTGGTATATTTAACCTTATCCAATTTCTTTACTTGTTGATGCAAGTCAGCAATTGAAGACTATAAAAAACTTTGAGAGTTACCTCGAATAGTTATATTGTCCTTTGCTCTTGCATTTGTGAAGCTCCCCCTTGTTTTGTAGCTCCTCTTTTGCTTTGCTTGAATGCCAACTCTGTTGATGAAGCTTCAGCACCAAGCTTGCTCTGATACCAATTGTGGAGAATGAGTTCTCCTATGCGCAACAAACACGTGTAGTGAACCCTTCTATGTCCAGCACTTGGACATAAATCTGCACCTTAGATAACTTGCTGATCTCAATAAAAAACTCAAATGGACTTGTGCATTTAGTCAATCAAATTAAACAAATAGAGCTTTCTAACAAGCTATAAATGAATTAATTTGGACAAGTTTTGATAAAGAAACACAATTGACAAAGATGAACTACGTATCCACTCATAGCTTCGTGAATATGTATTGTTTGATGAGGATATTTGAGATACAAAAAGTACACACAAATATCTTTCCAACAAGCTAAAAATCAAGTAATTTGGATGAGTATTGGTTAGGAAACACCACTAACCAATATAGACCACCTGTGCACACAAGTATACTAAAAAACTAGACTTCACTCTCTGATAGATATCTCACAGCATATAAATCCTTTAAATTGAGAATTTGGAACAGAAACAATGCATGCATCGAGATTTCCACCAAACTAAAAAGCAAGCAATTTGGATACATTTTGGTTCATAAATGTAACCGACCAAAATAGACTACCTGTCTACACAGGTATGTTGAAAAACTCGACTTCACTCTTTGACTGCTATCTCATAGAATATGTATGCTTTGAAAAAGATATTTGAGACAGATAACATGCATGAGATACATTTTCCAATGAGTGCTTAAACGCAAGAAATGGTTACATATGCACTACCATATGAACCTCACAATAGAGTTGTGTACAAAATGACATGCGATTGGAAGGAGTCTATCGGAAGAAAAAAATGAGAAAATGACTAGATCCGACTATTGGGAGCTCTTGCCTCTTTCTATCCTTTTTTAGAACGTGCTCCCACTCCACTTTTATAACCAATGAGCATGTGAAGAAGTTTGTGCCTCCTTCTTAACTCACCGCTATGCCAACTACATGTCGCTGACTACAAGGAAGATATTGTAACTTTTACTCATCATGAATTTTGACTGGACCTTTTTTTTTCTTTTCTCTTCTTTTTCTTTATATTTATACTTGGTAAATTTATCGAAGCATAGCTCATGTGAAAATGAGCTTGTACATTTATCTTCAACATTGCCTCCTAGAAAGAAAGCCATTGGCACTAAGTGGGTATACAAGCTGAAGCATAAACTTGATTGAACACTTGACATGTATAAGGCTAGGCTTTTTGCAAAGGGTTATGCGCAAGAAAGTGGCATTGATTTTGATGAGACCTTTTCTCCTACTTGTCGAATGACTACTATTGGTAGCATTTTTGTACTTGTAGCTCGTCATGGTTGGAATGTACATCAGTTGGACATTAAAACAACATTTATGAATGGTGACTTGCATGAAGAAGTGTATGATTTTGAGCCCTGTGGCTTTGTGTAGAAAGGGCATGAAAACCAAGTGTGTAGGTTAAAGAAGACATCAAATGGTTGAAAGCGAGCACCACGTGGTTGGTATGAAAAGATACATGCCTATTTGATTGCACATGGTTTTGAGAACAATCCAATTGAAAGCACCTTATATGTTAAGCATGCTAATGATGTGCTTCTGATCATTGTTGTGTATCTACATTAGTTGGATATTTAAACAAGATTTTTGAATGGTGACTTGCGTGAAGAAGTGTTCGTTTTTCAGCCCCGTGGCTTTGTGAAAAAATCGCATGAAAACCAGGTGTGCAGGTTAAAGACAGAATTATATGGTCTAAAGCAAGCACCACGTGCTTTGTATGAAAAGATACATGCCTATTTGATTGCACCGGGTTTTGAGAACAGTCCAACTAAAAGCACCTTATATGTTAAGCATGTGAATGATGTGCTTCTGATATTTGTTGTGTATGTTGATGAAATGTTGTTCACTAGTCCTCATGAGAAGCATATTGCTGATTTCAAGGCTGATTTGCATGCCTTATTTGAGATGTCAGATTTGGGGCATTTGTATCATTATTTGGGCATTCGGTTTATGCAAGTTGATGGCGGAATAGCTTCATTTCAAACAAAATACATAAACACATTATTACAGTGTCTTGGCCTTGAAGACTCTAAACCTATTGCCACTCCTATGGAGACAGGTTTAGGATTGAGTCTTCATGATGCTGGAGATTCATTTGATGTTGTTCTCTATCAGCATGGTATTGGATGCTTGATTTACTTATGCATTACTCGCCTAGATACTGAGTTTTCTTTCTCACAGATGAGCAGGTTTATGCATTGCCTAGGTGTTTAACATTGGCAAGGGGTTAAGTGCATCTTTGACTACTTGAGTGGTACTCAGCTACTTGGATTTTCTTATCCCAAGGGGGCATTACTACCACCATGTTTACATGCTTTTTTTGACTATGACTCGGCTGGTTGCTATAACACGTGTGTCCACTAGTGGTTTTTGCTTCATGCTTGGTAGCTCATGCATATCTTGGCCGAGCAAAAAGCAACCTACTATGGCCACATCCAGTTGTGAGGCTCACTATAGGGCAGCTTTCATAGGGACTATTGAGTGTGTGTGGCTTAGATGCCTTATGGCTGATTTGGGAGTTGTGAGGGTCACTACCATCTTCAGTGAGAGTAGAGCGCATTGTCAATTGAGAGTCACAGGGTTCCTTGCAATTACTAATGTGCTCTGACTCTCACTAAGAGCCGAAGCACATTGGCAATTGTGAGGAACTTTGTGTTCCATGCTCGTAAGCACATTGAGGTGCATTATCATTATGTCAGGGAGAGGTTCTCTAATGGAGAGAACAGCTTGGCATATGTGCCCACGCAAGAGAACATTGTAGATCTTTTCATGAAGGCTCTACCTAGGGAGAACTTTGAAGCTTTCCACAAAGCTTTGGGCTTATTTCCTTTTGTGCATTAGTTCCACATAGCTTGGCACTTCCTTCTACATGAGTGCTAGCTCCTTGTTCACTGCATCACTCCCAAGGGGGATTTGTTGATATATTTAGGTAGTGGTGTGTGTGAACATACTAGACCACTAGGGTACTTTTTTCCCTCTTTAGGAGGTTTTTTCCCCTAGCTTATATATACGCCTCTAGCCCTAACAAGTTACTTATCTTTGTACATTCTAGTTGTAATACATTCAGTATTGTGTATTGTGTTCCAAGCTTCTTCTTCTTCCTTGTGTTGTTCACCTACTTCCGTAGACCTCGAACGCCAACAACAAACAAAGCATGATACTTATGAAATGGGAGGGTATAAAAAATTGTGTGAGCATGTGGGAAAGGAAAGAATGGAATGGCAAGCATAGAGGGCTAAGCTTATGAAAGAGATTGAGATGTGGAAAGTTAAATCCAACCATACAAAGGAAGCTATTGTGCAACCTATAAAAGAAAGGCCTTTTTTACAAGAAGGGTAGCCATCTCTAGTTTAAGACCAAGAAGCAAATGAAGAATGAAAATAAGAAGAACTGAGAGAACATCCAAATGAATTCATCTAGAATTTAATCATTAATAGAGAAACCAGAATGAGCTATTTAAGAAATATTCTTGGTAAAAGGAAGATAAAATAATATAGTTTGCTTTAGAATAGGGAGTCAACCCTTGACATCATCATTGGGTAGCAGATAATCTAGGCATACCATTGTCCACAGTCCTTGAAAGTGTAAAGATCTATCAAACTGTTAGATTTGGGATCAACCCAAATGAATTTTTGGAATATGATGACGTATTGAAGTAACCAAAGAGTTGTTTGAAAAATAAAGTTCCTCATGTAGCAACAAGTGATCTGATAGAAACAAGGAATGAAAGAAGATATGTATATAATTTCCAATTCATTTGAAAACCATTCCTACCTATTGTCATGATGCAAGAGTAATGGACTAGAAAAACTTTTGGTAGACAAGAAAAGAGGGAAGTATCCCATCCAGGTGGCGAAATATGGAAATTGAAGTTATGAACTACCGGCTCTAAGTGTCCTAGTGAATTGGAGTTAAGTCAAGTGGATACTTCTAGATGTTTCTAAAGCTCTTGGGTTGAAATAACAGTTCACGGCCGTCCTAGGACTGCAACCCAAGACCTCCTCCTTCTTATCCATTCGGCTTAACCACTAGGACAAGACTCTTGCTTGTTCTAAAGAAGACATGATCATATGATTAAGTATAATCTCAAGATTTTTGCCTTACAAGAGAATAATAAAATGGAAATGTTTTCTAAGTAGGAAATAGTGTTATAAACTAGGATTATAACATGACATCTGATTGGTTAAGAGGTATGAAATCCAACATCATTTGTTCATTCTCATGTAGGGCTAAAGTCTCCATATTAGACTTATGCATGTGTTCATGTGCTCTCTAAAAAATTAAAGAATGTTGGCCTAGTGGTTAAGTTCAACGGATAGGAAAGAGGATATCTTAGATTCAAATCTCAAGAGAGTCTTCTAAGAGTATTTATCTGCAAGAGTTCCAGAGCCTTTTAGAAGCATCCATGTTAGCTAAATCTAGTTAAGTAGGATACTTAGAGCTTAACTAGTTACATGGCCAACACTTTGATGGATAGCATCAATCTTCTTGAGAGGGAAGTCCGTTTGACAGGGCTACATATAGAGGAATATAGTTGGGAGGAGAATCATCCCTTTTGCACATGGTGCTTCTAATGCTATAGTTTTTCACAATGGGCATCTCCCATTGTTTCATGCCCAAGAAAAATTCTAAATTTTGTGTATTTATCAACTTCAAGAGAGAGTGATCGATACTATGATTAGAGATAGTAACTCATATCTTATCATTGATCATTTTTTAAAATGTATTATGGGACATTAAGTATAGTTTCCTTGAAGAGTTCTATGCAAATAATCAAATGGTCATAGCCACTAAGGACTAGCATACAACTACCTTCACCATATAATGGGACATTTATTCTTTTCATGTGCTATTTTTTAGATTGTGGAACAACTTTTCAACCTTTTGAAGGCTCATGTGCCACATCTTTAAGGAATAAATAAAGAATATCCTAAAAGTATGCAAGTTTAATATTTGTGCCTTTTTGGCCTCATAATGAGAATGCATTCCTCCTCTTCATTAAATGTTTGAAAATGTAGAACATACCATCTTTCGTTAAATAAAGATAAATGTGTTTACATAGTTAAGAAAAATCTTGAAATACATTGTCCCTATGAATGGCATATCAATTGATGAAGAAAAGGTTTAAGTTATTGTACAAATACCACAACCTATTATTGTGAATGAGGTGCAAGGTCTTATGGGGCAATATAGGTACTACCTCTAATTCCTTCCTAGGTTCTAATATTTGATGCTCAAGAGTTTTCTTATTCATGGATAATTACCAATTTATGAGAAAAATCCATATTATTTCACCAAATTACTTGATGAAACCTCTAAAAACCTTGAATCATTTGATACTTTCAAATCAAAATCCATTATGATCTAATACGTTTTTATTGAAAACCTTTAAGTTAAATTCCAAAATTTGACATTTTTACTTTATTTCTTCTAGTATCGTACATAACTTTAATGATTATTGTAAGAAATCTCTTGAATGATGTGTGTGACTCTCCTCCCATCCATAACTTGTACTCTAAAAATAGCAATGATCTGGAATAGTCTAGTGTGAACATGTGGCCATCATGCAACACTTATTCCCATTACTACCAAAGTACCTTAGGGTATCCCCCGAGCTTGGGACCTTGGCTAGCTGGCCCTTGTCCCTCACACACATGGATTGATCTCTATAGACCAATTTCTAACACTCTCTCCCCCTTATAAAGATCATTGTCCTCAATGATCAACGAGGAAAAGTACTTGCGAACCAGAGCTTCTGATTCCCAAGTAGAGTCAGTAAGTGGTAATCTTCTCCAGGTTACTAAATACTCCTAGACGACCTGATTCCTAAATTGCTTCTGTCTCCGAACTATTATCCTTTCTAGAAACATGAAACACTAGATGAGATCTAAAATCTAGAGGAAGATGTAATAGGTATGCAACTTCACCTAGCTTTTTAACTATCTTCCAAGGTCCATAAAAACCTTGGTGATAGCTTACTACACTTTCGTATGGGCAGTGAAGTAGATCTAGCTGGTACCTAAAGAAAGATTCTATCTCCTGCCTCTAAGGATCTAGGAGATCTCTTCCTATCAGAGTACTCTTTAGCCCTATCAGCTGCTTACTACATCTTGGCTTTGGCTATTTCTAAATTTTCTTGGATGTTTGCTAAGAACTCCAAAGCACTAGGACATTTTTGTGACATACCTATGGTACTGAGAGCATTGGGATTCATGCCATAGTTCATCTCAAAAGAAAATGCAACTAGTGCCAAATACTATCCCAATCTGTCTATCTCTCAGACATATATGCCCTCAATATGTCCTCTAAAAACTGGTTGACCTGCTTGGTCCTGTAAATCTGACATCCCTATCTATGGATCAAATGCACTTGTCCCTATGGATCAATGTCTGACACTCTGATCCTTGTGTGGAGTTCTATCATCTCCTACGTGGGTATGAATTGACCCCTATGGACCAAAGTTACGATCCCTATGGATCATCAATCTATCTACCACAACTAGGATAGTATCCCACTTCCTTTGGGTCTGCGGTAACGTGACTATGAATTCCATGGATACACTATCCCAGTTGTGATATCGAATCTGTAAAGGATACAAAAGACTTGGAGTATTTATCCTTTTTGCTTTGTTGACTTGACACATAAAGCCTGTTAAGCATGAGTGTGGACATCTCTAGCTATCCAGGCCACCAAAATGTTCTTCTAACAAGCTATATTATCATGCCAACACTTGGATGTCCGACACAAGGCACATCCTAACTTATCATGCATGATTTTGTTTTTCAAATCCCGGGAATCTCGTATGCAAATCTTTCCTTTCCATCTAACTATTCCATTCTCATGTAAGAAACTGGAATTTGGAATGGACTTGTTTGCTCTGCTAGGGGACGAAACAACTAAAATTGTCCCGTCTCCTATCCACAAATTAAACATTGTTTGGTTAGCCATGATTGTGTTTGTATTTTGGAAGATGCCATTCAGCCATTACCCTCATGTAGCAAGGAGACATCAGTTTGCTCTAAAGATGTGTATAACACTTTGCTACCTATTTTCACAAGCGACGAGTCAAGTGTTGGTACAAATGAGGCAATTTCTCAACCATTACAATTTTCTCATGATGATGCAGATCATTCCATTTCTCATGCCGATTTACATGATGCACTTATTGATGAGAGGCTAACATAGAACATGCTAAAACTATGCCTAAAGATGTGTATAACACTTTGCTACCTATTTTCACAAGCGACGAGTCAAGTGTTGGTACAAATGAGGCAATTTCTCAACCATTACAATTTTCTCATGATGATGCAGATCATTCCATTTCTCATGCCGATTTACATGATGCACTTATTGATGAGAGGCTAACATAGAACATGCTAAAACTATGCCTAAATGGCTTGTGTAGACTTTGAGAGCTGGCAAATTAGATGGATCAATGTAATATCATACTCGTTGAGGCTCTCATAGTGCTCCCTTTGAATCAAATTGCTATGCAATGGTTGCATCTAGTCTTTGTGATGCGAATGAGCTTATTTCTTTTGATGAAGCATAAAATTCAGAAACTTGGATGGCTATTATGTAATCCAAATATGATGCTACTATGAAGAATGCTACCTGGTCTGGATGTGATTTTCCTCTAGGCACAAAGGCCATTGGCACTTAATGGGTCTATAAGTTGAAACACAAGCGTAATGGAAAAGTTGATACATGTAATGCTTGAGCTTTTGCGAAAGATTATGCTCAGGAGAGAGGAGTTGATTTTAATGAGACATTTGCAACGCATGCAGAATGACCACCATTCATAGCATTTTTGCACTTACAACTCATTATTTTTTCGAACTTACATCACTTGCACATTAGAAATGCATTTGATTGGTGACTTACATGATGAAGTTATATATTCCAACCCCATGGTTTTCTATAGAAAGGACATGAAAACAAAGTGTGCAAGATGAAAAAGGCATTATATGGTACGAAGCAAGCACCATGTGCTTGGTATGAAAAGATACATGCCTACTTGATTGCACATGGTTTTGAGAGCAATCTAGCTGAGAGAAACTTATATGTAAAGTGTGTACATGATGTACTTCTAATCATTTTTGTGTATGTTGATGACATGTATCACTTTGATCCTAATGAAAATCATAATGCTGAATTTAAGGCTGTTGGTGCATTTCAAGCCTTCACACTTGGCTTGGAACTTTGGAAGATTAGCTTGGACAATTTTTTCATCAAGGCTTCACTTGAAGGGAAGATCATAGGAACCCATACCTATGATTTATTATCCTTTTACTTTCATTGTAAAAGTCTTAGTGACTTGTCATTTATGAACACACACCTACTTGATTAAGTCGTGGAAATTGGATGGTGTAAATGGAGAGAATATCTCCCTACTTTTAGAGGAGAGATTCTAGGGAGCCTTAGTTTGATTTTTGAAATTCAAATGTATCTCCATCACTTATAAAAGTCAATGTAAAAAACGCGCGGGTAAGCTAGTCTCATTTGAGCTCACTCCCCGAGGCATTTCACTACTGTAACTCTGTGTGTGTTAGTGCTACTTCATAACCTACACCACAACACCTCATTTAGCTATGCTTGTCATGCTAATGGGATTGTACAACTACATCAATCAATAGAAGTATACACATTCATTATCTCTGTTTTCTCTGAGTCATCATCTCCAAGTGTGTCAACTTCTAAGGGGCATATCTCAGGATCTACTGAACCAAATCAAGTGATTCAAAGCACATTGGAACCAGATCCAAGCATACTACACGCCTACAAAATTTCAAGGTCAAAAGATCAGCCATCTCAGAGAAATCCCACTCGAAGTCGTCACTGGTATTAGTCTGCAGAATTCCTAAAATATCGGGGGTACATATAATTTTGCTAAACTTCTTTCTCAGAGTATAGTTTGTCATTTCCTCTCATTCCACTTGCAAATGGTAGCTTTTTAAGTTAATTTAATATGTCCAGAAGGAATTTGATCAATTGTAAGTGTGCTGGTCATACTGAGTGAAAGACTGAGCAGGTGTCAATACCAAATTAGCAAGTTTTCTTGGATTCTTGAAGTCTCAAGTAGTCTGTTTTGATTTGATCATTACACATATCATTTGCAAAGTACATATATGCTTTCTTGGTATCATTTGGAAGCTAATCAAGTGTACTAAGCATATCTGAAGCAAAGGAGGGCTGGAGCAAAGCAGGTCTAGCAGCTTCAACTCAATCTCTTGAGTGCATCCAACCATCTCTCCCAACAGTGGTATCAGAGCAAATAAGGTAAACATGGGAGATGGTTTTCCTTCATTCATTGACAAATTGGACAGGAACAATTACCAAGCTTGGTCTCTAAGGATGAAGACCTATCTACAAGGAAGAAGCTTATTTGGATACATATCAGGAGATGAGGAATTGCCCTCATTCAAAGCTAGAGGACTACCCACCAAGGATGAACAAGAGAGGCTCAACCAATGGTGTGCAAAAGATGCTTTGGCAAGGTCTTACCTTCTTAACTCTATATCTGATTTCCTTTTACCTCATTTAAGTCACTGTAAGACTTGCCAAGAGACTTGGGAAACTCTATCAACATATTTCTCTTCCAACACAAGGGCCAGGAAGAATCAACTGTGGATTGAATTCACAACTCTTAGGAAGCAGCCCAAGCAATCAGTCTCAGAGTATGTGACCAAGATTAAAGATGTGGCAGACCAATTAGCAAGCATTGGAGAGGAGACTGAAGAGGAGCAAATAGTCAGGCAAGTAACAAATGGACTCAAGGCAGATGATAAGTGGGAAAGCTTCACCACTGCAATGGACCTCTACATGGACATGCATACCCCAGATCTCGCAACACTCATGGGCCAACTATTCACACATGAAGCAAAGTTTACAAAGGCAGGAGATCAATCAAAAGGTAACAACCCCTCTGCTCTATATACTGATAAGAAGGTTAAAGATAAAGGTAAAAGTAAGAAGGTTGATGAAGAAAGTTCTACCTCCCAAGCAAACTATGCAGGGAGAGGTAGACCCTCAAGAGGTAGAGGCAGAGGAGGTAAGTCAGGTAGGGGGAGACCCTACAACTCATCCCCATGCAACATTTGTGGATTGTCCAATCATGCCACAGATGAATGCTACAAGAACTACAAGAATCAGAGAGGAAGAGGCTATCAAAGAGTTGGATACTCTCAAGGAAGAGGCAGGTTCAACCAACACCAAGGCTACAATGGATACAACAATCAATACAACAACAATTACAACCACAACCACAATGGTAATTATCAAAGTGGATTCAGAAATAGAAGGGATTACAACAACTACACAGAGGAGCAGGATGACTCCCTATTGATCATGAATATGACCTCCAAGGCAGGTACAAATGATGATCATTTATTTTATATTGATTCAGGATGTTCTAACCATGTAGCTGGTAATGTGGCACTACTCTGTGATTTGGAAGAACCCAAGGGCAAACATCAGGTACAGACAAGTGATGATACTAAACATTCTGTTGTTAAGATTGGAAATGTAAAGACATGTGATGGTAACCAGAACCTATTGAGCAGGGTACTCTATGTACCAACCATCACCAAGAATCTAATGAGTGTTGGTCAGATTGTAGAGAAAGGGTTGCAGGTCAGGTTCACTCAACATGGAGCATATGTGGAAGACCCAAGACATGGTTTCAAAAGAATTGCCAAGGGGGAGAAATCAGGTAGATTGTTTACTTTTGAGCTAGAAGACACCAAGAACATTGCTTTATATAATTACAAGGATCAAAAACTTTCAGAGTTAGAAATATGGCACAAGAGATTAGGTCACATAGGTGAAAGAACCCTAAAGCAAATGTGCAGGGATCAATGTGTGCTTGGGATACCTAATGTATCCAAGCAACACATGATTTACAAGTGTGGAGCATGTCAGTTTGGTAAGTCTCACAGGTTGCCCTATTCAAGGAAAGGTTTCATGCATGAAGACTACCTAGACTTGGTACACACAGATGTTTGGGGACCTAGCAAGGACCCTTCCATTTCAGGATCAAGGTACTATGTGTCCTTCATTGATGACTATAGCAGGTGGACTATCTTATACTTTATGAAACATAAAGATGAAGCGTTTAATTGTTTCAAGAGGTATCTTGCACTTGTTGAAAATCAAACAGGAAGAAGCTTGAAAAGGCTAAGGTCAGATGGTGGAGGAGAGTACTTCTCAAATGAGTTTGAAGATTTCTTGCAAGAAAGAGGCATCAAGAGGGAGATAACCACAAGGTATTCACCTGAACAAAATGGAGTAGCTGAAAGAAGGAATAGACTCATTGTAGAAACAACTAGGTCTATGCTTAATGAAAAGAAATTGCCAAATTATCTTTGGGCAGAAGGTGTATCCACTGCCACCTATCTCATAAACAGGTTGCCATCCAAATCACTTGATGGTATGACACCATATGAAGCTTGGCATGGTAAGAGACCTTCTCTGGATCACTGCAAAATCTTTGGTTGTGTAGCATATGTGCATATTCCCTCACAGGTAAGGGGAAAGCTAGACCCTAAAGCCGAAAAATGTATCTTCATTGGTTATGATTTGAACCAAAAGGGATACAGATTCTACAACCCAACAAAAAAAGGCTTCAAGGTAAGCAGAGATGTCATCTTTGATGAGAATGACTCATGGTATGAGAATGAATGCAGGAAGGTTAGTCTACCTTATGACATGGAAGAAGATTTTCCAAGACTTACCAAGGAGGAACCAATCCAGAAAGAAGACTCAAGCTCAGATGATGATAATACAATTAACCTTGAGGAATTCAAGGCATGGAAGTCCAAAGGAAAGATGAAGATAGAGAAGCTAGAGGATATACCAGAATCCTCAACTCAAGCTATGAGGAGATCTTAGAGAGAAAGTAAGAAGCCTATCAGATATGGGTATGACACATCACTTGTAACTAAACATTCTGTATATCTTGCAAAGGATTTGTTGAATGAAGAACCAGGTACCTATGAAGAAGCAATCACCAAACCAGGATGGAAAGATGCTATGGATGAAGAAATGGAAGCTCTCAAGGAGAGTGATACTTGGGACTTGGTACCCAAGAAGGACTCTATGAGGGTGATAGGATCCAGATGGATCTACAAGCTAAAGAGGAATTCTGATGGAACAATAAACAGGTACAAATCTAGGTTGGTTGCCAAGGGTTTTGCACAAACCCAAGGCATTGATTATGAGGAGACATTTTCTCCTGTGGCTAAGATGCCAACTATCAGAATATTGGTGAGTGTAGCTGCATCCAAGAATTGGAACATGTACCAATTAGATGTCAAGAATGCTTTCTTGAATGGATGGATATCTGAAGAAGTCTACATGTCACAACCACCTGGCTTTGAAGATCCCAAGAAGGTAAATTATGTTTGTAAATTGAAGAAGGCTCTATATGGTTTGAAGCAGGCACCTAGAGCATGGAATTAGAGGTTGACAACCTACCTCCAAGACGAAGGATTTGTGATGAGCAAAGCTGATACTTCTCTGTTCATAAAGAGAAGTAGTACAGAGGTAATCTATTTGTGTGTTTATGTTGATGACATCATCATTACAGGCAATGATGTCAATGGGATTAGACACATCAAAGGATAGATGATGAAGGAATTCAAGATCAATGATCTTGGATTATTGAAGTACTTCTTAGGTCTTGAGTTAGTCTGCACCAACTCAGGTATATATATCACTCAAAAGAAGTATGTATAGGATATGGTCAAGAAGTTTGGCTTGCAGGATGCTAAAGTCTCAACTACTCCAATGGAGGTCAACCTAAAGCTTAGTGCTCATGAAGGGGATGAAATGCAAGACATTACAGGATATCAAAGTATGGTAGGTAGTTTGAATTATGCTACCTTGACAAGAATTGACATAGCATATGGAGTTAGTGTGCTAAGCCAATTCATGCACAAACCAAGGGTACCTCACCTAGAGGCAGCAAAGAAAATCTTGAAGTATTTGAAGGGAACTCAGAACCATGGTTTGTACTTTCCTTATACATCAGATATTGACATTAAAGTATACTCAGATGCAGATTGGGCAGGATGCAAGGATGATAGGAGGAGCACATCAGGTTACATTTGCTTTGCAGGAGATAAACCTATTTCTTGGTCAGCCAAGAAGCAACCTACAGTGGCATTGTCATCCACTGAAGCAGAGTATAGAGGGCTAGCCAATGCCACTCAAGAAGCTATCTGGTTAAAGCTTTTGTATACAGAGCTAGGCCTATACACTAGGCCTCCAATCATCTTTGGAGATAACACAAGCTCTCTTCACCTTGCAGCTAATCCAATATATCATGCTAGGACAAAACACATAGAGGTTCATTACCACTATTTATGCAGATTCAAATCCATGATTGGATTGCAGGATGTGATTGAAGACTAAAGATGAAGACTTAAGCAAAGTGCTTGGCTTGAGGGGGAGCTGTTGGTGCATTTCAAGCCTTCACACTTGGCTTGGAACTTTGGAAGATTAGCTTGGACAATTTTTTCATCAAGGCTTCACTTGAAGGGAAGAGCATAGGAACCCATACCTATGATTTATTATCCTTTTACTTTCATTGTAAAAGTCTTAGTGACTTGTCATTTATGAACACACACCTACTTGATTAAGTCGTGGAAATTGGATGGTGTAAATGGAGAGAATATCTCCCTACTTTTAGAGGAGAGATTCTAGGGAGCCTTAGTTTGATTTTTGAAATTCAAATGTATCTCCATCACTTATAAAAGTCAATGTAAAAAACTCGCGGGTAAGCTAGTCTCATTTGAGCTCACTCCCCGAGGCCTTTCACTACTGTAACTCTGTGTGTGTTAGTGCTAATTCATAACCTACACCACAACACCTCATTTAGCTATGCTTGTCATGCTAATTGGATTGTACAACTACATCAATCAATAGAAGTATACACATTCATTATCTCTGTTTTCTCTGAGTCATCATCTCCAAGTCTGTCAACTTCTAAGGGGCATATCTCAGGATCTACTGAACCAAATCAAGTGATTCAAAGCACATTGGAACCAGCTCCAAGCATAATACACGCCTAAAAATTTCAAGGTCAAAGGATCAGCCATCTCAGAGAAATCCCACTCGAAGTCGTCACTGGTATTAGTCTGCAGAATTCCTAAAATATCGGGGGTACATATAATTTTGCTAAACTTCTTTCTCAGAGTATAGTTTGTCATTTCCTCTCATTCCACTTGCAAATGGTAGCTTGTTAAGCTAATTTAATATGTCCAGAAGGAATTTGATCAATTGTAAGTGTGCTGGTCATATTGAGTGAAAGACTGAGCAGGTGTCAATACCAAATTAGCAAGTTTTCTTGGATTCTTGAAGTCTCAAGTAGTCTGTTTTGATTTGATCATTACACATATCATTTGCAAAGTACATATATGCTTTCTTGGTATCATTTGGAAGCTAATCAAGTGTACTAAGCATATCTGAAGCAAAGGAGGGCTGGAGCAAAGCAGGTCTAGCAGCTTCAACTCAATCTCTTGAGTGCATCCAACCATCTCTCCCAACAAAGGCTGATTTGCATGCCTCTTTTAAACTATCATACTTCAGGCATTTGCATCATTATTTTGGCATTTATTTTATGCAAGTTGACAGGGGCATAGCTTTGTGTGAGAAAAAAATATATTCACCCATTATTTCAGTGTTTTGTCCTTGAAGATTGAAAATCTATTGCCACTCCCATGCAAATAGGTTTACAACTGAGTCTTTATGATGTTGGAGATGCATTTGAAGTTCTTCTCTATCAGCAACCTGTTGCATGCTTGGTTTACTTATGCATAATTTGGCATGATGTTGAGTTTGCTATCTCAAAGATGAGAACATTTATGCATCATGCACATGTGAAGCATTGGTAGGGACTTAAGCGCGCCTTTCTCTTCTTGAGTGGTACCTTGCTACTTCATTGTTTTATCCCAAGGGGGATCATCACTACCAGATTTTACATGCTTCTTCTAATGTACACTGGGGTGGTTACTATGCCACTCTTGTGTCCACTAGTGGTTTTTGCTTCATGCTTGGTAGATGCATATCTTGGTTGAGCAATAAGAAGCCTACTATGGCAACTTCTAGTTGTGAACCTAAGTATAGGGAAACATTCATCGAGACTATTGGGTGTGTGTGGCTGAGATGCCCTTTGGCTGATTTGGGTGTTGGTTAGTTTTTCCCACCACAATTTTCCCTCATAGTCAAAACACATTGGTAGTTGCATGGGAACCTTTGTTCCATGCTCCCACAAAGCACCTTGAGGTGCATTATCATTATTTCAATGAGAAATTCTCTCCTAGAGAGATCCATTTGGCATATGTGCCCATAGAGGATAATGTTTCATACCTTTTCTCAAAAGCTCTACCTAGGGCAAAGTTTGAAGCTTTTCCCAAAACTTTGGGATTAGTTCCTTTTGTGAATTGATCTCTTTCCACATATTTTGGCACTTCCTAATACATGAGAGCCAGCTCCTTGTTCACCACATCATTCCCATGAGGGATTTCATGATATATTTTGATAGTGATATGTATGAGCACACATAGGAATGCCAGGGAATATTTTTCCCTCTGTAGGAGGTT